>LPNX010507696.1:100422-162731 GCA_001517045.1 Pseudotsuga menziesii
GTCTAGGGCCGTGGACTATTTCCCTCTCAAGGGTTTTAACCACGTGATAAACATCGGTGTGTTGATCTATTATCTGTTTGTGTGAAGTGGTTGTTCTAGGTGTTTGGTCTTTTGGGAGTACCCTGTGTACCCGAACATGGTATCAGAGCATTTATGAAGAGCTGCTTTCAGTTTTGATCAAGATCCAAAACCGGTGTTGCCGAAACTGTAAAAGGGTTTTTGGTTCTGGATTTTTTGTTCATTTGTGGGATATGGGAGCTATTCCATTGCGTCTGGAGCACTGTTTCCATTGGGAAATAGTTTTCATTTCCTTGAAAATCGTTTCTGTTTGATCCAAAAACACCCATTTCAGAAAATTTGAAGGTATAATGTTACAGTGATGGATTTGTTTTATTTTTTTTAAATATCTCATGTTTTATCAATTTTATTATTAGATATTTACTGTTTTAGTCTCGGATTGTTGCCTTCCTTGGCTGTGTATGCTCTTGGTTATGTACCTTGTGTGATCGCAGCGAATCAGAAACAGTAATGGAAAGTTTTTTTTCTTGTATTCTCGGCTACATATGCTCTTTGCCATGCACCTTGTGCGACCGGGGCAAATCAGAAATAGCGAGAAAACTTGAAAACATAGAATTTACGGGTAAGCTAACCAAGATCTAACCCCACCCATAGTGTGGAAAAGTTTTTTTTGTTTTTTGTTTTTTGTTTTTTTGTGATTTGCAGGAAAAAAAGGCAAGCACGAAAAATGCGAGAGAAGAGTAAAAAAAAAAACCCTTCCTCTTTCCATTGTTTTACATACCTCTTAAACTTAGCTCACATGGTTCAAAGTTGCTTTATTTCTTGATAAGTCTTGAGTTCAAGTCTTATATAGTTACTTTTTAGTGCATGCAATTTCTATTTTCAAGTTACTTATTGTAAAAGTGCATCTCACTTAAATAAAATAAAATAAAAAGTGCGTCACTTAAGTCTTTTAATTTATTGCTACACTATTTAAAAGTAACATTATTGTAAAATTGAGCATCACTTATTTTACAAAAGTGATTCACTTAAAAAGCAACTTTATTGTAAGTGATTGTCAAAGGTTCATCTTGGGAAGAAGGGGGTTCTTTTTTTTTAGTTGGTCAAGTTAATATTTGCCACATCACTATAGGGGACATCTTCAACATTTTCTTTGATCAAGCATAGCTTCATCATCCAGAATCAGTTTTCAGTGCCATTTTTTTTTAAACGGCCTCATTTTTTGAGCTCTTTGCATCCAGACGGTTAGTTTCTATTCTTTCAGCCATTAGTTTATAGTATGGCCTCCCCTTGTGATATTATACTTACAAGTTCTAACTATATCTCATGGAAATCCGTTATGGAGGATGTTCTATGAAGTAGGGGACTTTTCGGAATTACCTCAGGGAAAGAAACAAAACCCATTGATGATGATAAGAAAATTAAATGGGAAAATAGATGTGATGAAGCTCGTGGATAGATTGGGATGTCAATCTCTATTGATTTGTGATTCCACATATCTGGAATTGATGAACCTAATAAAGCTTTGAAAAAGTTGGAATATATGTTTGGTAAACACAATGAAATTTGAGGTCATCAACTTGAGAATGAATTGATTTCTTTGAATCCAAGTGATTTTTCATGCATTCAAGACTATTTATCTAAGTATAAAACACTCAGACTCTTATGTGAAGAATGCAAGATTAAGAAAGAAGACAAACAATGTATTTATCATATTCTTTCTAAACTTGGACCTGCATATTCTGTTTTTGTATCTACATTCTACTCCATGAAAGAATCCTTGACTACAGTTAGCTATCAAGAGCCTAGTCTTGAATCCTTTTGTGATTCCTTAATTAGAGAGCAAGATAAGCTCATTCATCTTGGAATAATTAACAATGTAGATACATCTGGGAAAGCCTTATTGTTCCAACATAAAGAAAATTCCAAGCCTCCCAAGAAACATAATTTTTGCAATAATAAGCCAAACAACAAGGGTCCCAAACCCTCTCAGTGAGCTCCTTCTTTAAAAAATGACAAAGGATCCAAGCCAAAAATAAAGAAGAATGAGCGTCATTGCAATTTTTGTCGGAAAGATAATCATGATGAATATAAGTGTTTCAAGAAGATGGAAGCCTTGGAAGCAACAATGAAGAAGCACCACAACAGCCTATATTCATCTTCAAAATCTACCTCTCATGGACATGCACTTTGTGCTTCTGGTTACTCTTATACTGCATCTTCTTCTTCTACTTCAAATGAATGGCTCATTGATTTTGGAGCATCTTATCATATGGCTAAGGATCAAGCCATCTTTTCTACTCTGCATGAATGTAACACAAAACAAATATTTGTTGGTGATGATAAATCTCTAAGTGTTGTAGGATCTAGAACAGTTCCAGTAGAAAATGGTCATTTCAGTGATGTACTATGTGTTCCAAAAATTTCCTGCAATTTTTTATCAGTCTATCAAATTACGCATTCAGGTGAAGGTAAAACTGTGGCGTTTACACCTCACCAAGTTGTAATCAAGGATTTTAAAAATCCTCAAAATGTCCTTGCTATAGGAACTATTGATGATATTTCCAGGTTGTACAAATTTAACAACTTTGGGTCATCACCTTTTCCTTAAGTTTTTGTTGCTCATAGTGATAACTTGAGAAAACTTTGGCATGAGCGATTTGGTCACTTAAATTATCGCTCATTGCAACAGCTAGGTAAAGAAAATATGGTGACTAGTCTTTCAATGGTATCTTGCAAGGATGGTGTTTGTTCTGGTTGTTCCAACAACAACACATTGTTCCATATACACCACAACAAAATGGTGTAGCCGAATGGAAGAACCGCACTTTAAAAGAAATGGCTAATTGTATGATCCAATCTAAGGGACTAAGTCTTCAATATTGGGCTGAGGCCATAAATTGTGCAAATTGCATAGTTAATCGCACACCCACTAAATTTTTACAAGGTATAACACCGAAAGAAGCATGGAGTAAAATTAAACCAGATGTAAGTCACTTCCATGTGTTTGGTTGTGAATCATGGGCTTATTAAATTGAGCACATAGATCTGTGGACAAACACACAACTCACAAAATAGATCACACAATTTACTCAGCAATTGAAGAATGAAATAGTGCAAAGATGGCTTGCAGCTGTGAATGGTTCCATTAATCAAAAAGTGATCAGATAATAATTACAATGAAGTACAATGGCTTTAATAGCCACATGAAATTCGAATCCACATGAACAAATTCAAATTGATAGACTCTACTTGACTATAGGTAACTAAGACCTTGTCTAAATCACTATCAGAGGACTCAGTAGTTAACCGACCTTGTCTAAACCATAATTGGAGTTCATCAGAGCTCTAAAACACAACTCAAGTGTTACATTCAGTGTTGATTAAGGCTAACTAACTTTGGTAGGTGAGAAATGCGCCGCTCATGAGTGCATTCAAGTAAACCTAGTGCTAACTGAATGTAGAGGACTAGAACTGAATGTAACGGACTCCTAACTTAGCTTGACTAGTCATTAACTGAACTAAACTGACCTTGGTTGGTTTTGGCACTCCCAGTGGCTCCTAAATTGTATGGATTGGTCTAGGAGGCTCCTAAACTGATGCAATTAAGTGAAATCAATGGCAATAAGCCTCAATTAGTGTTCCCCACACTTTAGTAACTGAAACATGTGCCCCAATTAGGCCAAGTGGACCCAATGGTGCTAATGACTATAAATAGACTGGATGGACTCCTGATTTAGACATGACTCCTGATTTAGACATATGACCAAATTTGGACAAGGGAGGATTAATAATTCTAACACCCCCCCTGAATGTTAACTTGGACAAACTGTGGGCCCTAGTAACTAAGACCGTTGGTCACCCATTACATCAAGTAAAATAAAGTAACTGCTTAATACAAGGAGCCGGGGCAAAAACCACATGGGAAAAAATCCCCCCCTCTATCTAAGCAGACAGAATCAGGTATCAAGTTTGAAAAACTTGAAAATATGTTGTTGCAATATTCATCTCTATGAGGTAGCAAAGCAGCATGCATGGTGTGCTGTGCACATGTATTCTAGGGCCTGGCATGTAGACTTCTCCTTCTTCTCCAAAAATGATGATGGAAGGAAGGAGGAATGTAACCTTTGTCTCTTGCTGAATGAAGAGGTGTATGATCATATCGATTCTTCTGAATGTAGTGAGACTGAGCCCTTGCCATATAGCATCTTACAGGAAGTCTATTGCATCTCTCTGAAGGAGGTAAGATTGCATGGCATAGCGCAAGGGTCTTTCCTTTCTGAGCGTTAGGTGAGTTTCCAGTCATCTTCCTAGCTTCCAGTTTGGAAGTAGGGACTAAATCTAGATATGAGTCACCCTGAATCTCAATCTCATAAACTGATAAAGATGGATCTGCAATACTAGTAGAAGTTGTAAAAGAAGTAGATGCAATGATTTTACCTTCCCTTGCAAGTGGTTGCTGAGAGTGCATTGGTTCTGAAGGAGGCATGAAATGTGAGAACTCATATGCTTTTAAAGCATTATTTGCAGTACCCTTTGCTATGATGCTCCCAGTAGAGATATATGTGATCTCCACTGAGTCAGGACCAAATATCACTCACTTTGGAGATCCAGTATGGGTCATCTGATAGAGAGATAACAGGTTTGAAGCTAGGGAGGGAACAAATAGCACATCTTTGAACCTTCCATGTTCAAGTTTGACAGATCCCTTCCCCTTTGTTTTGACTTTACTGTCATTTCCCATCTGAATACTAGGACCATCAAAGGACTGAAAAGAAGAGAATGATTCTCTAGATGCAGCCATATGGTTGGAAGCTCCAGAATCAATGACGAAGACATGTGCTGATCTGCAGCAAGCCTTCAGTGCATGGCTTTTCCTTTGGTATTCTTCATATTCTTCTTCTTTAGAGTCATCCTTCCTTGTGCTAGAAAGTACAAAAATGTTATGCTTCTTCAAAAGAAGAGCCATTTCATCTAGTTGTCTTCTCATACATGAGATTTCTGAATGAAAGCCCCTTCCACAGTAAGAGCAGAGGACCTTACCTTTGCCATTCTTCTTGTTTCTCTTCGAACCTGAAGGTTCTTTTGGCTGCTCTTTCTTCACAGGGGACTCATCCCCATGGGGAATTCACTTAGTGAACCTCTCACATAGCATGTACGATCATGGGAGATTAAAGAATACCCTTAATTTCCAGAGATATTGACCCAAACTCTTTTTGTTGAAACTCCCTCCCAATACTTAAAACCTCCTCCCCACCCCTTTTTATACCTCAATCCTTATAAAACACCCTACCCACCCCCACCTTAAACCCCTCATCCCCCCAATACTTGCAATATATTGGTTCAATTTTTGATAATTTTAAAACCCACAATATGAACTAACGTGATAGGATATTGGTCAATAAGTGAAGACCCCATGCTCATCCCTTTGCTTCCCTTTGTCATTCGCTACCTTATCTCCTCTTGCAACTAGAGCTAGATCTTTGGAAGATCGAATGATCCCCATTTGGATCAATTTATCATTCTCAGAAATAAGAGATTGGATGAAGGAATTAAGAGTGGGCATATTCCAATTTGGAGTAGTGAGCCTTACTGTTTGGAAGGTGGATACAAAGACTGAGTAGTCTGCATTGAGCTTTGTGAGAATGGAAAGGATGAGCTGATGGATTGAGAGTAATTAGATCATTTTCTAGCTGATGGATCCTCATCTCATCCTTCTTATCAAATAAGGAGGAAATCTTGTCCGAAACCTCCTTGGGAGTCTTCAATTATTGGGTGTGGAATCGAAGATATATAGAGACTGAGGAGAGAAAGTGTCCATGGGCTTCATCAAGCCTGTTCATGTACTTAGCTTTGTCTTTATCTGAATCTGGCTCTGCCTCTGTTTCTTCTATGAGTCTAAAGAGCTGCTTGGTGCGGAGCATTACCACCATGTCTTCCTTCCACTGGTGATAGTTGAAGGGAGTGAGAGGCTCCACTGGATGAGTCATTTTGAATGTAGTAAGAAGGACTGAGCTGCTATAGCGAATGTAGTGAGAAGAAGGGGATGCTTGTAGCGAATGCTGTAAGAAAAGCTGATAACCTGTCACACAATCAAACATACAAAGTAAGGTTGATAGTCTGCACTTTTGGAATTTCCTTCACACCCAGCATAGTTGATCAAGCAAGCTTGATCAACAATTTCCTAACTTGGGATATTAAGTGGTAAATTCTCCGCTTCTGGTGCAGTACTAGAAGGAGCAATTTGCTCAAAAAAAAATTGATCCAATTGGGAAACTGAGAAGGAGAGGTCTCTTGTCCATAGAGGATCTGATACGATATTAAATTGAGCACATAGATCTATGGACAAACACACAACTCACAAAATAGATCACACAATTTACTCAGCAATTGAAGAATGAAACAATGCAAAGATGGCTTGCAGCTGTGAATGCTTTCATTAATCAAAAAGTAATCAGATAATAATTACAATGAAGTACAATGGATTTAATAACCACATGAAATTTGAATCCACATGAGGAAATTCAAATTGATAGACTCTACTTGACTGTAGGTAACTAAGACCTTGTCTAAATCACTATTGGAGGACTCAGTAGTTAACTAACCTTGTCTAAACCATAACCGAAGTTCATCAGATCTGTAAAACACAACTCAAATGTTACATTCAGTGTTGACTAAGGATAACTGACTGTGGTAGGTGAGAAATGTGCCCCTCATGAGTGCAGTCAAGTAAACCTAGTGCTAACTGAATGTAACTGACTCCTAACTTAGCTTGACTAGTCATTAACTGAACTGAACTAACCTTGGTTGGTTTCGACACTCCCAGTGGCTCCTAAATTGTAGGGATTGGTCTAGGAGGCTCCTAAACTGATGCATTTAAATGTAATCAGTGGAAGTAAGCCTCAATTAGTGTTCCCCACACTTTAGTAACTGAAACATGTGCCCCAATTAGGCCAAGTGGACACAATGGTGCTAATGACTATAAATAGATTGGATGGAATCCCAATTTAGACATGACTCCTGACTTAGACATATGACCAAATTTGGACAAGGGAGGATTAATAATCCTAACAGGGCTCATATTCCGGATGAAAAACGGAAAGCATTGCATCCTAAAAGTGAAAAGTGCATATTTGTTGGATATTCTGAAGATGTAAAAGTTTATAGACTCTTTCAGCCACATTCTCATGATATTATCATTAGAAGAGATGTTAAATTTGATGAAAATCTCTTGGCCAACAAGCCTAACTTGGTGAGTGTCCCATCTTTGGCCTGTGAGCCTGATTCGACGATTGTGCCTTCTTCTTCTTCTTCTTCCAACTTTCTTGACAGGTTTCCAACTCCAGTTTCTGATGATGACAGTGAGGATAAAAATCCATCTCCACCTACTCATGTTCGTCCAGTTGCACCAGCACCAATGATTCCTCGATGGGTCCATTCAACATGTGAAGTAGCTAGTGATCTTGCTAGTGATCCTAGAGATCAGCGTCAAACACGATCTCAATTTCAGCAAGCCTCTTCTCTTTTGGCTCAATTTTCTGAGAATCATGATCTAGAAACTTTTGCAGAAGCTTCAGGAAATCCAAATTGGGATGCAGCTATGGATGAAGAATATCGATCCTTAATGGCCAATGATACTTGGTATCTTGTTCCTCTTCCAAAAGGAATAAAACTTATCAGATGTAAATGGGTGTACATAACTAAGTATGCATCAGATGGAAGTGTTGAAAGACTTAAGGCAAGGTTAGTTTCCAAAGGTTTTTCCCAAGTTGAAGGGATTGACTACAATGAAACATTTTCTCCTGTCACAAAAATGAACTCCATCCGTCTTGTTCTTTCCCTTACAACCTTACATAACTGGGAAGTCCATCAAATGGATCTCAAGTCTGCCTTTTTACATGGTGATTTACAGGAGGAAATTTACATGGAACAACCTCCTCGATATGTTAAGGATAACTCTAGCCTTCTCTGTCTCCTTAAGAAATCCTTATATGGCCTTAAGAAAGCTCCTAGAGCTTGGTATGCCAAAATGGATAGATTTCTCCATGACACTAGTTTTTCTAGATGTCATTCTGACTCCAATGTCTATACCAAGAAAGTAGGAAACCATCTCATCATACTTTTTATTTATGTTGATGATCTTATCCTTACTGGTAGTGACCCTAAACTTTTAACCCATGTGAAATCCAGTCTTAAACAAAATTTTGAAATGTCAGAATTAGGACATTTGCATTATTTTCTTGGTCTCCAAGTCTCACAAACCAAAGAAGGAATCTTTCTTTCCCAGTCTAAGTATGCTTGTGATCTTCTTCGTCGCTTTCACATAGAAGATTGTAAACCAACCCCTTCTCCCTTCTAGTATGGAGTCAAACTTTGTACCACTTGTACTTCCCCTGAAGTAGATGCCACCTTGTATCGTCAGCTTGTTGGTAGTCTCTTATACTTGACTCATTCCCATCCTGACCTTTCCTATTCCATTGGTCGTGTTTCCCATTACATGCAAACACCTCATGAAAGACACTAGAAAGCAGCAAAAAGAATAATTCAATATATTCAAGGTACAATTCAGTTTGGGATTCATTACAGTACAGGGGGGGAACCTTTGTTGGTTGGTTTCACTGATTCAAATTGGGCCGACAATCCTGATGATTGAAAGTCTACTGCAGGTTATGTTTTCAATATGGGATCTAGACTTGTCACTTGGGCTTGTAAGAAACAACAAGATCTTGCTCTTTCTTCAACAGAAGCAAAATATCAAGCCCCCGTTAATGCCAGTCAGGAAGCTTTATGGCATTGACAAATCCTTTCAGAGTTTGGATTCAAGCGGCAGCAGCCTACTCCACTTTGCTGCAAAAATCAAAGTGCCATCAAGCTTGCCAAAGATCTAGTTCTAAATCAACATAGCAAAAACATTGAGCTACAAATGCACTTCATCATAAATCTTGTTCATGATCATGTTCTTGAAATTCTCTATTTCCGTACAGATGATCAAGTTGCAGAAATCTTCACCAAGTCTCTTACAGAAGCGAAGTTTTCTAAACTTCGATCTATGTTAGGAGTTCATGAATGTGTCCTTAAGGGGGGATAGGCTCTAATTCCTCCTTCCTTCTTCTAATAGTGTCACTTTTGTAAATCCTTCAATCCTATCCCAAGTTATTCTTAAGGGGGGATGTTAGGATATTTAGACACTTAGGAGTTAGTTAAGATCAACTTATGTAATATATTCGTTAGGTAAAGTGTGTTTCTTTAGTATGCATCTATAAATATTCTAATCCAAAGGTCACGATATGTTCTATACATAAAGTGATCCGATGGTTCAAATTCTCTTAGATCATACCTACCATTGATCCGTGGCTTAACACCCGATTGGTCCATGATCTCTATTTAAAGAGCATGGAGGGTCCTTGGCTAGTTGATCAATTATGAGAATCTCATGTAACTTTCTTTATTTTGCATAATAAATTTATCCAAGTAGCTATTTGGCTGGGGCTGTGGACTATTTCCCTCTTGAGGTTTTTAACCACATGACAAACATCGGTGTGTTGATTTGTGATATGTTTGTGTGAAGTGGTTGCTCTAGGTGTTCGGTCTTTTGGGAGTACCCTGTGTACCTAAACAACATGTTCCTTGAAAATATATGGGTGAATTTTGGGATATCAAGGAGTTTCATCTCATATAAACATACTATATATCTCAATTCCTTTTGGAATACACTTTTGGATAAGATGGACACTAAGTTGAATAGGTCTACAACTTTCCATCCACAACAAACAAGAAAATAGAAGAAGTGACCTAGATAATGTGTTATCGTTTTAGGGGTTACAATTAGAATAATCTAAGGACATGATATGTAAATTTTATTTATATTCAAAACTATTTTATATAGATATAAATCCACATTTCTACCAATAAGTCCCCCTTTGAAACTTGCTTTGGGTATTTACCACCTTTACCCCTATATGATGTATATGGACAAAAAGGAGGAGTGAGGGAGGAAAACTCAAGAGAAGCATTGAAGGATGAAATGTATATTGATAAGATCAGGAAAACCCATTTTCATTCACATGATACTGTAATGTCCCTTTTTATGATTTTTTATTAAATGACCATTTTTTCACTTTTTCCCCCAATTTCGACCCTTTACTAGTTTTGATGTCTAGGTCTCCAAATTGTTCCAAATGCTCCTGAATATTCACAGAAGGTATAAGAATTATATTAAGGTTTGAATATGATTTTCAAGGAATATTTATGACCCTATAAATTGTTCTGAAAACTTGATTAATATTCTGGTCAAGGTAGGATTTTTTACTAGTAATTTGGGGTTCTAATTCCCCCACAATGAATACTAAAAATGGCTTCCCAAATGCACTCAATAAAACTTGAATTTATGAATTGAATAAGGGTAAATTTAAAGGAAATAAATATTAACTCATATGTATCACCATTCAACTTTAAATGTCTGCTATAACTCCCTTAAATCATATGCAAAAAGACTAGTTTCAACCTTGGGGTAATGATAGGAAAACTTATCCAAATGCTATGAAACTCAAAAAAATAACTCCAAATTATTATGTACTGAAAATTAAACTAATATAATCCATCAATAACATTCCCTTCTTCCATAAACCATCAGTATTTCACTCATCCATTCCAATATATCAACATTATATTGGTTCACAACAAGGTAGTGGGGAAATGGCACGGTTTCTTCATTGTTTAACATTTAAACATGAAATATTTTGTGTATTTAGACCTGAGAGTATTATGAAATTTAAATACATAAATAAAATTCAATTCATCCATAAACCATCATTATTTTACTTATCCATTTGAATCCATCAACATCAAAGTGATTCACAACAAGATAGTGGGTAAATGACAATGTTTCTTCATTGTTTAACATTTATACATGAAATATTTTGGGTATTTCGACATGAGAGTATTATGAAATATAAATATATATAATTTACATCATATCATAAAATAATTTGGCATTATAATCTCCCCCAAATGAATCAATATCTCACCCAAAGCGCAATCCCTCCATGAGCAAGAATATGCCATAAAAACTGGAAATGGTTGAGAGAAAGTGCTGCAATAGAAGGAACCATGAGATTCCATGTATATTAAAACTGAAAATAAAAATCCAGTAAATATCCATTAAATACCTTATTTTCCTCTCTGAAAACCAACTTGTATGGTAATCTTTCACCCTCAAAATTAGCTAAGGCAAGAAAACTAGTCATCCACTAGCTCTCACAATTCACAAATGACAATTTCTCAAATGAGAAAAATACATTCTCTTGGTTGATTCCTATATTTTATAAACATCCTTATCCTTCTAAGTTTACCAATCCATACACAAAATCAATCCAATTCAAATGTGGGCATGGGCTCAAGATTTTCCATGTGTCCTCCCTTTCCTAGCCTTCCATCTTCCCCAAATTTGAGTAGGAACCCATTGAGCTTCCCCAAATCACATTGGAGCCCTATTGGATGCTCTATTTTTAAATGACATGTCATATATGTCATATTTCATCCTTTAGATATGATTTTTGTCATAGGTGTCATAGCATCTTCATCATTGTTGTCATAGAGGTAGGGAATCTAGTCCATGTGTCTCACTAACTCCAAAATGACTCTTCCTCTCCCATGTAAGTTATATTTCATTCCAAATTATACCTATGATGTATATGTACAATTATATTAGCCTCATAACTCATCCAATAACATTTATGCTTCCCAAGGATTCGAAATTGCAAGAGGAGGATGCCATGTGGCACATAAATTCTAGCTTGTGTTGGCCCCATAGTCTCCATGTGTCTCCATGCTCCATTTCCACTTCAATTTTCTATTACGTTTATTTATTTATCTCCTTTGTTAAATATTTTTTCCATTCTAATTTTAAAACATCATTCATTGTCCCCCTTATTCCAAATCCCAAAGCTTCCACCCCTAACCTAGGAAACTAGTAATTTTCCTCCTTGGAAATTATTTGACCCTTAGAATCAATTTGAAAAACTCTAATGAATATGGAAAATGTGATTAGGCCATTGTGACCCAATGAAAAATTTGGGACATGGAAAATCCTTCGTTCCCAATGTTTCTTGTCCTCAAGCAATTTCAAACATAGGTGTTGAAGAACCTGCTTTTTGTATGATTCTTAGAATTTTCCACTAAGTTTCCCAACTTCGAGTCTTTGAGATTCCATGAACATTTGAGAGAGGAACCACCATGCTTTCTGCTGCACTACTCTGATTAAAATCACTTTATTAATTTGGGAATCCATCTCCCATACTTCTTGTTTCCCAAAAAAATTGAAAACAATGGTACTAAAAAATATCCTGGGGTCCCATTGCTTGTATTGCACCCCAACAATTAAGAGTGCTCTCCAACCCATACCATTAAGAAAGAGAATTCTGGGATCCCATTTTATTCTATGCATTGTTCCAAACATAATTATTACATAATATATATCATCACAGTACATAACAACATAATAAAAATTTACATCAAGGAGGTGCCTCATCAAAAAATCATGAAAGTGCTTATACCTCCAAGTACGTATACCACCATTTTCCAAGTGCATACAAGCTTCAAGTGACCAATAAAATATGCTCCAATTACATAGGTTAGTATCCCATGTCCTATAATTATGATCCAAAGATATATAATGTGCATCAATATAATCAGCCATGTGTTCTTTCATCCAAGGAGTGAATGAAAAACCTCCATCAAAATCTGAACCAAATAATGAACAGAAAAAACAAGGAGACTTAAAATGACTCAAAGAAGTCTCACCCATAAATCCATGAATGAGAGAATCATAAATATATAAAAAATCATGTGGCTAGCAACAAAAATGTTCTCCAATCATAAATATATTCAACCCATTATTGGATGAATTTCCTCCAACATCAAATGAACCAAGTGGTGAGCAAGAAAAACCACGAGTCTTCAAGTGACTCAAATGCATATCATAGGTGCATCCATGTAGATGTGCATCATCATAAAGTAACAAATAATTCTGCTGAAAATGTGAATAATAATGTGCTCCAACCATGTCATCATAAAAAGTAAATCTAAGAGTTCCATACTCCTCATGTGGCACCATCAAAAACAACCCTTTCACCCATACTTCATTGAGACTAATGCTGCAAAACATGGAATTGTAGGATTTAGGAGAATGAACTAACTCACATAAATGATCAAAAAGTGAAAAATTATCATGCATCTCCTTCAATAATCCATATGGGTATTATAGTGCATCTCCTTCAAAAGTGTGAAACCTTTGTCATAGATTGGTCCCAATGTAGAGGAATCATGCTCTTCTTTAAAAATTGCATAATCTTCATCAAGAGACAATTCAAGTTCCTCTTCCACCACATCAAGTGTTTGGATCTCTTCAAGTTATATTCAAAAAAATCAATCACATTCAAATTTCCACATTTCTCATGATCCACCATGTCATGAGAATCCTCCAAACAATCTACCATTTGACAATCTGAAACATAAGAGGAAAAACAAGTATCTTTCAACTTTTCAAGAAGTTTCTCATTTTTAATTGTGAGCTTATGATTATCCTCATTATTATTAAAGTATGAATCATGTAAAAATTCATTAATCTCAACCAAATTGTTTCTATCAAAAATAAAAGACATGAAATTACCTTCAATGTTGCACATTGCTCTTTGAATCTTCTCCATGTCTTCAAGAAAGGATAGATCCTCCAATGAATAAAATTTTCAACAAGAATTTGACACCAATGCTTCAGTGTCATGTAGCATTATAAAAGTATCTTGGATCTTCTTTTCATTCATATTTAATGACCCTTCAATAAAATGAGGCACTTGCAAATGAACCTCCTCATCTTCTTCCTTCTTACTTGGACCAACTTCATGAAGCTCAAGTGGTGATGGGGAAGTTGATCTTGTTTCTTCTTCAACTGCTACAAGGTATTAATTTTCATGTTTACTAGAAATTTTTCTTGCAAAAACATTTTAAAATCTGATCTCCATGTCACCAACATAGAGTTGTGAGCACCCATCAGTAGGTACTCTTTCATAGTTCAAGCATCCATGAGTAGATGCTCTTTGTTTCATTTCCAAGGTAGTATGTGTCTCGAAATGATATTCAGTATTTTAAATAGAAACTTCTTCATAATCATGTGATGTCTCTTCATAATTTTTAGATTCACTTGGGATTGAATTGCTATCCTCTTCGTGTACTACTTCTTCTACTTCTCCTATTTCAGAACTAGGTGGTTCATGGGTCTCCTCCTTTTGCTCCTTCAAGCAAGATGATGGGATTTTCCCCTTGGTTTTATTAAAATCCATATATTTTCTCCAACATTGGATAGAAAACAATCCAAATCCTTTCATAATATTCTTGTTCATGTCTTCAATTATAGGTTCCATGATTTTTATATGATCCTCACCATCATATGAGGTTCCCTTTTCATCCCTAGTCATTGTTTCCTCTTCAACAAACGCACTTTTTGGTTTCAATATATAATGTTGGTAACTAGATTATTTTCCTCATAAATATAATAACATGTCATGTGCAAATATCATTATTTAATACCACTATAATGTCTATTTTAAAAAAAAAATATTAAATGACCAATTTTTCACTTTTTCCCCAATTTTGACCCTTGACTAGTTTTGATGTCTAGGTCTCCAAATTGGTCCAAATGCTCCCAAATATTCATATAAGGTATATGAGTTATATTAAGTTTTGAATATTATGTTAAGGGAAGATGTATGACCCTCTAAATGCTTCTGAAAACTTGTTTAAGATTCTGTTCGAGGTAGGATTTTGACTAGTAATTTGGGGTTCTAATTCCCCCACAATGAATACTAAAAATGGATTCCCAAATGCACTCAAGACAACTCAAATTTCTGAATGGAAGTAGGATAAATGAAAAGGAAATCAATATTAACTCATATGAATCACCATTCAACTTTTAATTTCTGCTACAACTCCCTTAAATCAGATGCAAAAAGACTACTTTCAACCTTGGGGGAAATGATGGGAAACATTCTCCAAATGCTATGTAACTCAAGAAAATAAATCCAAATGCTATGAAACTCAAGAAAATAACTCCAAATCCTTATGTAATGAAAATTAAAATAATATAATCTATCAATAATAGACCATTCATCCATAAACCATCAGTATTTAACTTATCCATTTGAATCTATCAACATTATATTGGTTCACAACAAGGTAGTGGGGAAATGGTATTGTTTCTTCATTGTTTAACATTTATACATAAAATATTTTGGGTATTTAGACCTAATATTCTTATGAAATTTAAATACATAAATAAAATTCCATTCATCCATAAACCATTAGTATTTTACTTATCCATTCAAATCCATCAACATCAAAGTGATTCACAAGAAGATAGTGGGGAAATGGCACTGTTTCTTCATTGTTTAACATTTATAAATGAAATATTTTGGGTATTTCGACCTGAAAGTATTCTGAAATTTAAATACAGAGAATTTAATCAGAACATAAAATAATGGGGCATTATAATCTCCACCAAGGAAATCAATAGCTCACCCAAAGCACAATCCCTCCATGAGCAAGAGTATGCCATAAAAACTGGAAATGGTTGAGAGAAAGTTCTACAATAGAAGGAACCACGAGATACCATGTAGCTTACATCTGAAAATAAAAACTCATTAAATCTGCATTAAATACATGAGTGGCCTCTCCAAACACCAACTTGGATTGGAATCTTTCACCCTTGAAATTGGGTAAGGGAAGAAAACTAGTCATCCACTATCTCTCACAATTCACAAATGACAATTTCTCAAATGAGAAAAATCCATTCTCTTGGTTGATTTCTATATTTTATAAACATCGTTAGCCTTCTAAGGTTACCAATCCATCCACAAAATCAAGCCGATTCGAATTTGGGCGTGGTCTCAAGATTTGCCATATATCCTCCCTTTCCTAGCCTTCCATCTTGCCCCAATTTGAGTAGGAACCCACTGAACTTCCCCAACTCACATGAGCTCCCTCTTGGATTCTCTAATTTGACCTGAAATTTCATATATGTCATATTTCATACTTCATATCTGATTTGTGTCATAGTTTTTATAGAATCTTCATCATTGTTGTCATAGAGATAGGGAATCTAGTCCAAGTGTCTCACTATCTCCAAAATGACTCTTCCTCTCCCATGTAAGTTACATTTCCTTCAAAATTAGACCTATGATGTATATGGCCAATTTTATTAACCTTATAAATCATCCAAGAACATTTAGGCTTCCCATGGATTCGAAATTGCAAGAGGAGGATGCCATGTGGCACATAAATTCTAGCTTGTGTGGGCCCCATAGTCTCCATGTGTCTCCATGCTCCATTTCCACTTCAATTTTCTCTTGTTTTTATTTATTTATCTCATTTATTAAATATTTATTCCATTATAATGTTCAAACATCATTCATCTTAACCCTTATTCCAAATCCCAAAGCTTCCACCCCCAATCTAGGAAACTAGTAATTTTTCTCCTTGGCAATTATTTCACCCTAAGCATCAATTTGACAAACTCTAATGAATATGGAAAATGTGATTAGGCCATTGTGACCAAATGAAAATTTTGAGCATGACAGAGACATTGAATAATTCGATGTAAAAGTACAAGGATAGGCTTATCCACATAGAATTGAGAAAACATTTAAGATGGAAAACAAATTTTGGTTGCATCTGAGCAAGGGATACCTACAGGAGCCTAGTAATAATATCAATGCTTTTTAGTGTAGTTGTTTTTAAGTGTTGGATAATTTGGGTGATAATTATTATAGACTTGTTCTAGCCACATATATGGGAATTTACTAAGAAGTGAATGTGGAGAATATGAAGCTTTATTAGTCTCCAATGTTGGACCAAGAAACCAGTGAGGAAGTCCTACCTACCATAGACGAATTGGAACTAGAATCTCATACATGGTTAGAAAAAGATATTTTTTTGCATAATAAGTCCAAAACTACTAGAGAGTGGTAGTATGAACCATGGCAAGTTGGGTTTAAAGGACAACTTCTAGGAAATGCCAAATGGTACTCTAGGGAGAAGGTGGAGGAAAATTTTAGTAAATTTTTATGGGGAATCCTCCCTAAATGGGGAGGTATGATATGAAATTATCATTATAATATTTTTAATATATTTTATATTGGTTTGCAGTGTCCATTATATGAATAGTTCCTGCATTGGTGATTTAAGGTCTAGAATTTTTGGATCCTCATTAGTAAAAATATTTGAGGATCAAAATATTCCCTTTTATGGGTAGTTCTTGCTTTGGTGATTTGGGGTCCATGAATTTTTTTAGTTTGTTTGAGGCCTTAAACAATCACTTTTAGAGTCAAAATTTGCAATATTATATCCCAACCTCAATACTTTTCTCTACACATTGAAACCTATACAATGGTGCAAAAATCACCTCAATTAGAGTTTGTGTGCAAACGTTATGCCTCCTTCAAGTTGAACTATCATGTTGATGACCATCATATCAAGTGGATGCCACATCAAATCACATTACTCACACATGTAAATATAATCACATGTGGATTTAAATAATATTCTAGAGGGACCAAACCCTAACCTAACCCTAGACAACTATTAAGATATGTTAAATGTTGATATCCTAAGAAAAGAAGGAGTTCCATTCTTACCGTATTGTTTATTGTTCCATAGTTGAGAAGAACATATATGAGTCGAATATTGGGTTAAAAATGAAGAACTAGAATATACTCTAGCAACCATGTTGGCCACAGTATCTATGGAAACACCATAGTGACTTCCTCCTTCCTTTTATTTTCATTTTATAGTTTATAAGAATAGAGTAGAGCATAGTCATCACCTTCAAGCTAGGTTTTTCCCATATTGGGTTTTACCATGGTAGATATTGTGTTTATTGTGTGTATGCTCTATTGTTTTCTTTTTTTGTCATTTTAGTTTCATTTCATTTTAGTTTATTTCAACATCAAACAAGTAACATTAAATGTAAAATTCAAATTAAAACACTCCATAATAATATATTGTAAAATATTATAGGATTTGTTGTGACAAATTGTTCCAATGTAATATCCATGGAAGTTTATGGATAAATTGGATCCAAGAATAATTAGGTAGGAAGTAATATGTCCATTGGAAGTAGCCCTGGTGGTTGGGAGGAATGATTGTCACGCTCCCCACCTAAGTTCAATTCTTGTAAGTGGCATGATGCTCTTCTTGCGCCCCTATGTAATTATTGAGTGTATTATGTAATTTGGCCATACCTTGATTCCTTGGAATAGAAGGAGTTGACATATTTCCTAGTGAAAAAGTGGGAAGTAATACTTTTTATTCTTCTAGACACTCACTATTTGGATTTAACAAACCCAAAAGAAACTTTTCATATTACTTTCTTGAAAGTTAATCTCGTAATAATCTCACTTGCATTTAAATATTATAATTTAAGACAATCATAAATTGGAATCATGGTTGTGCCTTTGATGCACAAAACACGCTACACTTTGCATGGAACTCTTGTTCCACATGCATTCTAGAAATGATGCCTAATTTCTCATCAAGTGTTTAGGGTCTGAGTTCGATTTTTTCTAACTTGATAATTTCAAACAATTATAAATTGTGATTGTGAAAGATAAATTTCATGAAAAAAACTCACTACACCCTACATGTCACTCACATTCTAGAAATGATGCCTTATTACTCATCAAGTGCTTAGGGTCTAATTTTCCTTTTCTATATTGCAAGTCATTGATTTAATTACATATAGTGGCTTGCATAGGCCAAGGCACATCCAAGCACAAATTAATACTCAAAGTACACTCAGTATTTCCTTGATATGCATTGTTGTGGGTAATGACAAAAAATTGAGATCAACAACCGTGTTTTCCAGCTCTCAATGCATATCCTTCTTCGAATGTTACTAGTCTTTATTATCATCATTGCGACTCTATTTCTATCTTGAAATGCATAGTACTTCTAAAATATTTAATCAATCTTCCCATACACAAATCCGATGGACAATAAAATAAAACCCCATGGAAGCTTCCAATTGATATTCAGAAAGGGGAACTTAATGTCATGTCCCCACATTTTGAACACCAGAAGTGTTGGCCTTTCCTGACACTTATGGGTCAAAAGGTGCATTAAAATAATTAGCCTAAGAAATTTTATTAAAATGTAATTTAGGAGGAATTTACTTGGTTCTATGAATTGTCATTATTAATTATTATGCAATTAATTATGTGGAAAATAAGTTTCCATGTAAGGAGGGTGCACTTGGATAAGCCAACTTTCCAAGGAAGAAAATAGAAACTATCATAGGACTAACAAAATCCAAGAAAAAGAAGTCAGACACAAAAGAGGCAACTATGTGCCAAAGGAGGGTGTAGTTTCCATTTGGATATTTAGTCACAAAAGCATGAACTATAGAAAAATCTGTCATACGGAAAAGAAGCAGCTATGGACCAAAGGAGGGCCCAGTTTCCATTATGGGGTTAAGTGACAAAAGCAGGCAGTGCAGAAAAAAATGTCATAGGGAAAAGAAACAACTCTGGGCCAAAGGAGGGAACATTTTCCAAATTGAAATAAGGTGGATGACCGGGAAACATATTTCTTATCCCATACATGCTAATTTCTCAAGGAGGGTGCATCATGTGGCTATGTTTAGGGTTTTAACAAGGGAAACTAGCTCAGCAAGTCATTGACTTTCCCAACAAGTCACTAGAGGTTTATTTAAAGGAAGTTGGAGATCCTTTATTCTATTTGTATGTTTATTATTTTTATTTTAATGAAGATAAGGCCTCCTTGTTGAGTGTCGTTCCTTAGTTTCTTGGGAGATGTGCCCCAAGGTTCTCATTCTCTTTCTTCTCCCTCTTCCTCTTCTATCTTATTGTAGGTGACTTGAGATAAGGAGGAGCCCATAAATTTCAGATCGACCTATGTAGTTGATTCCCACTCAATATTATCTATATGTGACAGTAAGATTCTATCCCATAGATCTGCCATGATTAAATGCTCATGAGAAGTGATTTTTGTGCCCATCTAGTGGGGTATTTGACTGTATAATGTAATGGGAGTAAATTAATATCAATGGTAGGAGTTTTAAATGTTCTGATATTCTTAATGATTATATAATTACCTCTATAAAAATTTATTATCAGGTATGATTTGATTATGGTACGAAATTCATGAATTAATGTACACCCTTGCTAGCTGACTAGGCAAATTTAACTAGTCTTACAATTTTCTTAATTATAAGAGATTGTTGCAGCTGCAACATTTTCCCAAAATTCACAAAATTTTGGGACCCTCCTTTACTTTGAGTTAGTCAGATCCCCTCTTGCTTGCAGCCTTTTGATTTTGGTTTTTGGTTTTTAACGCGTCTCCCAGACATTTTGATTGCCACAAATCACTTGGTTTTCCTCACTTCATGCTTTAAACTTCATCTTAAATTGAGCTTCTAATTGTTTTTTGCATAACCCTTAAAGATTTCATTGCAAGGTCTTCTTGGATCGGGAGGTTTGTTTTTTGACTATCCGCCGTTGCGGGTCCTCTTCAACTCGTGATTTTTCTTTCCCGCCCCGCCGTTGCGGGTGGCTCTCGAAACTAGATGTTCGTTTCCCGCCCCGCCATTGCGGGTGGCTTGCGAAACTGAATTTTCGGTTCTCGCCCCGCCGTTGCGGGTGGCTTCAGGAACCCGGTCGTTTTTTTCGCCCCGCCGTTGCGGGTCTGCCTGGAATCTTAGTTGCCGTCTTGCTGTTGCGGGCGTGTTTTTATACTGCATCGGGAGGAGATGAGCTCTAATCCCGCCGCCGTTGCGGGTCACTTTGAAGTCCAGAGATGCTGTTGATGGCCGACTACGTGTATCGGCGCCGTGGAGAATATTGACTTCCCCGGTGCATCCACCGTTGCGGGGATTGTCAAACTCCTGGTCGCCCGATAAGCGAACCCATTACCGCCCGACCACGTTTTAAATGTATAACTTATGTGGCGCATTGCGGGTGGCGGAGTGAAAAGGATGGCCCGCCATTGCGGGCAGAGATGAGTTGGGTTGCCCGCGGAGACTTTCCTGTCCGCCCCGACGGATGTGACTTCTCGCATGGTTATTTTCTTGATAGGATGAAGACATTGAAGCATTTTAGAGGGGGTTTTCACCGTTTGATTCATGATAGAGGCCCGGCGGTTCGTTTTCCTGTCCTTCGAGCCCTAATCTTCGCCTCCGCGCGGCGCATTTACCATTGTCGGCCACCGTGAAGCCCTAGGGCCGTGCCGCAGTTGTCCTTGAGGTTTTTTTTTTGTGGTAGAATGGGTGATGATATTAATGGGGTTCTCCTTGGTGAAGACTTGCTTTGGTTTTCCGAGGTTCATGGTCGCAGCAATGTAAATCCATACTCGCAATGACATGAGCTTTACCGTAGAATTTTGCTTGAGATCGGAGTTTTTGTAGTCATGCGCTCTACTATTAAAAAATTTGCTTTTGCACTGCATATCTATTTTAAATGACATCCTGTGAAATTCATGAATTTGATAACAAACCATGGAATGAATAAACCATATGAGTCTTATGCTAATAAGGTTCAGATAGTCCTGATATAGATGGGTTATGCATATATGTGTTGCTTGCTTACTTACACACGGATATAATACAATAGCCCACCTTACAAGATTGCATGACTAGTTCAATTTGTTCAATGCAAAGAACCTATGTTTGATATCGTTATTACCACACAGACGAATGGAGAAAGAATAAACTGTTCTTAATGACCACCAATTTGAATTGTTAATATAATGATGTATTACATTGCAGGAAGATTTCAAAATGTCTAGAAGACAGAAAAAGAAGGCCCCTGTGGTAGAAGAACAAAGCCAGAATTGAGGCCATTCAGAAGCAAGCGGACAAATTTGAGATGAACATTCAGTTCTTGGAACCCCATTCATTTGAGAGTCTCGCTGCTGAAGCAACTACCTGGAGGAAATTCTTGGAAAACCAAGCGAGACCCTCCTCATGAGAAGGACAGGTCAAACTTGTGTATAATGTAATACTTTGTAAAGGGTTGTGGGAAATTGAAGCGTTGGGGAGCCCAAAGGTCACTTTGGGCAACCCAACCAATTTTGTTTTTTGTATAAAACTAGGGAAGATATACAAAGAAAGGGATTTTTCCCAGTTAAGCTAGACGGCTTATTGTAAGAAGGACTATTTCATTTTGCAATAAAGAAGAATTTGGTTTGCCTGTTGGAGAAAGACCTGTGAAGTTTTCAAATGTGATGCAATGGATGGCAGAAAGACGAACTATTTTATTTTTTAGCTTATATCCATAATCGTGAGATCGTTCTAACTCTGTGACCTATGTCTTGTTGGATGGTTTCTGATTTAATTCATGGAAATTTCACTTAGAGTAATGTAGATGTTTCTATATAGCAGTTGGCTATCTAGCTGTTAGAATATTTACTGGTTCATGTGTGGTAAATTTAAATATCAGCTACCTGTAATTCAGTTTATTATGCATGAAGATAACGCATTACTCATAAATAATCATTTCAGGCTCCCCGGGGATAGATAGTTAGTAGAGTAGATAGTTAATCATCTTACTTCGTAGGTGCATATGTGGTTAAGGTGCTTGTGAACCTAAGACGAGAGGTAAGAACCTGCACAGCACATTGTGTCGTTCCCTGTATCTTGATCACCCTGCATGGTTAAGATAGGCATATGCATTGCATACATATTAAGTCAAAATACAAATTCCAGTGGACCGGGCCGCAACCGGTAAACCTTTGTGTTACTTGACCTACGGTAGCCGGACCGCAAAATCGGACGGATTCCCTACACCAAACAGTCAGCGGGCTAGTTGGGAACGCTGATTGGGGAGAATCCTTTACTGTTGTCGCCTACGAATTTCCAGGCCTTAACAGAGATATATGCATACAAATGTAATTAAGAAAGTTTATGTAGGTTTTTAACTGACTCCAATATCCATCCCAACATTCATACTGATATTTGGTTTAATATGTACTATGTTTGGGAAGCCTTCTCTACGCAGGGTCTCCCCTAGCCAAAATTGCCTTTTTTTACCAAATATTCTCAAACAACCACAGATCAATCCAGATCTATTCTTGATTATATAAAAATTAATTTAATATATTTTACCAGCTATACCACACCTATGTACCTTTCCAAATCCATTGGTTTATTGGATTTGAAAAATTCTTCCTAGTTGCATGGTTGGGTGACCCAGAAGCGTGGGAGTAGGTTTCAGCGGAGCTGATTCCTAAGCCTAAATGGTCCCTGATTTAAATTTGTTAGGAAATATAATTTATATGTCCTAAATTTTCCTTTATTTCTCTCGACCTCCTGCTTCCCTATTTGCAAAAGTATCAGCCACTTCCCCTTATTATTCCTAGTCTCAAGAGCTTTCTGATTCAATGTAAATTGCATATAAACTTTGGTTAAACTTACATCAGAGATAATATTTTTATATGACTGAATATCAGGGATAATATAGTGGTGTCAAATATCTTTCCTTGGCTCATCCTATGTAAATAAGTCTCTTTGTTGACTAACATTGCAGATCACTAGGTCAAGTTGCAACCATGAGGCTCCTACCAATGATTGGAGAAGACCTTGAGCAATATGAAGAAGAAGGATATGAAGATCCCTCATGCAGTACCTTAGGTAGATGTAGTAGGAATTATGTTGATTATTTATGGCTCTTAGCTTATGATGAATCCATTTGGAATAAATCTACAAGTGTCAATGGCCAAATGCTCAATGGAAGGAATTCTAAGGAATCCTTCCAGTATTCCATGGAATACTTTGCTTTGAAAGAAGATACAAGGGAGGTATTATATTTTCAAGAGTACTACACTCTCGAGATACACAAGTTATTCAGATATCCCTACTATGGGACAAACATGAAAATTATTGCACACATGGTTGATGAAGTGTGCAAGGAAGTGGGGAATAGATGGTTGCCACTTGGAGCCAAAAGAGGAATAGAAAAAGAAGATTCATCAAATCCATATGCTTGTCCAAGAAGTAATAGAATGTTTGGTTTTTCTTCAAACAAAAATTCCAGTGACCATTAAGATGAGGAATCCTCAATTTCCTTGAATAAGAAGAGAAATGAAGTAGAGACAGATATCCATGAGGTGAAGTGCAAATCACCACAAGGTTGTTGCATAAGAGAAGAAGTTGAAGATGAATGCGCTTCAAGCTTCTTGGTGGGTCATATCCAGATAATTGCTCAAGATGTAGGCTCATGTATGGGTGGATTGAAATAATTTGTATCAGATCCAAAAGAATATTCCAAAACAGAGTTATAGTCACCTCGGGAGCCACATAAGGAAGAAGAGGACAAGGCCACACCACTTGGGTGTGACCCAGAGAATTTGGTGGAGGAGCATGCCACCATAGTATCACTAAATGAAGAGGGTAGTATGAATAATATGTATGATAATGGTTCTGATTTTTTTAGCAGCCATGTTTACTTACAACCATCTGATTCATGGGAGGATGAAAATATTTCACTTGCCTATGAGGACTACAAAATGAAGGACAATGGTGAGGGAAAAGAATTCACTCCTAATTTCTCTGTTGGTGAACAAAATATCAGTGCAAAGGAGGGTGATGTTTTCAATGGTGATAAGGGATCTTTTGGATCATATCCAAAAGAATAACATATATCGGATATGAAATCATCATTTGAACTTCCTAATGAAGTGGAAGACAAGCCCCCACTAGTTGTCTGTGAAGTAGGAAATTTGAAGGAGAAAAATATGATGCAAAGGGATGCACATAGTTTATATTTTTGTATTCTCTTGCAAAATTATTAATATGAAACACCAAGGTATGCTATACATTCTAATCTATGCAATGATCACATCCCATTGCAAATTTCAAAGATACCCTCCACTTCACATCATGGGGGTGATTTTGCAGAAGATTCAAAAGCTGACCTGTATGTTGAGAATGAGTTTTATGTTGTGGATCCATGCAGCAAGAAAAATGGTATTATATGTCAGCTTTTAGAAGAAGGAATATTGGTGGAGTATTTTATTTTGGAGCCACATCATTTGATTGGATCACTAAAGGAGGATAGAGATAAGCTTATGCCATCAATGAACAACTTTGTTGACATCAATGCCTTGGTGGCAAGATGTTGTTGGAAAGTTTCTGGAGAAGAGATGAAACGAGAAGCCTTACGGAGGAGTGCATAGCACTGAAAGAAGGAAATTCCAAGATGAAGGAGAGATATATGAAATTACTTTCTGATAGAGATCACCTACTCGTGGTGGCTAAAATTTACCATTGTGCATTCAAGAAGGAAGAAGAAGATCGGAAAGGCTCACTAATAAGTTGGAGATCACCAGTGACTTATTGAAGAGCACACAAAGATCCCTTCAAGAGTAAAATTTATAGATATGTCAAATTCAAAAGGAGTTGAAGGTGTCACACCTTTCATGTTGCATGGAAGGAAATTTTTGGGTATAATGGAGGAACCTCATGTGGAGGAAAACCATGAGGAAGGAGCAGATTTGCAAGTTCTTGTGAAAATCTCTAAGGAATAAAATATTAGCCAAGCACTCATTGATATTGGGAAGAAGGATGAAATTTTAGAAACAATAGATCAATGCTATGTGCAATTATGCTAAAAATAAGCATAAGAAATAGATCTTGCTACTAAGAATTCTCACAAGCATACACAGGAAAAATAGAGAGAAGAAAAGAGACTGAATCACATGAATGAAGAGATGAATATTGGTGTGTATCCTTCCATTGAATACTGATGAATAATAGTGTACATAAATAGTACATCCCTCATAGTAAAATTTAATTGTATGGAAACAACTCATAAATCTCAAAAAGGATGACTTACCAAAATATAGCAAACCCCCATAGGTGGCTAAAGCACTTACCAAATCTATCAAGGACCTCACAAGTTGGCAAAATAATGAGTGAGTTGTCAAGGAGATGGAAAAAACATGCTAATCCTATAAAATGGAGAAAAAATAATGGAGGATGGGTTGGAAACAAAAGCTCCTAGTTTCCTAGTTGACTAGCTTTTATCTTATCCATAGAAAAGTAGAATCTACTGTAAAGTCCTATATACTAATTCTGGATGGTCAAAAGGTGGTCAATATCAACCCAGAATTGGAAATAAATCATTTCTAGGATATAGATGGCATGTATTGACTTTAAGGTGCAAGTGGATGCCAACTAATTAAGTTAGTGGGTGAATAATTAATCAAATAATGCTTAATTATTTTATCCTAAGTTGTGAGTGGGTTTAATATATTCCAACACCCCCCTATAAGTCTGAATTTATAATGGTATGACAAAAAATATAGACGCATATAGATGCATGTAGGGCCCAGCAACAAGGCTATGGTCGCCCTTTAACAATTATTATGTCCAGAAAAGTGAGGAAAGAGGCAAAACCACATGGGAAAAATCCTCCCTCAAGAAAGGACAAGGCACAAAATGTTGAAATAATATGTCTTCAACATATTCTTATCTTCACTTGAATCAGCTGAGTGAACTGCTTCTAGATGGAAGACTTGTTGAATAAATCATGAACTCCATGATCATGTGCTAGAGTGTAGAACCTGCAAGAAGGAAGAGGAGAGACTCCTTGTATCTCATCATCTGATGAAGTAAGAGAATTGTCTGAATGCTTCTTACTACTGTCAAACTATGATCTGCAAACATAATCTGAAATGGAAAAGAGATCTGTGCATACTCCTTCCCAAAGAGTACAAAAGTTAAGACAATTTATTTCACACCCAATTCCCTGAATAGCTGCAAAATTGTGATGTGAATCACATGTCAATCTTCCAATCTGTTGTAGCACCTGTATAGATATGATATGAGGCTTATAAAACTCTGATATATCAGAAACATTAGAATATGTAACAGCAAAGACAAAGGCTTCAGTGGCTCCATGAGGATATAGGGCTAGACTAGGAAAATTATGAACAACTAGGGAAAACTGATAGGTGTAAAAATCTAAACAATGGATGGGCTTAATATCTGAACAATAAGTGTTTAGAACAGATCCAAAAATGTTTAATATCAGTCCAAATATTACTAAGTACATGGATAACCATCCAATTAAAGATAGGAAAGAATTCAAACCATGTAAGATAAATATCACTGCATAAGAGACCAATGAGGAATCAACTAGTGATCTTGGTATTTTTATAGTCTTTGGATTATTCAGAGGTATGGTAGATGGTATGTATGGTGGTATTATATGTGTCATGACATGAATATCAGCCTACAAACAATCTTCTAAATCATATATACAATCTTGTGAGGAATATTTGCTCAAAAGTAAGTCAATATTTAGTGAAAAATCACAATTTTTGGGAGATGAATCTAGTAGACTGAGAGGAGGATCATCAAAGAAAGGTTCTGATATTTCTGATTCTGATGTATCAGAGAATAAATATATATCAGACATATTATAAAAGGAGAGAACTCTGGCACTCAAAGCATAAGTTATATCACCTTGGAACTGCACAGTATGACATTGTTCTGAGCAATCAGCAGGCTTCTCTAGTTCATCTGGAACTTTGATCTTGTGCTTCTCAATAAGCTGAGACATGATGTCCATATTCTTCTTGAAACACTTATTCTCTGAATGAAAACCCTTTCTACAATAAGAACACTTGGATGTGCTCCCTTTCTTCTTAACTTTCTTCATTAAATCTTCATATGAATCTTCATCTTCAATTTTTGACTTTGGCTTCTTCACAATTTGCTTCTCTTTTGATTTGAATTTCTTGCTTCCTTGAACCAAGAGAGCATGAACCTTTCCCTTTGAATAATTAAGGACACCCATATGGATCAATTTATCTTTCTCCTTTGTTAGTGAATCAAGAAAATAATTTAAAGAAGGCATTTTCCACTTAGGAACATCAAGCCTAGTTGCATGAAAAGTAGACACAAAAACTAAGTAATCAGGACCCAATTTTGAAAGAATGGAAAGGATTAATTGATCATTTGCTTTCTCAATCCCACATTGCTTGAGCATTAGAACAAGTGAATTGAGCTTGGTGAAGAAACCATCAAGAGATTCAAAATTGCTTGGACTCAGTGAGAATAACTCAATCTCCAATTGATGCACTCTTAGCTCATCTTGAACTCCAAAGAGAGACTCCAATTGAGTCCATACTTGGTTTGGAGTGGTAAAACAATCTAGATGAAAGAGTAGATCAGGATAAATAGAGAGGCAAATCAATCCATAGACTTCATCCAACCTATTATGCCACTTAGCTTTCTCAATCACAGCATTGGGCTCATTCTCCAAAGCTAGTGTAACTCTGTATAATCCTCTGCTGTGCAATAGAATGGAGATTTTGGCTTTCCATTAGTGGTATTTGAAGGAAGTAATAATTATATCTGATGAAGAATCCATATTTCTGAAATGATGTGCTCAAGAATAAAATCTCTGCAACCTTCAAAACAAACTAGGAGAAAATCGTGTAAGCTAGACAAGCTCTTCTTCAGAGAGGGATAGGAGACTGGATGTGCTCCTCAACTCTGTAGAAGTTGATCAAACTTGCTGCTCTGATACCATGTAGAAATAATAGATCAATTCTATGTGTAATGATGCTAAAAAGAAGCACAGGAAATAGATCTTGCTACTAAGAATTCTCACAAGCATACATAGGAAAAATAGAGAGAAGAAAAGAGACTGAATCACATGAATGAAGAGATGAATATTGGTGTGTATCCTTCCATTTAATAATGATGAATAATAGTGTACATAAATAGTACATCCCTGATAGGAAAATCGAATTGTATAGAAACAACTCATAAAGCTCAAAAAGGATGACTTACCAAAATATAGCAAACCCCCATAGGTGGCTAAAACACTTACCAAATCTATCAAGGACCTCACGAGTTGGAAAAATAATGAGTGATTTGTCAAGGATATGGAAAAAACATGCTAATCCTAGAAAATAGAGAAAAACTAATGGAGGATGGGTTGGAAACAAAAGCTCCCAGTTTCCTAGTTGACTAGCTTTTATCTTATCCATAGAAAAGCAGGAAAAACAGAAAAAGCAGAATAAAGCAGAATATGTTGTAAAGTCCTATATACTAATTCTGGATGGTCAAAAGGTGGTCAATATCAACCCATAATTGGAAATAAATCATTCCTAGGATATATATGGAATGTATTTACTTTAAGGTGCAAGTGGATGCCAACTAATTAAGCTAGTGGGTGAATAATTAATCAAATAATGATTAATTATTTTATCCTAAGTTGTGAGTGGGTTTAATATATTCCAAAAAAAATGTTCTTAGCTATAGGAAATATGGCTGACGAAATTCCAAGTGAATGAACAAGCAAATATGATTATCTACTCATGGATTGGTAGATAAAAATATCATAGAAATAGAGTATCAAGGATGCACTAGAATTGCTTGCATCGGTGAAGGGTTGTCTGACACACATGCTTATAAAGGGACACATTATGAAATACTCTTATGGATAGTTGAATATAATATAGAGGAGGTGGATGATTACATTCCATATGGATCAACAAATAAAATTCCTTATTCATCCATTGATTGGGTGGATAGAGACACCTTGGGAATGAAGATTGTGGGAGGTAAAGCGAGTCATTTCTACGATAAATTATTTGTTGTGACTGACATTGTCCTGACATGTGGGAAACCACAAAGATATATTTTGCAGCCATCATATACTTCCAGTACGTATTCATAGGAGTTGCATTATGACTTGTATGTGATTGAAGGATTTGAGAGAAAACAAAATGGAGACCAAGCACTGGCACTTATTGAGAAACCTGAAGAAGATTTTGGTCAAATATGTTGTTGATTTGAAGAAGATTCATGAGGAGGAATTAGCTATGTGAAAAATAGTTTAGGAAATATTATTTGAGGCAGCATATAATGGTATTTGTTTATCTAAGTATTAGTTAGATAATTATTCTCTGAAATGAAGATTCATTGGTGCACAATGCTTTCTTGCATGGGTGAAGCATTGTTTGGAATTCAAGTCTTGGATGAAATACTTCATGAGCTACCTATATGGGTGGAATAATTAATTAAGGGTAAGATGGATGATCAGATCATATATAGAACATCAAGAAAAAATTTCTATTCATCCATGGATTGGATGGGAAGATACATAACAGAGATGGAGGCTAAAGAGTGTGCAAGCTTGGCTCACATTGGTAAGAGTTTTCTTTTCATTTGTACTAGTTTTATAGATGCATATGGATCATTTCATTATGTGAGAAGTGGATAAGAAATGTATGGTAGACAGTGGATGCATTAGGTACACAAATTCCAAGGATTGGGTATGCATACATGTGGCAAATTTATCATCTTGCATTCATAGAATGTGGGATGCAAAATTTCATGACAGAAATCTGCTTGCACCAAAATATGTCCAAATATTGTTGAACCTAATGGTGGAAGTTTTTGGAAGTAATGGGTTTCCAATATGGTCATGGGACCCTAACATTTATTTGGGTGACAAATTACCAAAGGTGGCAGGAGGATTTAGGTCTCAGCAGAGGAGGCAGTGGGATCCAGGAATTCTACTCAGTTACCTTAACTGGGTTGAAAATTTTCATAATAGAAAGAAGTGGTCATTAGAGAAATGACTATGATCAGAGTGGTGCAACAGAAACATGGTGGACAACTTTTGCAGCACTCTAGGGTGCTTCCTCTTGAGGATAAGCAAACTTGCGAGGAGAAGACTATCATGTCCCAACATTTTGAACACCAGAAGTGTTAACCTTGCCTAACACTTAGGGGGTCAAAATATGCATTAAAATAATTAACCTAGGAAATTTTATTAAACTTTCATATAGGAGACACGTACTTGGTTATATTAATTGTCATTATTAATTATTATGTAATTAATTATGTGAAAAATAAGTTTCCATGTTAGGAGGGTGCACTTGGGAAAGCCAACTTGCCAAGGAGGGAAATAGAAACTGTCATACGACTAACAAAAGCCAAGAAAAAGCAGTCAGACACAGAAGAGGCAACTTTGAGCTAAAGGAGGGTGCATTTTCCATTTGGAGACTCAGTCACAAAAGTAGGCAGTGTAGAAAAGGTTTTCACAAGGAAAAGCAACAACTCTATGCCAAAGGAGGGTGTAATTTCCATTCTAGGGTTCAGTGAAAAAAGCAGGCAGTGCATAAGAAGTTTTTATAGGGAAAAGCAACAATTCTTGTCCAAAGGAGGGTGCAGCTTCCAAATTGAATGAAGGTGGTGTTTATTTATCCCACAATACTGAGAGGGTGGGGGGGTGAATCCTTATTGGCCCTTTTTTTATTTAAAATACAAAAAAATTAACAATTAAGACACATATTTTATTATGGAAACCTCAAAAGGAAAAACCACCAACACAAACTCATTAATAATATGAATTTACAAAATTGTTTATCTACTACTACAGAAAGGATGTAAAAACATCCTAGGTTTTTCCTGCAACTATATACAAGGATTCTACAACACCCCAATGGTTTTATTCCTGCTTCTACAGACAAGGATGCTACGACACCATGTTCTCCAGCTATGACTGGAAGGAGGCTTCGAACCCCTGTAGACCTGTGGCCTTCCCTAGCACCACCCTACCACCCTATTCTGACTGTCTTAGTTATTTTGGAATAGTTGTAAACTATCCACTTTGGACTATGTCAATATTTCCAACATAGACCCCTAATTCTTTACAAATTCATGCAATAAATACTCTTTACCTATTTCCTATCCATGCATCTCTCCATAGTTGCACTCCTTTGTTTTGGATTGTGACTGTTTACTTATAAACACTACTATTTATCCTCTTACCCATTCAACAGCCACATCATTTCATCATTAAGTTTCACCAAAAGAATCGTTTCGTTCTTCCCACAACTCGAAATTCATTTCCACATCCATGTTTATCGTTTTCTGGTGCTTTCATAATCTCTATCTTCTTTCCACAAAATCATCTTCCATATTTAATCAAAGTCGTTGATCCTATTTATAAGTCTCTCTAGACTATCAATCTAATGCATAGATTTCCCCCTCGAAATTGCATTTTCACACCAAGGTTTCCTCATCAACGATTCCCCACAATTGATCTTCGTCGGGCGTTTTCCTGACCGTTGATCTACCATATCGAGGAATGCGCAAATGTAACATTTCCTTAATTCATTTATCGACTTTCAGATTTCTAATTTATGATTTCTGGTCTTCGAATGTTCAGACCATAGATCTCTTGCAGAACAATTCTCAGTCGTCTAATCTTGGCCTTCTGCTTTCCACCTTCCAGACTTCATATTTCATAAATGTAACATTTCCTGAAGTTGTTTCTCGACTTTATGATTTCTAGACTTTGAATTTTCTAGATCATAGATCCCCTATAGAATGATTCTTAGTCGTCTGATCTTGGCCTTTCGCTTTCCACCTTCTAGAATTCAGATTGCAGAAATGTAACATTTCCCGAATTCGTTTCTCGACTTTCCAATTTCTGATTTCCACTTTTCAGTCTTCGTATTTTCCATACCATAGATCTTTTTTAGTGGAACTAATCTCAGTCGCTCGATCTTAATATTTTGTGGAACTTCGACTTTTCCTCCTAACTTGTTAGAACTAATACTTCACTGTCGAATCTAGTGCAAGGCTAATATAAGTCGCCTGGTCTTGATCTTTTGAGGAACTCTAACATTTCCACTCTTCTTTTGTGGGACTAAACCTCAGCCATCAGATATAGTGTGGATTTAATATCAGTAAGTCAATATTTAACTTTTGTGAAACCTTAGCCTTTCCGCTTTACCCTTGTAGATCTCTTCCTCAGCCGTTGGATCTTGTGCGAATTAACTATAGACCATCCGATATCTGATTGTTGTGGAACTTCATCCTTCCACCTATATTTTGTGGAACTGATCCTCAGCCACTGGATCTATGGTGGGACTAACCTCTGTCATCTGATCTTAATCCTTTGTGAAAATTTATCACTTCGCGTGTGTTTAACCTTTGCGCTAGTTCATTCAGCGAGAACATTGTGAGATCTCGATTTACTTGGATGATTGATCTCAGTCGTTCAACTTTCTACAGGGTTATTCCTTTGTTATTTTTTTGGTTTCATCCTATGCCCATATATTTGACATTAGTTAACATCTTTGACATCAATGACAACTATTTTACTCAACAAGCTCCCCCTTTGGCATTGATGGCAAGATCTTTAATAATTCTCCCCCTTTAACACCAATGACAAAGGACCTCTCTATCTGACAATTCCCCCTGTCATCATATCTTTAATAATTATCCCCCTAATATTGCACTTCCCTCTCTTAGTTCTTTTGTAAAGGAATTACTCCCATCTTCTTTCTAAGATGCTCAAAGGATTCCTTAGGTAGGGGTTTGGTGAAAATGTCAGCAATCTATTCTTTGTGTCAATGTATTCTAATTTGGAAGCTTTTTGAGATACATGTTCTCTTAGATAGTGATACTTGATTGGTATATGTTTTGTCTTAGAATGCATGATAGTATTTTTAGACATATTTATAGCACTAGTGTTATCACAATTGATCGCTATTGGATGTTCATATTTTACAAGTAGATGTTCTAGGGTTTGTTTCATCCAAATAACCTGAGTGCAACATGAGGCAACGACAATATATTATTCTTATGTTGTATAGAGTGAAATGGAGGATTTTTTTTTACTTGACCATGATACTAAACAATTTCCCAGAAAGAATGATGCTCCACTAGTACTTTTTTTATCACTAGCACTTCCTGCCCAATCTGTTTCAGTAAACGCCTTCAGGGTAAAATATTTTCCTTTTGGATACCAAAACCCATACTCCATAGTACCTTTTAAATATTTGAATAACATTTTTACTACCGTTACATGTGTTTATTTTGGAGCTGACTAGAATCTAGCCACCAATCCAACATCTTGCATAACATATGGTCTTGTGGCTGTCACATATAGAAGACTGCCAATCATGGAACTAAAAATTGTATGATCTACTTTTAGAGATTCATCATCCTTAATTAACTTGCAACCAGTGACCAAAGGAGTACCAACAGGTTTGGAACCTTCCATTTTAAACTTTTTCAACATATCTTTGATGTACTTAGTTTGAGAGATGAAAATTCCTTTGTCTGTTTGGTAGACTTGCAATCCCAAGAAGAAAGTTAATTCACCCAACATTGACACTTTGAATTCTTTCTTCATTTCAGAGGAAAAATATACACTTAGGATTTTAAGATTTCTTCCAAATATGATATCATCCACATAGACAACAACAATGATCATATTTTTATATTTGATCTTTAAATAAAGATTACTTTCAACGATTCCTCTTTTAAAACCTTGATGTTTCAAGTAACTGTCTAGTCTTGAAAACCACGCTCTTGGAGATTGTTTAAGACCATAGAGTGCCTTCTTCAGTTTACAGACATTATCTTTGTTTTTTGACAAGAAAAACCCTTCAGTTTGTTCAATATACACTTCTTCTAGTTTTCTATCCAGGAATGCAGACTTGACATCCATTCATACACTTTGAAATTTTTATGGCATGACAGTGCTATAAAAATTCTGATTGCTTCAAGTTTTTCTATAGACGCATAAGTTTCTTCAAAGTAAATACCCTCCACTTGAGCATACCCCTTACAAACTAAGATTTATTTTTTCCTTATTACATGTCCATATTGATTGAACTTGTTTTTGAAAATCCATTTGGTTCCTACAATGTTCTTATCTTTAAACCTTGGGACAAGTTTCCATGTCTCATTTTTCTCAATCTGATCCAATTCTTCATTCATGGCTTTGACCCATTCATCACTTTTGCTAGCTTCTATAAATTTCTTGGGTTCTACTATTGAGAGTAGGGCTTGTTCATCACCTGGTATTTTTCTTCTTGTTTTGACTCCAGCATTTTTATCACCCATGATATTTGACTCCAGATGATCCTTTTGTATCCTTCTAGATGGATTTTTAGTGTCAGGTCTAGGGAATTCTTCTTCATATTCCTTTGTATCTTCCTTCTCTTTTTCTTCTTCCTCGTTATGAATGCTCTCATCCTTTTGCAAGTCTTTTATTTCATCATCACATGTATTTTCAATACTATCAAGAATTTTCCATTTCCTTGGTTTTATATCATCTACTTTCACATCAGAACTTTCTACAATTTTATGTAACCTTTTATTGTAACACCTATATGCCTTTTTGTTTAATGAATATCCTAGAAATATTCCTTCAACAGTCCTAGAGTCAAATTTTCCAAGGTTTTCCTCATTTCTTTTGATGTAACAGTTGTTGTCAAACACTTTAAAATATTTGGCTAAAGCTGGTCTTCCATACCACAATTCGTACGGGGTCTTATCCTTATTCACTCTAAGTTTCCCTCTATTAAGTATATAGACATCTATGTATACAGCTTCTCTCCAAAATGAATTTGACACCTTTGCTTCATTAAGCATTGTTCTCATAGCGTCTTGTATTGTTTTGTTTTTCCTATCAACAACCCCATTCTATTGAGGAGTCTTTGCAGCTGAAAATTGTCTCTTAATTCCATGACCTTCACAGAACTCATTGAATTCATTGGAACTAAATTCTCCCCCATTATCTGATCTAAGACACTTGATTTTCATACCTGACTCATTTTCATCCATTGCTTTGAATATTTTAAATTTTTTAAAGGCTTCTAATTTTTCTTTGAGGAATGCCACCCAGGTCATCCTTGTATAATCATCAATAAGCAACATGAAATAGTGATCTCCTTGCAAGATTTTAGTTCCGGTTGGTCCATAAAGGTCTATGTGTATTATTTCCAAAGGGTGTGAGGTCATATGTTCTTTTATTTTAAAACTGGCTCTAGTTTTCTTCCCATGTTGACAATGTTTACACACAGAGTTTAGAGGAACTATAATTTTAGGTAGATCTCTTACAGCTTCCTTCATTCTTATTTTGGAAATATTATCAAAACCTGAATGTCCCAACCTTCTATGCCATAACCAAATTTCATCTACCATACTTAAGTAACATTGGTTTTCATTTTCCAAGATGTATACATTGTTTGTATTTCTCATAGCAATGCCAATGACCTTTCCTGATTCCTTATTGTTGATTTCACATTTTTCCTTATTCAATGATACAAATGTGTCCTTGGTTGCATGTTTGACTTACACTGAGAATATTAAGCTTGATGTTTTCAACTAGCAAAACATTTTATGCTTTGATCTTATTGTTGACAACAGTTGTTCCTTTACCAATTATTTTGAGGGACAAATTGTCTCCAAAAGTGACTTTTCCTTTATTATATTTTAGTGTTATGAATTTGGATGGGTCACCAGTCATATGTTTTGAACAACCACTATTCAAGTGCCATAAGTTTTGGCTTTCGGTTGCACATAAAGCAATCATGGAACTTTCATTTTCTTCATTTTCTCTCCAATACTTCTTTTGTTTGGTGTTCTGATATTTGGTTGCAATAGTATTCCTTGTAGGAGTATTCAGTTTACAATATCTTTCCATATGTCCATGGTTATTACACTTATAACATTCTATGTCATATTTTTGGAGTAGTGTAAAAAGATTCTTATTTTCCTTTGGCTTATTACTTGATGATTTCTTTTTGTATTCAGAAACCTTTCTTTTAGTTCTGCAATTTAAGGCTTTATGACCAAAATTATTACAAGCATAGCAATGACCTAAAAATATCTGTAGATATCTATTTGGTCTCTTCGGTGCTATATTATTTCTTTTTTATCTTGAGAAATTAAGTCGGATTTCTTGCTTCCCTCCTTTTTAGATGGAGTCTTTAGTACTTCAGCATAGCTTTTCTTACTTCCTTCTTGATTGGTTATGGGAAAACCCTCTGGCTTCTTCTCTTTAACAAAACCCAAACCAGACCTATCACTTGATGGTCTTTGGATACTCAAATTTTCATTTAGAATCCTTGAGTTATTCTCAAACTTTGATTTGATAGATCCTTCATCAAGCTTTCTCTTGAATTGCATGATCTCTTCTGTAAGCTTTTCAGACTCCCGTATTCTTATTTTGAGTTTTAGGTGTAGGTCCTCCTCCACCTTTTTGGCATCTAGAAATTGAGCTTCCAACTGACTGATGATCGGATTTGATTATCTGTTCTTTTTCCTACATTTCTCAAGTTCTTAAAGGGCGCTAACAAGTTCATCTCTTAGGTCTGCTTCTCCTTCCATGTCTGAGTCACTATTTGAGGCTTGAGTATCTAGGCCCATAAATAAAACTTTTGATTCTTCAACTTCACTTGCATCTGAATATTCACTGTCTTCCATGGTGTAAACAATTTTCTTCTTCCCATAGCGTTTTTTCTTGTTTCCTATTTTACGTTTTTTGAATTTCGAAGTTTCTTATTTTTGCATTCTCATCTTGTTTAGTGTAGGTGCATTTAGAGGGAAAATGTCCAATCCTTCAACAATTAAAACACTTTAGAGGTAACTTCTTCTTGTATTTTCCAATCTCTCTCTCAAGTTTATTAATGAAAAGAGCTTCCTCATCATCCGGGTTTTCTGATTGATTTTTTAAGGAGGTTTAAAGGATTCTTTTTTTCTTGAAGATCCATTTTGTCATGTTCTCATCTCATACGCAGTAATAATTCCATGTAGCTCATCCACTACTAACTTTTTAAGATGATATCATTCTTCTAAGGTGGATACCTTTGGTTCCTATCTCATTGGTAATGTTCTTAGTACCTTTCTTACCACTTCCTTTTATTTTATTTTTCCTCCAAGCTCTCTGATTGCATTGACAACTTCATCTACATGAAGCAGGTATTCACCAATATTCTCTTCTTCTTTCATTTTAAGACTTTCAAATTGACCTTTATATGTTTGAATTTTGGATTCTTTGACCTTATATTCTCCTTCATAGATGATTTTCAACTTGTGCCTATCTTGTTTGGCAGATGTGCATTGCATAACTTTAGTAAATACCGAGTTTGTTAAACCACTTAAGATTGTGTTTAGGGATTTTGTATTACCTTCATATTCACCTAGTTCAACTGTGTCTGTAGGATATTGGTTTCCTATATTAAGCTCCATTTCAGTTTCTTCCCAAAACTTCCATCCCATGGACATCAGATGACACCTCATTCTTACACTCTAGTAAGCATAATTTTCTCCTATAAATAGTGGAGGTTTTTTAATGGCCAATCCTTCTTGTTGATCCATTGTGATTTTTGGATGGGATCTTCCTTCCAGTGGTTAAACTGTTGTGAAGGAATGTTGCTCTGATACCAATTATTGGTTTATCCCACAATACTGAGAGGGGAGGGGGGGTGAATCAGTATTGGACATTTTTATTTAAAATACACAAAAATCAACAATTAAGACACATATTTTATCGTGGAAACCTCAAAAGGAAAAACCAGCAACACAAACTCATTAATAAGATGAATTTACAAAATCGTTTATCTGTTGCTACAGAAAGGATGTAAACACGCCCTAGGTTTTTCATGCAACTACAAACAAGGATGCTACAACACCCCAATGGTTTTATTACTTCTTCTAGAGATAAGGATTCTACGAAACCCTGTTCTCCAGCTATGAGTGGAAGGGGGCTTTGACCCTTTGCAAACCTATGGCTTGCCCTAGCATCACCCTATTCTGAATTTCTCAGTTCTTTTGGAACAGTTGTAAACTATCCACTTTGGACTCTATCAATATTTCCAACAGAGACCCCTAATTATTTACACATTCATGCAATAAATACTCTTTACCTATTTCCTATCCATGCATTTCTCCATAGTTGCACTCCTTCATTTTGGATCATGACTATTTACTTACATACAAAACTATTCATCTTCTTACCCATTCAACAGTCGCATCATTTCATCATTAAGTTTCAGGAAAAGCATCATTTTGTTCTTCCCACAACTCGGAATTCATTCCTGCGGCCTCGTTTATCATTTTCTAGTGCTTCTGCAATCTCCATCTTCTTTCTGCAAACTCATCTTCCATCTTTAATCAAAGTCATAGATCCTATTTGTAAGTCTCTCCAGACCGTCAATCTAACACGTAGATTTCCCCCTCGAAATTGCATTTCTGCACCAAGCTTTCCTCATCAACGATTCCCCACCATTGATCTTCGTTGAGCATTTTATTGACCGTTGATCTACCATAATGCGGAATGCGGAAATGTAACATTTCCTTAAGTCATTTTCAGACTTTCCGATTTCTGATTTCTGCTTTTCGGTCTTCGTATTTCCTAACTATAGATCTCTCATAGAATTATTCTCATCTGTTCGATCTCGGCCTTCCTCTTTCCACCTTTCGTACTTCGGATTGTGGAAATGTAACATTTCCTGAAGTCGTTTCTCAACTTTCCAATTTTTTATTTCTATTTTCCGGACCATAGATATCCTGCGGAAAAATTCTCAGTTGTCCGATATCGGACTTATGCTTTCCTCCTTTTGGACTTTAGATTGCAAAAATGTAACATTTCCTAAAGTTGTTTCTCAACTTTTTGATTTTTGATTTCCGCTTTCTGATCTTCGGATTTTCTGAACTGTAGATTTGTTTTAGTGGAACTAATCTCAGCCGTCCAATACTGATCTTTTGCAAAACTTTGGATTTTCCGCCTAACTTGTCGAAACTAATCCTTAACCATCGTATCTAGTGTGGGACTAATATAAGCTATATGATCTTGATATTTTGTGGAACTCTATCATTTCCGCTCTTCTTTTGTGGGACTAAACCCTAGACGTCGGATATAGTACGGGTTTAATCTTAGTCGTTCGATATTTAACTTTTGCAGAACCTCATCCTTTCGCTTTACCCTTATTGATATCTTCCTCAATCATAGGATCTTGTGTGAATTAACTATGGATCACGTGATCTCTGATTTTTGCAAAAATTCATCCTTTCTCCTATCTTTTGTGGAACTGATCCTCAGCCGCTGGATCTAGGGCGGGACTAACCTCTGTCATTCAATATTAATCCTTCGTGGAACTTTATTACTTCGATAATATTTAACCTTTGCACTAGTTCATTTAGAAAGAACATTGTGAACCGTCGATTCACTTGGATGATCGATCTCAGTCGTTCAACTCGCTATAGGGTTATTCCTTTGTTATTCTACTAGTTTCAGCCTGCCACCATATATTTGACATTCATTAACATCTTTGAAATCAATGGAAACTATTTTACTCAATAGGTGGATGATAGGGAAACATATTTATTGTCCCATACATGCTAATTTCTCAAGGAGGGCGCATCATGTGGCTAGGGTTAGGGTTTTAGCAAGGGTAACTTGCTCAGTAGGAGATTGACTTGCCCAACAAGTCGCCAGAGGTTTATTTAAATTCAGTTGGAGCTCCATTATTTAGTTTGGATGTTTATTATTTTATTTTGATGAATCTAATTCTTTCTTGTTGAGTGTTGTGCCTTAGTTTCTTGGGAGATGCGCCCCAAGGTTCTCATTCCCCTTCTTCTCTCTCTTCCCATTCTATCGTATTGCAGGTGACTTGAGCTAAGGAGGATCCAATCAAGTTCAAATCAAACTCTGTAGCTGATTTCCACTCTATATAATATATATGTGACATTAATATTCTGTCATGTAGAGCTTCCATGATTAAATGCTCATGAGAAGTGAATTGTGTACCCATCTAGTGGGGTATTTGACTGTATAATGTAATGGGAGTAAACTAATATTCATGGGAGGAGTTTTAAATGTTATGATATGATTAATGATGATATATTTACCTCTGCAAAACTTTATTATTAGGTATTATTTCATTCTGGTACGAAATTCATGAATTAATGTACAACCTTGCAAGTTGAGTAGGAAAATTTAACTAGTCTTACCCTTTTCTTAATTCTGAGAGATATATGCATCCAAATGTAATTCTGCAAGTTTACACAGGTTTTTAACTCACCCCAATATTCATCCCAACCTTCATACTGATATTTCATTAAGTCCATACTCTGTTTGGGCATCCTTCTCTGCACAGGGTCTCCCCGGGCCAAAACTGCCTGTTTTTCCCAAATCTTCCCAAACAACCCCATATCACTCCAGATATTTTATTGAATGTATGAAAATTAATTTAATACCTTTTACCATCCATACCACACCTATTTACATTTCCAAATCCCCTATTTGATTGGATATTACACTTAAATTATGATGCTTTAAAGAAAAAACAAGAATATTTACAATAGCACAATAGTTTGGGACATATGTGGTTTGCAATATCTATGAGAACCACAATTACAATATTATTTTTATCATTTTGTTAAAATAATATTTATCTTTCTTTGTTTTCTTTTTAATGTATATGGAAATGAAATCGATCATATGAATTTCAAATGGATGTGGTGTGTATCGTAATAAAAAAAGAACATGTATAGATGTATGTTATAATCAAAGTAAAACTAGTAGTCTCAATAGAAGACCCATCCAAGACAAAAGTTTGGGATTATTATCTAGAAAAGTGGTTTTAGTATCCACCATTAGTATGTAGAAAGGAAGATCCCTCAAAGTGTTGTGTGAAGGAAAGCGGCCATGAATGGAGGTAGATTTCATCTGAGGCATTTCAAGGAGAAAAATGGGTTACCTAATATGATGAAGTGGAGGAATATCACAAAGTACATGGAATATGCAATTAATTTGTTATGACTACTATTATGTAAGCCCCTATATGATTGAATGAGACTATTTTATATTCCATTGACTTTCTCATTGGATTATCACTTGTATTTTAATCAATAGTAAAGGAAGCAATAGCTAAGAAAGAAGTATGGGTGTGTAATACTCCCAAAAGTGACATACATGCAAACCATAAAAGTGAGATGCATGCAAACCCTAAAAATGACATGAAAACCCTAAAAGTGACATGCATGACATCTAAGCATTATTTAATGATGCATGCACCCAATTAAGTCTCCATGCGCATGCATGCAAGTCAACTGCAAATTAGAAGTTAAAGTGACCTAATTAGGTCAAAAGTTAGGGTTTTCACAGTTGAAAGTTACAAAAGAAATATAAAGTGAATGAAGACTTTACTTTTGGATTATTATTGATTTTGGAGCTCTTGAGTAGTAGCACAACATGCAGCCACAGCAGTTGGGGTTGGAGACGGCGTCTTCAACTAACGGGATTTCGGCAGTGAGACATCTGCCCTAGTCTCCTTCAAGATAAACCATCCAGGTTTGTCACCATATCTATTGCATTCATTATTATCCAGTATTCCAGTATATGTCCAAAGGTTATTTGTAGGTTCATCCGTACAGCTGGGGCATTTAGTTGGGAAACCCTAGTCATTCACTAGGACTCTGGATCACCATATTTCTTCCACATGCAACCTGCATCCTCACTGATAGGATCACTCTACTGCATTGGGTGATTATCAGCTTTCAGATTGTCCATTTGAGGTAGCTAGCAGCATTTTAGAGGGTTGTGGGGGTGTGAGCAGCAGACTAGGAGATCAATTCGCTAGGGCATCTAGAGAGGTCAAAACTCTTGCATGCTCTGTCCATCCTCTTCGGCATGGGCACACCTTCCTTCTGACTTATTTCCAGCTGAAACTGACCATCCCTTCAGTTAAAGCATCACACTTGTTTGATTCAGCCATCTGGGGTATTGCAGCAGAAAATAAGGTCATTTCTTCATTAGCTCATCTCATCTCGAATGCTTTTTCTCTCTAGAGCATATTCAGCCAGCTTATCAGTGGTAAGTGTTCATTCTATCCTGCAAACCCTGACCCTAATGTTAGCTATAAAATAGGGAAATTTTGCATGGAAGTTTGTATGCCTGGCTATTTCAGTAAATTTGCATAGAAATAGAAAAATATTAGGATTTGGGATATTACAGCTTCATCGGAGACCTCCATCACTAAAAACGTCACATTTGTTTGATTCAAACATCCGGGGTATTGCAGCAGAAAACAAGGCCATTTCTTCATTAGCTCAACTCATCTTGCATGTGTTTTCTCTCTAGAGCATATTCAGCCAGCTTATCAATGGTAAGTGTTCATTCTATCCTGCAAACCCTAACCCTAATTTCAGCTATAAAATAGGGAAATTTTGAATGGTAGTTTGCATGCCTAACTATTTAAGTAAATTTGCATAGAAATAGAAAATATCAGGATTTTGGATATTGCAGCGGTATCAGAGCTATTTTTCTTGCCATCTATGGGCATGCAAAATTATAAATGAATTCAGAGGGCCCATAAAACATTACTCACCGAAGACAAAGGCGTAAAGACAGAGAAGAGGAGTTAGAGGACATAGATTTGGGTGACAGAGAGTATCAGTCTGGAAAGGGAAAATAAACAATGGCCGATGATGATAGAACAACTTTCAATAGTCTCATATCAGCCATAAAAGAACTCACTATTGGGCAAAAGGAAATGATGAGTACCTTCAGGAAAATGACTGAGAAGAATGGACCCATCCCACACAGTCCCTTGTTTCCCAACAGTGACAGGGTATCCACCAGCAGTAGTAGGGAGCACTTACATACCAACATGTAGAGCCATCCCCATATATACAAGCCTTTCTGACCTACCATGCCTCAATTCTTAGATAGTCCAATTGCAGTTCCTCTAGCACAAGCAGAACCAGAAGAACCCATGAGTGCCTATATGAGAGAATATAGAGCTTTAGGAGAGGACTTCCATTCATCCATGACCTTCACTGACTTCTGCCACTTTAAAAGTAAGAACAAACCCAAAGCTTACAATAGGACATTTACCCAAAACTATGAGTTACAGCGCACCATAGGGAAACTGACTATCCCTACCTTTGAGGGCACTCAGGGTGGCCCAACCAAGAATTGGGTGCAAAAGTTGGGTACATACTTGTAGAAGGAGCAAGTAGACATAAGTCAACTTGAACGAAGACCGACTTAGTCGATCAGCCGACTAAGTCGAGGGACCGACTTAGTCGATCAGCCGACTAAGTCGGTCGGCTGAGTAAACACAGTGATTAGAGTCCGTTAACTAATAGTCGTGTCCGTTCGGTGAACCGACAGGTAGTTATGATTGTAACTGTTTGTAACCTGTATATATTCGGCTGTTGAGCCTCACAAGAACTCAGTTCAGTTCTTGGCTTTGTATGACTTATTGAGAATAATATAATCTGTTTATCCTATCTGTTCTTGTCCCTTGTATCTGTGTATATTCTGTATATTTTTGTATGTATTATTGGTAACCTTATGTGATCTGTGAGATTACAACATTGGTTCCGTTGCCGGGACCTGAACCCGGGTCTCTCGGGTGAAAGCCGAGTATCCTAACCAACTAGTATCACTACCTTGACCATCGATATCAAGAAGGCATTACAGAGTTGGACCGACTTTCAGCATCAATTGGCCATCACAGCTCCAGCCATCGTCGAAGTGTGCGTTCAGAGACGACCGACCATCCAACTACATAGTCCTCACCCGGAGCAAGTCTGAAGGGTTCGACATGATTTCAATTTTGGTACCTCCCTCTTTTCTTCGGGACGAAGAAATGTTTTGTTTGTGGGGGAGATGTAGAAGGAGCAAGTCGACATAAGTCAACTTGAACGAAGACCAACTTAGTCGATCAGCCGACTAAGTCGAGGGACCGACTTAGTCGATCAGCCGACTAAGTCGGTCGGCTGAGTAAACACAGTGATTAGAGTCTGTTAACTAATAGTCGTGTCCGTTCGGTGAACCGACAGGTAGTTATGATTGTAACTGTTTGTAACCTGTATATATTCGGCTGTTGAGCCTCACAAGAACTCAGTTCAGTTCTTGGCTTTGTACGACTTATTGAGAATAATATAATCTATTTATCCTATATGTTCTTGTCCCTTGTATCTGTGTATATTCTGTATATTTTTGTATGTATTATTGGTAACCTTATGTGATCTGTGAGATTACAACATTGGTTCCGTTGCCGGGACCTGAACCCGGGTCTCTCGAGTGAGAGCCGAGTATCCTAACCAACTAGTATCACTACCTTGACCATCGATATCGAGAAGGCATTACAGAGTTGGACCGACTTTCAGCATCAATTGGCCATCACAGCTCTAGCCATCATCGAAGTGTGCGTTCAGAGACGACTGACCATCCGACTACATAGTCCTCACCCGGAGCAAGTCTGAAGGGTTCGACAGGATTTCAATTTTGGTACCTCCCTCTTTTCTTCGGGACGAAGAAATGTTTTGTTTGTGGGGGAGATGTAGAAGGAGCAAGTCGACATAAGTCGACTTGAACGAAGACCGACGTAGTCGATCAGCCGACTAAGTCGAGGGACCGACTTAGTCGATCAGCCGACTAAGTCGGTCGGCTGAGTAAACACAGTGATTAGAGTCTGTTAACTAATAGTCGTGTCGGTTCGGTGAACCGACAGGTAGTTATGATTGTAACTGTTTGTAACCTGTATATATTCGGCTGTTGAGCCTCACAAGAACTCAGTTCAGTTCTTGGCTTTGTACGACTTATTGAGAATAATATAATCTATTTATCCTATCTGTTCTTGTCCCTTGTATCTGTGTATATTCTGTATATTTTCGTATGTATTATTGGTAAACTTATGTGATCTGTGAGATTACAACAATACTTCCAGCTCAACCCCATGATTGAGACAAATTCCATTAAATTGGCTACTTTGCATTTGGATGGAGAAGCCCATGAGTGGTGGTACCATGGGTTAGTGACACTGGGTCACAATACCATCACATCATACCCAAATTTTACACAGAGGCTCATTGAGCAGTTTGATCGGAAGGACCCTGAGGTACACTTTAGAGAGCTAGCACAACTTAAGTAGATAGGTAGTTCAGATGCATTTATTTTAGAGTTTCAGATGATAGCAATACATGATGAGGATGTGCATGAGGAGATAGCATTAGAACCATCTTGTGAGTCTAGCGACACAAGCACATTCGCTAGTCAGATTGTGGACAAGCCGTGTGATGAGCTAGAGTTGGTACACTCTTCATCACCTACAACAGGGGCCCAAACAGTTATGACAGGAAAAATACATGAGGTACAAGCCAATGAGCACAACAGTCGAGACAGTGAGTAGTCATGCATGGAGGTTAGGGAGAGTTTATACAGTCATGAGATAGAGCTTCCAGATGATAGTCACCCAAAGAAAATTGAATGTGTTAAAGAAAGCATTCTAGCAATGAAAGAGAGGACCAAGATACTTCGAAACACCATATTACAACGAGATGTTGAGCTTACATCTCTTCGAGTCATATGTGCTGAGTCAACGGTCATGATTTCTAGTATTGAAGAGCAATTGGATTACTTGATGGGGAAACAGAAGAAACATACTATTGCATTTCAAAACAGTCTTCTTCAAGAGTGCATAGACAAGGCTTGCGGTAGCTTGAGTTCACATTTTCATAATGGTAGATGGTTTTTACAGGTTGGCCAGGATCGAGAAATCGGGCAACAGTATATGAGCATTCCAGTTGAAATTAGAAGGGCAGAATGTCAGCTTGGTAGGATTATTCCTTGTGATGGTGTTTATAGACAAGGTCCTTTTGGGGGGTTGGATGAGATTAAGGGTTGGTGTCCTATTGAGTGCGTGATTCTTGGGAAGACATTCCTAGCAAGGGGTATAGTCCCACAAGAGCCTTGGGATATTTGGGATGAAAGATGCACAAGTTTGCATTGGGATCCAGGCGGGAAACCTTATGAGGGATGGAAACAATGTTTACTGATGGGGTTACTTGGGAGTCTACATGATGCTCCTTGTTTCTATACTTCGCAGGGTAGCGGTGGATGCATTTTGACCTCTACAATTCTCAGATTGATTTGGGACCCTAGGATTACAGTGACTGGCAGTTTAGTGATTGCTAGAGGATGCTTTCAGGAGGTCTCTTGTGATGGTACCTTGTTTATACCATGGTTAGTTACTCTACTTATAGGAGGATTCTATGGGATATCTTGTGATGGTACCGTATAGTGCAATGCTTGGAGCAGAGGGTGCTACAGATCTCCTAGGATAATTTGGGACCCTAGGATCATCCTTGGATTCAGTTGGTTTAGTTTGATTGATTTTGGAGTTGCATTGGCATTGCTTGAGGACAAGTAATCTTTGGAAAGGGAGGACTGTAATGTTCCCAAAAGTGACATGCATGCAAACCCTAAAAGTGACATGCATGCAAATGAGGCTACCAAAATGGCTCCATATGAGGCAATATATGGCCAACAACTTCCCTCAGTTATCATGTATCTTCCAGGTACTTCCAGAGTACAGGAAAAGGAGAAATTCCTTACCCTCAGAAGCGCAAGACCTCCGGACCTTCCGAACCAGCTTCAACATTCCTACAATAGAGCCACTTACCAATTCAATCCAATAAAGCAAGCAATCCAACTGGGACTAGCGAGAACAAGTAATAAGGCAAGTCACCCTAAAAGCGAGATGCATGCAAACACTAAAAATGACATGCAAACCCTAAAAGTGACATGCATGACATCTAAGCATTATTTAATGATGCATGCACCCAATTAAGTCTCCACCCAATTAAGTCTCCATGTGCATGCATGCAAGTCAACTGCAAATTAGAAGTTAAAGTGACATAATTAAGTCAAAAGTAAGGGTTTTTACAGTTGAAAGTTATAAAAGAAAGATAAAATGAATGGAGACTTTAATTTTGGATTATTATTGATTTTGGAGCTCTTGAGTAGTAGCACGATGTGCGGCCACAGCAGTTGGGGTTGTAGACGACATCTTCAACTAACGAGATTTCGGCAGTGAGACATCTTCCCTAGTCTCCTTTAGGATAAACCATCCAGGTTTGTCACCGTATCTATTGCATTCATCATTATCCAGTATTCCAGTATATGTCTGAAGGTTATTTGCAGGTTCATCCGTACAGCTGGGGCATTTTGCTGGGAAACCCTATTCATTCACTAGGACTCTAGATCACCATATTTCTTCCACATGCAACTTGCATCCTCACTGACAGGATCACTCTACTGCATTGGGTGATTATTAGCTATCAGATTGTCCATCCGGGGCAGCTAGCAACAGTTTACAGGGTTGTGGGGGCGTGAGCAGCAGATTGGGAGATCAATTCGCTAAGGCATCTAGAGAGGTCAAAACTCTTGCATGCTACGGCCATTCTCTCCGGCACGGGCACACCTTCCTTCCGACTTATTTCCAGCTGAAACTGACCATCCCTTTAGCAAAAACGTCACACTTGTTTGATTTAGCCATCCGGGGTATTACAATAGAAAACAAGGTCATTTCTTCATTAGCTTAGCTCATCTTGCATGTGTTTTCTCTCTGGAGCATATTCAGCCAGCTTATCAGTGGTAAGTGTTCATTCTATCCTGCAAACCCTAACCCTAATTTCAGCTATAAAATAGGGAAATTTTTCATGGCAGTTTGCATGCCCGCCTGTTTCAGTAAATTTTCATAGAAATAGAAAATATCAGGATTTGGCATATTATAGGGTGCCACCCACGAGGACTGGATTATATACAAAAGAAAATACAAGACATGAATATAGGATTTTCTTTCTCTATTCTTACTAATAAAATTGTGAATGCTTTTGAAACCCATATCAAATTCCCTAGAAATCATTCAATATATGGCAATGGTATCAGTGTTGTTGTGGTAACAATAAATGTTCAATTTCATCAAGCATTTTGACATAAGTAATCTCATGAAAGCTATAAGCTGAATTGTATCTTGAGAGTTCCTCATAGGGTTTTCTAGGAATCCGAACATACTTTTATTTATTTTCAAAGTTTCTGGATTATTGTGTGGTGTTCATTGTTCACATTTAATATTTTTTGTTTGCAGTTCATAATATCAATTCTTTGTTTCTCTATTAAATCAAACAAAAATGAGGAAGTTAAAATTGCTTAAGGATATACTATATAGTTGTTTCTTTCATTTTAGGATGCACCTATTCCTATTAATGATTTTAAAATTAGGGTTGTGTTAAATGAATTACATTTGCATCATTCCAATATGGCTCCACAATGAAGAATACCATTATGATCTCCTCGAGTGGTGGCATTCACATATATGCAAGGTGGAAACATCCACAAGTATGCAAGTAGGTAATGTCATCGTAACTTAGGTAATTGAGGGAATGAAATGAATGTAATGTGAACGTAAGAACTTCCTCATCATACAAATTTTTATTCTTGCTTACTATAAGGGACTTGACTTTGTATGAATATGTTAAGAATATAAAAATTGAGTTCACAGGAATCTATGAACCAAGACAAAACTCAGAAATAGATTTCACAAGCAATTTACTCAAAATTGAAATGAAACAATGCAAAAAAATGGTTTGTAACTGTATAATGATTTCATTAATAAAAAAGTAATTGGATAATTATTTAACCATACAATTCGAATACATGTGAGGAAATTCGAATTGATTGACTCAATCTAACTGCATGGATAACTGGACATGTCTAAATCACTATCGGGGATTAACTAGCTAGCTCCAGTTGTCTAAATCAGTGGCTCAATCAATTAGAATCAGTTAAACTAGTCTAACTGATGTGGCAGGTGAGGAAAGGTGCCTTCACACATGCATCCATGCAAAGAGTGACTCTAACTGAGTGTAAATGAATGTAACTAACTCATGACTAGTCACCAACTGAACTCCACTGAAGGAGGTTGGTGCCGACACTCCCATTGGCTCCTAAATTATAGTGATTGGTCTAGGAGGTGCCTAAACTTATGCATGCAAGTGCAGTTAGTGGAAGTTAGCCTCAATTAGTGTTCCCCACACTCTAGTAACTGGCACATGTGGCCCAATTAGGCCATGTGGACCCAATGGTACTAGTGACTCAATAATGACTGAAAAGACTCCTAATTTATGCATAATTGACCAATTTGGGCAAGGTTGGATCATAATCCTAAACCCCCCCTGAATGCTAACTTGGAAAATTTGTGGGCCCTGGTAACTAAGACCATAGGTCACCCATTACAGATGAAATGCAAAAGTAACTGCTTAATACAAATAAGGAAACGAGGAAAAACCTTATGGGAAAAACACCCCCCTCAAACTAAGAAGTGAATCAGGAAAAAGCTTGTTCATCTGTGCACATGTATCCCGTGCATAGGTATCCTGAGGCCTGGCATGTGAAATTATCCATCCAAACTAAATGATTATTTCTAGAGGAATATTCCTCTTTGGAAGAAGAATAATATGCTCAACTAAATCAGAAATATAGACAACTATTGGATGAAAACTGGACCCATGTAGAGCAATTGAAATCAACCGATGAGAGAGAAAAAGTGATTGAGAATTCGAACCATGTGAGGAACACCCAAATGGATGATATATTACAGCCTTGAACAACAAACCATGTGAGTTAATATCAGCTCCAAGTGCTAGGAGCAAGTGTCCAGGTGGATGTTGAATGTCTCCCTCTTTACTAGTTCTGTGAGGAGATGAGCATGTGATCAAAGGTAGACAAGCCCTGGGACTGTGGAGAGTGAATGCTTGAGCTCCATAATCTGACATAGCTTCAAAAACAACCAATTATTCACAAAATACAATATTAGCAACCTCATAAGTGGAAACTAACATCAAATCCCCAGCAAAAAGTTTGGAGAAGACTTGCGGTACTTGATTTGTCACACTAAAATTGATGAGACCAGCTACAAGCATGAATGAAGGATATTGGAACTTAAAATTCGAACCAAATAATATCAGATCAGATCCAAATAATATCATATCAGATCCAAATAATTTCATATCAGATCCAAAAGTGTGGTCCAGCGAGATGGCAGATGCACAGTTTTCTCCTTCTTCAAAATTCCGAATATTGGTGCATGCAATCTTGTAGGAATTTGCTGGAAGATCTAGATCAAGGAGCGTGAATGCATCACTCTTACAATCTGATATTATTTCCAAAATATCCAAGGTATTACTTATCATCACACCAGCAACAACGTTAGAGGGAGAGAAATCGAATTCCTCTTCACTTTCAGAAGCAATCACTCACAAATTTTGCACTGAATTTAAAGGAAAACCACTGGAGAATGTTTGCAAAGAAGTGCAGCAGAGTTTTTCTTCAATATCAGAGATTCGAATGTCTTCTTCTGGATCAGCCATATGAGAAGATGAGATATCATAGATCTCATAAACTTCTAGAGCAACAGGAGAAGGAGTCACTGTAAGGAGACTTTCTTCAATTCGAATTGACTGTGTAGAAGATTCTGCTTCTTCTTCATCTTGAATAACTTCATCAAAGAGAGCAGAGGCCAAGACTTTTGAATAAAGAGCTCTTGTGGTGCTGGGTGTGATCTCCAAATTGCTATTATGATCCTCATTGTGCTGGCCAAAGGTTCTATCCAATTTTTTCCAAAGAGCCTTTGGGTATTCAACAGATTTAACAATGTAGCGCAGGCTTGGAGAAAGGGCTAGACATATTGTTCCAAAAGCTCTATCACCGTCATTTAACCAGTCATTCTCATTCACATAAGACTCTTTACCAAGTCCAATAGACACCTCGTAGAGATATTGTCTCTTTAGAGATGAAATCATCTTCATCTTCCATTCTGAATATCTTGTGGATGGAGTAAGAAGAAGAACTGATAATTTCAAATCCATCTGAAGTTGTACCTGCAATTACACCCAAAAAAACAAAGTAAGATCGAACATCCTACACTTTTGGAGTTTGCATCACACCTAGCTTATTCAATCAAGCAAGCTTGTTCAACAAGGTTGAGATTCAAGAAATTATGTGGTAAACTCTCCACTTCTGGTGCAGAGCTGGAATGTTTTTGAGTTTTTTTTGCTCAAATTACTTCATAGATCCAACATGAAACTTGTAGAAGAAGAATTTCCTTGTCCTGTCGAGGCTCTGATACCATATAAAAATTGAGCTCACAAGAATCTATGAACCAAGACAAAACTCACAAATATATCTCATAAGCAATTTACTCATAATTGAAATGAAACAGTGCGAAAAAATGGTTTGCAGCTATATAATGCTTTCATTAATCAAAAAGTAATTGGATAATTATTACAATGAAATACACTGGTATTAATAACCAGACAATTCGAATACATGTGGAAATTCAAATTGATTGACTCAATCTAACTGCATGGATAACTAAACATGTCTAAATCACTATCGGAGCTTAACTAGCTAACTTCAGTTGTCTAAATCAGTGGCTCAATCAGTTAGAATCAGTTAAACTAGTCTAACTGATGTGGTAGGTGAGGAAAGGTGCCTTTCCACATGCAGCCATGTAAAGACTAGCACTAACTGAGTGTAACTGATTGTAACTTAATGTAATTGACTGATGACTAGTCACCATCTAAACTCAACTGGAGGAGGTTAGTGCTAGCACTCCCAATGGCTCCTAAATTGTAGGGATTGATCTAGGAGGTGCCTAAACTAATGTATGCAAGTGCAGTTAGTGGCAGTTAGCCTCAATTAGTGTTCCCCACACTCTAGTAACTAGTACATGTGGCCCAATTAGACCATGTGGACCCAATGGTACTAGTGACTCAATAATGACTGAAAAGACTCCTAATTTAGGCATAATTGACCAACTTGAACAAGGGAGGATTATAATCCTAACAAAGAAATGAAATCCATAAATCTTAGAATTTTTCAATAAAAAGATAAGAAAATTTCAATATTGATATTGATTATTACACTCATATATAAAGCAGTTTTTTAGGGAAATGCATCTACATATTCAAGGATGAACCATGATTCCAAATGCACCCTAAAGGTGTATGTTGAACTAAATCAACATGGTATATTTGGAAATTATTTGGGATAGTCTTAATTTTTACTTTCAATCTAATAACAATAAACTGCTTGAGTCAAGGAACAATAAACTGCTTGAGTCAAGGAAGGAATGGTATTTAATCCTATGAAAAAGTAAAAGTTAGAGATATAGTTTGCTTTGGGTCTTAAAATCAATCCTCTTATAAAGAGGTGGATAAAAAAATGCTGATATGTCAATGTAAGTGGCCTACAAAGTTTGATTCGTTTGGAATTGCCCATGTGCCAAAACAAAATGGTGATATTGTTGGTTTGAAAAGTGCAGGTGGATTAAAAAATGCCGATATGTCAATGTAAGTGGCCTACAAAGTTTGATTCGTTTGGAATTGCCTATGTGTCAAAACAAAATGGTGATATTGTTGGTTTGAAAAGTGCATCGCATGTGAAATTTGTCGTAAAGTGGTATTTTTTTAATGCAATAAAGTAAATTTAAATTTGGATTTATTAAAAATCGAATGAATACAAAATATTGATGTAAACATTTTAATACGTAAAAGATAATTTGATAAATGTCTTTGGGCATGACATTTTTTTTTAATTTTGGAAATATTTGAGGTTAAATGTCATAACATACATGTTGGGGACGAGTCATCATGTAGTTATATTTTTTATTTATTTTTAACTGGCATAGCATAAATGTTTAGCATTACACTCACATATGTTTGGCCGGCTACATTCGTTAACTACGTAAATCAATGTGGAGTCACGTGAACATTTTTTCAAATGTTACAAACACAGCACTTTAAACTCTTAAGGTAATCGAGGTTGGGTAATTATAATTTACTACAATTTTTTTTAAGAATAAAAAGGATCAGTTCTTTTATATTCATAGAATGAAAGGTAATAAGATTATGAAAGATATACAGTATCGAAACAGTGATAGCATTTAATTGGTTTCATTTTAATTAAGTTAAGAATCAAATTAGTCTTTTATATTTATACAATCAAAGGTAATAAGATTATGAATAATATACAGTACCAAAACAGTGATAGCATTTAATTGGTTTCATTTTAATTAAGATAAGAATCAAAGTATTTATAATAATTAGTTCATAATCATCGTTATGTACCCAAAAAAATTATAGCTTTAAATAAAACTATATGTTGAAGGTATTTATAGACCAAAAATTAAGTTACACAAAAACTAGGATCCAACTTAATCAAAGATCTGAAAAGAGTCTTTCATGGTCTTTTCTTCCTAAAAAAAACTCCATAAATGTAAGACATCCACTTCTGTTTTGCAGAGCCTCTTTGGAAAGCTCGTCTGCAATGTGATTATGCTCAATATAAATTTGTTAAAAATGAAGAGAGAGGAATGATCCTTTCAATAGGTTAATACAAGTGCACCAATGATCAAGTTCCGAAACCCTCAATCGAGTGTTATTATTTACCCAATCTAAAATAACCTTTGAATCACCAAAAAAGTTTCATCTACGACATCCCAAAGCAATTTGCAACATATAACGATGCCCAAAGTGCTAAAAAGCTCCGCACGTGTATTAGTGCTCCCTCCATAGCCAAGTTTCAAATGGAAGAAATGTGAAGTACTAATAAATATCACCATACCCGCTCCACCCTTACCATGAGTTGTTGCCCCATCAAAAAAACCTGTCATAGAGGAGAACTGTGGGGCAAGACCAATCACTCTGGGAATCCTTACTTTCTTGGCCACTGGGAAATCTAAAAGTGATCCAACAATAACATTCCTCACGCCAATGATTTCAGGTCTCATGTCTCTGAAAATTTTACCATTCCTGACAGTCCTAATTTTCCAGTAACAAAAAATAGGGAGATAAATAGGATCAATTCCAGAGTTTATCCATTGAATCATATTTCCCTGCAATGTTTTATCTTCCCACCGAAAATTAATGCCCAGATAATTTGTAGCAGCTCTTCTGACCATCTTCCCCAAAACACAGTCAACAAAAAGATGTTCCATAGTTTATGCTTCATAATTGCAAAAAATGCAACTATTGAACCCCACCCACCCTCTCTTTAGCATTTTATCCTTATTGTTGATTCTGTCCAATACACACAACTAGCTAAAACACTTATTTTTGAGCAAAATCTTCCACTTCCCAATCTACTTATAACACCACCCATACATTGGCAACAAATGAAAGCAAATGATCTTCCACTTCTCATTCTACTTATAACACCACCCATCCATTGGCAACAAATGAAAGCAAATGATCTTCCACTTCTCATTCTACTTATAACACCACCCATCCATTGGCAACAAATGAAAGCAAACACCCATCCATAGGCAACAAATTAAAGCAAAGGATCTTCCACTTCCCAATCTACTTATAACACCACCTATATCCATTGGCAACAAATGAAAGCAACCAACACCACCCATCCATTGGCAACAAATGAAAGCAACCACCCATCCATTGGCAAAAAATGAAAGCAAAGGATCTTCCACTTCCCAATCTACTTATAACACCACCCATCCATTGGCAACTAAGGAAAGTAAACAATAAAATTATAGCAAAAAATTGACTACTTGTCAAATAGTTTACCATGTGCCTTGAACCAAGGCGGAGAATAGGAAACCTAGATGTTCTGACCTGACGATCGGACCGCATGTTCAGCTAACATGTACTCGTGTGAATACTATTCACTCTTGTCCAAGGTTTAAGATAAACGGTTTGACACTTTAATGTTTCTAGTGTGGGGTGGAAAATTTTGGCTTTGTATTTTGTATTTCGTATTCAGAGTTTATATGCCTTATTAGTTAAAAATTATATTGATGTTATAAAGTGTTTTTCGTCTTTAAAATAGAAGAGATCTATATTTATGTTATAAGGTGTTTTTCTCCTTTGAAATATATGTGTGATAAAGATGAAATGATTGCAATACAGATTTATTGGATGACGATTAATATTTTGTTCATCATTTTTGTTACCAACCAATATCTACTTTTGTAGTAGCTTCCTATTGTGGATGGTTCAAGTAACTATTGTGGATGGTTCAAGTAAGTGATTTTATCTATGGTCTCAACCCTTACCCATGCTTAAAGGCCACTCATTTTTAAGAAAGGTAGTGTCAAGAAAGATATACAAGGCAACAAGACTAATGGAAGCATTTTGGTTTGTTAATGTGACAACCACATCTATAATTGCAATTGTACTTGTGTCAATGTTGACTGTTTATTATGGTGAGACCCATTAGTGGAAGAAGTAATGGTGTAGTTTATCATTTAGATTGTGGGTCTTATAGTTGTAATGTCCTATTCTTAATAATGAAATAAATTATTAAGTAATAATATGATTTAGTTATGTAATAGAAGTATTCATCATTATCATAATTTAATTTAAGGTCAAATCCAATGCACATACCAATTGGTCTATGAGACCTCCTTGTTTGTAGGACAATGGGCCTCTTCCATGCAACAATTTGTCTGTTAAAGCTTACAGAGGACTACATACCCTACCCATCTTCGAATTTGAACGTGTGACCTCCTCGAAGGAAACACATATTGTTAATCATTCATTCCACTATATATATAAAGCTTAATAAAAATTATCAAAAATGATTTGCATGAGTTGACAAGTGGTTATGTTCATAAGAATAAAATAACAATTCAGTTTTACTTTTATGCAAAATTTGAGGGGATATATGGAGAATAGGGGAACATTTAAGGGGGTTCCGGTTTTTGTCGTTGTTATTCATGCCGCCTTGAAATTTATGTTTGAACTTAGCTAGTGTAACTTTGGTGATTGAGGCTTGGAGACTCTAGTCTTTTACTGAAGGGTAGGTTGGGAGGAGAGTTGTCTCCAAAAACACATATATGTTGTCCTTACCTTTTGCTTGGATACCATTAATTGGATATCATTGATGGATGTTGGTTTATTATTGTTCTTCTATAACATCTTATGTTTCCAAGTAATGTTTTCAGCCTCCTTAATTTCTAGTGCATTGAGATATCATAGTTTATTATTTGTATCGAGATTCTATTATAAAAATATCGATTTATATTGTCAAACCCGTTATTTATATTTTCTTAATTACTTATATGTATTTAAAATTTACGAACATTGCATATGGTATTAGAAGTTCAAACTATAAGTATATTTAGAAATTAGCAAAATAATATATATAAACAAAAGGAAAACACCTATTATTATTCCAAAAATGTTATCATTATTATTTCAGATTTATTATTATGTTATCATTATTATTTCATATTTATTATTATCATTTCAAATATATTTGATGAATATTGTGGTTTTAATATTAACATTTCAAGTCACTTGTTATTGTTTCACTATGCTTAAATTTCATATTTGTTGTTAGTCTTTCACATCTATTATGAAATTAAGTTGATATCATTAAATCCAGAGCAAAAGATGTATGTCTCGCGAATCTTTCATGGTTGGATTACTTAATTATCCTGAAAAAGATCAATCTAGACCTACACAAAACTTGTAATGGCGTCACTTTTATTTTAACAAGATTAATAAAACAATGGTTCAGTGATTTTATTAGCTTAGTTCAAAATGTTTTATGTTTTTATTTTTAATAATAATAATAATATATTTTTAAAATTAAAATTAAGCTAAATAATATATAAGATTATTGTTTATGAGATTAGAGATTCCTTTCTACATAGCAATTAAAATTTACAAAAATGTATATACAAAAATATTGAAATCTTTGACCAATGATCAATAAACAATATGATGATATAAAATCTTTGATCCAAACCCTAAAAATAAAGAGTAAGTTGTAACGAAGGTTCATAGAATTGGTTAGCAGTGAGAGGAACCTAAGAAACAATATCAAACTACCAAAATGATGATGAACTTAGAATAGGGAACCAATAGGTGATGAGATGGTCAAGATCAAACTACCAAAATGATGAAGAACTTAGATTAAGGGAACAAAAGGTGATGAGATGGTCTTGCTAATAAAGAACAATGACGGTTTAATGTCCAATGAGCATATTTTTCTAACAATAATGGTTAAATGTCCAATAAGCATGTTTTTCTAACATTCCACAAATCTCAATTATGGAGAAAGACATTCCACAATCTCTACCTACCACCACATTCATAGAGAATCCATTCCACAATATTTACCCAATGCCACATTCATAAGGGTCGAGACATGCATTTGGGTAAGTGGGCCCACGGCACAACCAACCCTCAAGGTGAGCCAACACATGCCATTCATCAAAGGGCCAACCACCAACTTCGACAAAACCATGGTCTCTTTAAACAAAATATATATATATATATATATATATATATATTTTGTAATCAAAGCAGATGATAAGGATGAAAGCATGATTAAAATTAGAAAGTGAGAAAACTAGGAGCAATTCAGGATTTTTGTTCCTATTTATATCATGTGCTTATTGCGTGTATGAAATAAAACTTTGTGTGGACTAATTAAAAAGCTACGATTTTTATTGGAAAGTTTTAATATTAGTAGATATCAAATTTGAAGTCTATATTTTTTAAGACTTTTTTAACTCTTTCTATGATTAAATTTTTTCTTCTCAAACTAAAATTAAAATAAAAAAGTACTCGTAAATGATAAAGGAATCATTTCATATAATTGCTCATGAATGGTTATCATTCGTACCACTTGTTAATAGTTAATTCTTAAAAATAAATACTTGTTAAAAATTTGAGTGGAAATGTTTTTTTGAATTTCAACATGGTATAATATATTAATGATATACAAACTTATTCCATATCATTGCTCATGAATGGTTATCATTCGTACAACTTGTTAATAGTTAATTCTTAAAAATAAATACTTTGTTAAAAATTTGAGAGGAAATGTTTTTTTGAATTTCAACATGGTATAATATATTATTGATATACAAACTTAGTAGTTGGTAAGTGATACTAGTTTTTTATAAAACTTATTTATCTTAACTTTTTATGGATATAGATTGTTATACTTGAGCTGACTAATTCGAATGTTGGGCATACACTAATATACATATAGTTGTTGATTTCCATGTTGAACCTCATATTCAAAGCAATGAGCATTACATTAATTGTAAAACATGTTCAAGAAGCTTTCTCAAATAGTTGATCTTCAGTTACAAAAGTATCTTGAAGAAATTTTCTTTCAATTGATTGTTTTCTTCGATTATTGTATTCACAAAAGTTTCTATTAGTGTATCATACTAATAAGTAATTATAAGTAGTTATTGAAATAATATTTTAGGGAAATTATGTTTGGTGAAGTAGGAACATACATGTGTGTCATTGAAACCCAGCTTCCATGAAAGTTATTGTTAGAATATAATCCGTTAGGGATTATTGTAAATAAATAAAGAAAACTGAATAGTTAGGAAGCCGAAAAGGCTGGGCGGAAGGTGAAACACAACCGTCCTATGAAATGTATAAATAAATGCTTTTAGCTATGTAATGGATAGAATTGAGAGTTATACCTAACAAGTGGTATCAGAGATTGGCTGCCTGCCATAACTCCTGTTGCATTTCAGTCCTGGCATTCTGCTTTCCAGTCCATTGCCAGACTGCTCCATCAGTCTGCCAGTCGCATGCAGTGTATGCGTTTCGCTTCACGTTGATGAGGTTTTGTACTGTTAAGTTTCCTGAACGTTTGAATTAGGTTATACCTAACCCTAATTTGCAGCACCCTAACGCTGGAGACATCCGTTGAAATTTCTTCTTGGTATTCTGCATCCTGTGTATAGCCTCCTCCACCTCCGTTACTAGCATCTGTAGCGTCTCCATCTCAACGCATCAATATGCAGTCGATAAGGTGCATCAATATGCAGTCTATATGAGGTATTAAACAGTCCATAGAAGATCCATGATTTTGAATGAGCGATTGAAGTTTTATTTTTCAGTCAATTTTTATATATATACCTAACCCTAGTCTGCATCACGCTCTTATTTCCGCTGGTTTTCTTATGCGACCTCCATCTTATATTATTCCTGTAGTTGTTCTCCATGAGTCAATTAATGTTTTAAACATGCCCTCGACATCAGACTCCTTTGACATATCCCCTCCATAAATAAGGGCTGAGCCACCAGTAGCTTCAATCTATCTAGAGACATCTTCAGCCTCCTTTATGGACTGAGCTTAGTTCACAAGAACCTTACAGCCTGGAAGAAACACAGTGATCTTGACCTTGATCGTAAGGTGGAGGAAACACGAAGGGAAGGGCATTGGTATTGGCATAGAGAGTGCCCCAAGGTTAGCTGGTGAGCAGGGGGAACAAGCCTGTTAATCACCGCGTTATTTGCTGCGTGGAGCATCGTGGTATACAGAATATTCATTGTATTCAGTTTGTAGATAAAATGCTGTGCGGTCAGGCATTAACGCCGATATTATGCACATAAATTTTATTGTATTCAATGTATTTGAATGTGCAAGTAATTCTTTTTAAGAATCGATCTTATGTACATAATATCTACTATATGCACTGAAGAAACAAATGCTTTGCCATCTGGCATGGACGCTGATATGATGTAGTTCTGTGCTGAAATTTGATGTGAGGAGAGACTGCTTGTGGAGATCCTGCTGAGTGGAGAGACTGCTAGTGGAGAGCCTGCTGAGTGGAGAGACTGCTCGTGGAGAGATAGTCACGTTGAAGCCTGCGTTGAAAGCTGTGTTGAGGCTGCGTTGAAGGCTCATTCTTTTTTTCATTTGCGTGGAGACTATTTGAGGAGTTGCCTGCTGCGTGTGCTATGTTCTACTGCGTGGAGAAGAGCTTCCTGCGTGGAAGCTGAGAAAAATGCTGAAGTGATATATACTGCTGGCTGCGTTGGAGAATAATGGTGTATACATGCTGATGTATACATGCTACTGTCAGTGAAGACTAATCATATATATATTGTGTTGAAGAATAATGGTGTATACATGCTGGTGTATACATGCTGGTATATAAATGCTGCTGAACCTGTGGAGCTGCCTACGTATCAAGCGAGCCTGTGTATGACTGATATATTTTGTATTAAAGAAGCCTGTGTATGACTGATATATTTTGTATTGACTGATATATATGCTATAAACTTGCATTGTATTCACCTTGGCAGAGACTGTAGACCTGCAAGGTTATTATTTTTCTATTTCTCTTTGTAAATTACACTAACAGTTGTAAAAATGCAATCTATAGCATCTATTGTTGGTGATGTCCTCACTAGCAAGGAAACTTTTCCAAAATGGTCTCGAAAGATCAAGAAATCGAGCGAGCCTGTTGAAGAATCCCTTTACTTTGTTCAGAAAACAGAGAATCAGTCCAAAGACCCTTCCAAGGGAGATTGCAGAAAGAGAGGACGAAGAAGAAGAAACTTCAGAGGCAGAGGGGGCAGCAACAAAAGATCAGATTTGCAGTGCAAGCATTGTGGAAAGACTGGGCACACATCAGATCAGTGTTGGGCTTCATGGGACTCCATCAAAGACAAGCACAACCAGAAGAAAGATGACAATAAAAACCAAGATGCTTGTAAATCTTCTGATTATTGTATTGTTGCACATTGTAATATTGGAATTAATGAAATGACTTCTCTTTCATCTTATAAAGATTGTTGGTTGATTGATACTGGTGCAACATCACACATGACATTTAGAAAAGACTATTTTGAAGAACTTAATGAAACAATAAATGGTATAGTGTACTTTGCAGATAAGTCAAGTCTTAAACCAAAGGGAATGGGCACCATTCGACTGAAGATGATTGGATTCCCTGATTTCTTGTTAAAGAATGTTCTCTATCTTCCAGAGTTGCAGAGAAGATTGCTTTCCTTGGTGGAGATTCGACAGCAAGGCCATTCCATCCACATGTTTGATGGAATCGTAGAAATAAGAAATTCCTCCGACAACCGAGTCATCATGACTGGATACGAAGATGGGAAGCTGCTGAAGCTCAAGGGTTCATCTGCAAGAGTTCAGAACTATTCCTACCTCTCTCAGCATGGAGAAGGTAATTTGTCATCTAGTTCATTGTGGCATGCAAGATTTGGTCATCTAAATTATAACAGTCTTCGTTTGTTGAGAAAGAATGGTGTATTTGGTTTGCCCACCATTCCCAAAGAGAAGAACAAATGTGATGCATGTATATTAGGGAAACATAGTAAGCTTCCATTCCATGAATCTAATTTCAGACCAAGTAGGAAATTAGAGTTAGTGCATTCTGATTTGGGTGGCCCAATGCCAACTCCTTCAGCAAATGGGAACAAGTATTTTATGACATTTGTTGATGACTACTCAAGAATGTGCTGGACTTACTGTTTAAAGACAAAATCAGAAGCATTTCAAACATTCAAAGACTTTCATGCATTGATTGAAAAACAAGCACAATAAAAAATTGGTACACTTCGTACTGATAATGGGAAAGAATACACTTCAAATGCTTTTGAAAATTATCTTCGCCAACATGGAATTGCACATCAGACTACCGTTCCCTACAATCCTCAACAAAACGGTGTAGCAAAAAGAATGAACAAAACCATAATGAATATGGTTCGCTCTATGATGTTTTTCAAGAATGTAAAACTAATGTTTTGGGGTGATGCAGTAAAATGTGCAGCCTATTTGAGAAATAGA
>LPNX010507696.1:164363-182487 GCA_001517045.1 Pseudotsuga menziesii
AAGTAGATGACTTCAAACTTATTGGGTACTCAGACTCAGATTTTGATGGTGATAAGGAGACATGAGTATCAACTTCTAGATACACTTTGAGTCTTGGATCAGCAGCTGTCTCATGGAGATCACGCAAACAGTCAGTTTCGACAGATTCAACAACAGAAGCAGAATATGTGGCTGCAACTAAAGCAACGAAAGAAATAGTATGGCTCAGGAAGATACTTGAAGATTTGCAAGAAAAACAAGAGAACTCCACTCCATTATTGGTCGACAATACTTCTGCAATCAAGCTGGCTAAGAATCCTAGATTCCATGATCGAACCAAACACATCAACACAAAATATCATTTGATTCTACATCATGTAGAGGCCAAGATAGTCCATCTTCGACATTGTTCCACAAATGATCAAATTGCAGACATCTTCACCAAAGCGCTTGGACGAGAAAAGTTTGAAAGATTCAGAAACATGCTCGGACTTACGAACACCCCTTTGGATTAAGAGGGGGATTGTTAGAATATAATCCGTTAGGGATTATTGTAAATAAATAAAGAAAACTGAATAGTTAGGAAGCCAAAAAGGCTGGGCGGAAGGTGCAACACAACCGTCCTATGAAATGTATAAATAAATGCTTTTAGCTATGTAATGGATAGAATCAGGAGTTATACCTAACAATTATGAATATAATTTATATAATGGCAATTTATATAATTTATATAGGTACAATGAAAAATGAAATATTTTCCACAACATTGTTTTAGATTTTTTAACAACTATAACTTTTCTTGAATAGCTTCAGCACCAATCTAAAAATTGGATATCAAAACGTCATTAACCTTTTGCTTGGCCATCATCATGACTCCCAATAGGATCTAATTAGAGTATCTTCAATGCATCTCCTAAATCAATATCTAGTTGAGATTCTACATGATTTTTATTGTTACTAGATGTTTAGAATATAAATTCTTTCTAAAAGTATTCATATAAACCTCTAGATGTTCTAAAGTGAAAAGTGTTTGTACTTCTTCTTGGTTAGGTTAGACACAAAATTGTTTCATTCAAGGATAAATTATATCTTTTAAGCATTATGTATGTATTTCCACCACAAGGAAAAGACCCTGTAGCGGAGGTTATAGTATAGAATTTTAGTGTTACAAGATTAGTCAAAATTATCAAAAAACCTTCGCTATAACTTCCATTTCTAGTAGTGAATGTTTTAGCGGAGGTATTTATGGATGTTTATTACAACTAAAAAAACTTGGAAGGCGTAGGTTGTAGCAGAGGTTTTCAGTACAATGTGTTTTGTGATACAAAAGCATCGATGCATTTATATATAAAATGCACCAGTGCGTCTATAGGTAAAATGCACTGATGTTGTCACATTAACAATAGGCATTGGTCCACAAACCAACATATTTAGCACCAATGGTTTAAAACATATAATGACCCTGTGCACACAAAAGGAAATACAACACCGATGTTGTACCACATTACAAGCACCAATGCCTCATAACTAAAACCGCACCAATGCTTCAAAACTCAAACCACACCAGTGCTTTATAAAACTAAATGCATCGGTGCTTTAGAAGTAACATTACCCAATGTTTTATACAAAGTTGCACCGGTTCCCCTTATTTATATGAAATCACCGATGTTAACAATGTGTAGCATGCACCCAAAGGGAGGTAGCAGTCATCGACTTTTTTATTTAAAGAACCAATGTTGTTTAACAGTACAAGCGCACTAGTTCTGTTTAATTGTGCAAGCACACTAGTGCGCTTTAATAACACATCAGTGTGTATTGGAATAAAAACACCAAGGATAGTAATGTAACGTTTGTCTACGATGCATGTTTTGTTTGCAAGCACTGATGCATTATTTTAATGGAAGCACCAATGTTTTTTTATATCTGAGGCATTAATGCATATTGTATGCTTAGAAGCAACAAATTTCATTTTCTTTCTTTCAAACAAGTACCTATGATATTGCAATTTTTTTTTAATTACATTATTCATCAGAAATTTAAATGTTATTTATAATAGTATTCATATATATTTCAAATTGAAATATAAATTGTTTTTTTTTGTTATTGCTTTTGGATAAGATATTTGGATTACTTTGTTAAATATTTAACATCTCTTCATTAGAATATTTAATCAATGATGTATCACTTCACAACAACATTGAATAATGCAATATAATAAAAACGTACTTATTACATATGAATAAGAATCTATTTGTCGTACAAAATGAGACAACAGAAAATTCCACAATAATCAACATGTCAAATGTATGCAATTTTTACACTGATTGGTAACCTGTTAATTTTCAATTGGGACACTATGTCCATTACACTATACAAAATGTATGATTTTCATAGACAATTATTTCGCAAGGTAGAACAATTTGCATTAACATCCATTTAGATTTATTATCATCTTTCACTGGAACTGTTGTCATTGCTCGAGCCACTTCCATGACTTGGGTTATTTGGTTGAATGTTTTTTGTATTGTCTCTATTGTGTTCCCCCTCTTCTTATTCCCTCTACAAACATAAATAGTGTAATGAGTGTATCTACATTGGCAGACAATGCATTAAACTAAAATAGATAATATATATGATCATTATGTAAATTGAAAAGTGTACCAAGGCAATAATTGTGTCATCAATGATACACATTTTTTCAAAACCAAATCTCATGCCATATCTCAACAATTATTCAGTTGGCTCCTCTCCATACTTCGTTTCCTACAAGTTTTATACCTCTTCATAAAACATAGATTTAATATAAAGTATTTTTGTTGTTCCATGAATAAAAAACCAAAGAAGTAGAACAACCTAAATAATTACAAAGTCCACAATTAATTTTTTATATGCCAACATATAATCGCAACCCATACTTAACCCAATCTCAATCAATTCTTCCTATAGCTCTTCTTTGTATGTTAGCACCTGTTTGAAGACATCCAATGATGGTTGGTGTAAAAATAAAATAAAATCTAAAGATCACAACCAATATGAAATCTTAATTTGTTATAACAAAATCACAATTACTCACAAACTTTGCCATCAATCCTTTTCTTCCTTGTCGTCTTGTTTTATGTGTTGAATGGGTTTCATTTTCTTTTCTTTTCTCTTCCACAACATAACAATTGAAAACTATTATTTAATGCTAAATTATTTATTTATATCTACATAATAGAAAAATTCAATGATTACATACATTTGAAGCACGTTGTTTTTTAGATGGATCCTCCTACAATGCAATTATACCCATTTCTTTGACCATCTCCTTGTGCACTTTTTTGGACATCCCTTTCGGCATTGGAGATCACTTCATACATCCTTTGGGATTTTCATAATCTTCCTGAAAATTTAACATGGCATTAATCTATTGTTATATTTATATGGAAAGAAAGTAAATATAACATAATTAATATTAATATTAAAGGAATACTTTGTAGTATTATATACATATTCTAGAAAATCATGTTTAGAAATATTAATTTCTGAATGATTCTTTTTTGTTATTGTCACGGGGTCTTGACTCAATGAAGCTCTAAAATAGCATGTATGTTCGTGGCATATGAAACAATACCCCTAATTTCAATAAATATTGGAAAATACCTCCCAAAATCGTTTTTTTTAACCCCCTCCAACTATGCCTTCCCAATTTAAAAAAAAAAACATGTTTTCACTATATATTGTATGTATCCATTTTTTCATTTACATTTTTATACCCCTTTATATTTCTACCTAGTATATTGACATGATACCCCATTTATGACCCCACTTGTATTCTACAATGCACCTTGCTTCTTTCGATGTATATCGTGGATGCACAATACTTCACCCATAATGATCATCATCATAGAGATCATATTCCTTGCATGATAACTAAATAATCATTCTTTCAAAGGTCTACAAATTTTAAACATCAAGTCCAAGGTTGCATGGATCTGTGGCTACAGGGATACGTTGAGTAAGAGTGCAATGAGTACGCAACATGATCCCCAAAAAGGAGTGATGTAGGTACAAGAGTATAGCTATAGCCTAATACCACATATAAATAAATGTATAAAATAAGATAGACATGCATTTCATAAAGGGGAATTTCAAGTTTTAAATAAGACTCTAAAGTTTTAACTTCAAATTTTAATATTCAAAAAATAAAATAGTAGTAGTTGCTCAATTACAATTTACTATTTATTACAATTACTAATATTACATATGATGATCCATCGGACCTCAACTTGAGTGCATTAAAAGTTTATGTAAAGAATGCTTTTTCCAGTTTGATTAATTCATAAACCAGCATTAACATAAATTAAATGCTTAAAACAGAAATGAAAAGAAAAACTGATAAACAGACGTGGGAAAAACAAACACAGAATCAGAGAGCCACAAAACATAAGTTGATAATGGAGTTCACCCCCTCCACTGGGCTACGTCTCCGGGTCCCTCTCCAATGGGTACCGATCCAATTAATCTCTTTAAGATGGTACAAAAATGGTTCTGGAATCAACTTCAGCAACTATAAACAGAATGCTATACAAATTCTTTAAGACCTCTCTTCTGGAAATTACAATTAGCCTTCGAAAGGTAAAGAAAGCTAAATTATAACAGAGAATGTCGACTTCAAAAGAACAGCGTCTGCACACTTCGCAGCAACTCCCCAAGCTTCTCATAACAGAAAAATGAAGCTCGGTGCTCTAACGCAATCTGAATCTCCTCTCTTCCTGTTCCTAATGTGGCCAGAAAACCCCTATTTAAGCATTCAGTCGGAGGGCAAGTAACGGGTTCCCTTCCTCCGCTACAGCTATTATCTTCTGTATTGTCATTACAACCGCATGCTAAACCGAACCATGCAATCCCGCCAAATCGCTGCCCAAGCGTTATGTTACCACGACGTTCCATATCCCTGAAACGTTGCAACTAACTCCACGCACATGTGTTGACTTGCAACACGTTGCAATAACCTGCAACCGGGATATGCCACATGCAATGTAACCGTTTGATGTCACCACCAACTTCGCAAATGTCGCAGCATCGCAGCATCCATAATGTCGCAGCGATCGTGATACAGAAATGTCGCAGCAAACATGATCGCGCACCCTAAATCTATCCGTCAGCAGTGTCATTTAACCGTGCACAAGACCGCTAGAGGGTATATACTTGACCACGTGAACCATTCGATATTCCATTTGACGGTGCACAAATTGCGTGGCCCCTGTGATAACTGCGTAGCCCCTAACTGCGCGGCCCTTGCGATAACTGCACAGCTCATAACTGCACGGCCCTTGCAATAACTGCGTAGCCCCTAACTGCACGCCATGCGATAATTGCGCGGCCCTTGCGATAACTGGGCGGCCCTTGCACTATGTTTAGCATATGAGTTAAAAACATATGTTATGTTCTTCGAACCATAGATTAGCAACCATTGTACCATATTGGATCAGTGTAATTTTTGAAGATGAATAATCCACCGAATCATTCCTCCCCACTGAAGAGCTTTTGGACCACCAAAAGCTTGAATCATTCTGCAAGTAAGTGAGGGTACAACTCCCTCACTTTCCCAATCTCCATCCATCTTGCCTTGCTAGGATGCATGCCTTTAAGCCCCACTCAAAGGTACTCAACATTCCCCCTTCGTGAAGTCCTCACATTTCTGTCAAGAATAACATCATCCTGCAACTCATTCATGTATTCAGGTGCCATATCATCAACTCAAGGAATTTGTATGTTAGTTTCCTCATCCATGATCATAGGAGGCTCATACAGTTTAAGATTCTCAATATTGACAACTGAATAAATTTGCATGTATGGAGGTAAATTCAAGCGAAAAGCATTAGTACCGATCTTTTCCAAGATCTCAAAAGGACCATACCTGATAGGCTTAAGCTTTTTACCTTCACCTTTCATTCTTTCTTTGGTGATATGTAACCAAACTCTGTCACCAACCTGGAATTGATGATCAACTCGATGCTTGTCATGCCTGGCTTTGTACTTCGCCTAGCTCTTCTCCAACTGTTCCTGAACTGCCTGCTGCACCGCTTGGATTCTCTGAATGAACCTTAGAGCTTTATCTGCATCATGATGTCCATCCACTGCATCTTTGCCAAAAGAGAAGTCCATCGATGTTTTTGGCAGATAACCAAAACAAGTTTCAAAAGGAGATATTTTTGTGGAAGAATGAACTGCATGATTGTAAGCATGCTGTATATACTTCAACTGCTCATCCCAAAGTTTAGGATGTTTACTGCAATATCCTCTGAGCAGCTGAACCACTGTTCTGTTTACTACCTCTGTTTGCCCATCGGTCTGTGGATGAAAAGCTGTACTTTTCTTAAGTTTGGTATCCATAAGCTCCCATAAAGTTGACCAGAATTCCCCTAAGAACTAGGAATCCCGATTAGATACAATAGACATGGGTAGCCCAAAATGTACCCAAACATTCTGAAAGAATAGATGAGCGGTTTGTTCAGCAGTGATCTGTTTGTTACATGGCATTAAGATACACATTATGTTGAATCTGTCCACAACAACATATAGATAATCATGACCTTTTCTAGACATAGGTAGTCCTCCTACAAAGTCCATAGAAATGCTTTCCCAGGGGCGAGAAGACCCTGGAAGAGGTGTGTACAAACCCAATTTTCTATTGCTAGGCTTACTTGTTGCACACATAACACATCCTCGTATATATTTAGCTACAGTTTCTTGCATCTGAGGCCAATAACAATGATTCTGCAATAATGACAGTGTTTTACTTACTCCAAAATGTCCTGCAATCAATGAACTATGTGCTTCTCGAATCACATGCACTCTCTCTTTCCCTGGAATACAGAGTTTACCGAGATGATACAAGAGTTGATTATGCACATAATAGTTCTCTTCCTGTTTACCATGTATTAGTGATGCATATACTTTCTTAAAATATTTATCTTCTGCATACTGTTCAATATAACTTTCATGTGTTAATGAACTATTTTGAAGAATGATCGAAGCATTTGTAGGAGGCCTTGATAACATGTCTGCTACCTTATTATAAATTCCCTTTTTGTACTTAATTACGAGATGAAACTGTTGTAAGAATCCCATCCATCTTAAATGCCTACTTTGTTGTATTTTGGTTTGAGATTGTAAATATTGAAGTGGCTGATGATCAGTATGTATGACTGTTTCTTTTCCCATTATATAATGTTTCCACTTCTTCATGCTCTGTACTAAAGCATACAATTCTTTGTCATAAGTCGGATAGTTACTTACCACAGTAGAGAACGTTTCTGAATGGTAACATACTGGCTTCCTTCCTTGCATCAAAATGGCTCCCATGGAAAACCCGTTGGCATCGGTTTCGATCTCAAATGGCTGCTGCAAATCTAGCAACGTCAGAACTGGGATTGTGCTAATCCTTTCCTTCAAAGTGTCGAAGGCTCTCTGATGCTTGCCTCTCCACTGGAAAATATCTTTGACGCTTGTCAACGCATGTAATGGCGCAGCAATGGAGGAAAACCCAGAAATGAATTTCCTCCAATACTAAACCGCACCCAGAAAACTTCTGATTTTAGTAACGGTGTTAGGCTGTGGCCAATTTACAATGACAGCAACCTTGGTTGGGTCCACCCGCAGGTGCCTCCACCAATAATATGGCCTAGATATACTAAAGAAGTTTTAGCAAACTCACATTTAGACATTTTTACAGAAAGCTTCTCCTTCCTCAGTACATCTAAAGTTTTTTTCACATGTACAATATGCTCTTCCCAGGTTTTGCTAAACACTAGGATATCATCCAGATATACAATTACAAAATCATCAATGAATGGTTGAAAAACATCATTCATGACCCGCATGAAAGTAGCAGGTGTGTTATAGAGTCCGAAAGGAATCACAAGCCATTCATACAAACCCTGTTTTGTTTTAAACGCTGTTTTCTAGGCATCATTTTCAGCAACCCGGATTTGATGATACCCACTACGCAGATCCAATTTTGTAAAATAAATTGCATGTTTCAACTGATCAAGCAAATCATCAATGCGAGGAAGAGGATACCTGTTTTTAATGGTGATTTTGTTAAGGGCCCTATAGTCGATGCACATCCGCCAAGACCCATTCTTCTTCGGAACCAAGACTATAGGAGAGCCACAAGGAGAAGTACTTGGCCAGATGACCCCCTTCTCAATCAGTTCCTGAACCTGCTTCTTGATTTCCTCATTCTGCATTACAGACATCCAGTACATGGCTATGTTCGGGAGTGTCACATCCTGCTGCAAATGTACCTCATGCTGAATCTCTCTCTTTGGGGGTAACCCCTTCGGATCTTGAAAAAAATCATCATACTCAGAAATGATTTCAATCAGTTCAGATTTATGTTTAGGATCACATCCCTCAAAAGATTTAGAGATCTCATCATTTTTCATCTTACCCATCATTAACACAAAATTCTTACTAGCATTTACCAGCCTCTTCATTTGTCCTGCAGAAACTATTGCTAGGTTTTTTTTTGTCTTATGCGCTCGTACAATATACTCTACACCATCTTTAAAAAGATGATACTTATTCTGCTCTCTATAAAAGACTGCTTTCCGGTCATACAAATATGGACTCCCAAGTACTATTCCACAAATGTCAAGTGGTACTACATCTAGTTCTACCTCATCCATAAACTTTTTAGTGATTGCAAATTTCAAAACACATTTCTTTGTAACTTGCAATCATGTATCATTAGTAACCCAACCAAGAGGATAGGGTTTTTCATGAGGCATAGTAACTAAATGCAATTTCTTAACCACTTCTTCTGATATCAGATTTACTTGTGAACCACTATCAAACAATGTATCAATCTTTATGTGATTTGCAATGACATGAACATGAAACAATGTACTTCTATTTTTATCATTTTGCTTAGAAGTAGATGGCAGATTTGTACTTGCACTAGAACTTGATTTTGCATCAATGGGAAGTGAGATACTTTTATTCTTACCCTGGATTCCGATAGCTGTAACCTTTGTTTCATCACCTGAGTCGGATCCCAAGTCTTGAATAACTGCTGCAGTAGCTTTTGCTTTTCCTTTATCTTTGTTTCCTCCGTACTTCTTTGGCCTTAACTCCGGATGGAGTTTCCAACACTTAGGGACATCATGTCCCTTCTGACAATGCGAACATGTAGGCTTTTCACCCTCTTGCTTAACCGTAGCCATCTTCTTTTTCCCCTGGTCTTTACCTTTCGATTTGCTGTCAAATTTAAAGGATTTCTTCACAAAAGTATCATTAGCATGCTTACCCCTGGATTCTAAATGTGTAGCTTGAACACATACATCATCCAAATTACTGGGGTTAAACATCAACAAAGTATGCTTCAAATAAGAATGCATGCCACCAATGTACTTAAGAAGAGTTTCCTGTGTATCTAATGAAACATTCAATGCAATATCCCTCTTCCTGAATTCATGGGTATAATCTTGAATGCTTTGTCCTTTAGCTTGTCTAAACATTTTCCAACTCATGGTTAATTGCTGAATATGTCCTAAAGGATAAAATTGCTTCCTTAATACTTCAATGAATACATTCCAAACTGAAATAATTTTACCATTCTTTTGAAGATCTTGCTAAATCTTGCTCTCCCACCAAGTAAGAGCCATACCACTCATTCTCAAAGTGGCCAATTGAATCTTGGAAGGGTCATCATTAATGCCCTGCACCCTACAATATACTTCAAGCTGCTTGATACAATTGTCTAACTTTTCAGCATCTAAATCTCCATTATAAATTGGCAATTCAAATTTAACATCCAATTTGAAATAAGGCATATTAGGATTTGCATTATTCGAATGAGAAGTATGAGAAGAAGAGAAAGTTTGATTAGTTTCAGGAGGATCACCATCACCTCCTACTCCTTTACCCTTTTCTTCCTTCTTCACTTCTGCATCTCTGGATGAAGATCCTTCTTCTTTCTTCTTCCTTTCTGCTCGCTCATCGAGTAGAATTTCCATCATGGCTTTCATGCTCATAAAAGCCTCCAAAAACTCAGTTTCGGACATAACAGGTTTTTCCCGTTCTGTATGTCCTTCTTCTTCCCCTCATGGAGAAGACATGGTTCTTGAGAATGTTCTCCTTGAGCCAATCTCAGGATCTACTTCAATTAATTCTCCTTCACCAAGCTTTAACCTGGACCTGGTAAGCATTGACAAACTTGCACAAGCAGTTAACCTGCTCTGATACCATAACATGATCCGTCGGACCTCAACTTGAGTGCATTAAAAGTTTATGTAAAGAATGCGTTTTCCAATTTGCTTAATTCATAAACCAGCATTAACAGAAATTAAATGCTTAAAATAGAAATTAAAAGCAAAATTGATAAACAGACATGGGAAAAACAAACACAGAATCAGAGAGCCACAAAACAGAAGTTGATAACGAAGTTCACCCCCTCCACTGGGCTATGTCTCCGGGTCCCTCTCCAATGGGTACCGATCCAATTAATCTCTTTAAGATGGTACAAAAATGGTTCTGGAATCAACTTCAGCAACTGTAAACAGAATGCTATACAAAGTATTTAAGACCTCTTTTCTGGAAATTACAATTAGCCTTCGAAAGGTAAAGAAATCTAAATTATAACAGAGAATGTCGACTTCAAAAGAACAGCGTCTGCGCACTTCGCAGCAACTCCCCAAGCTTCTCATAATAGAAAAACAAAGCTGGGTGCTCTAACGCAATTTGAATCTCCTCTCTTCTTATTCCTAATGTGGCCAGAAAACCCCTATTTAAGCGTTCAGTCGGAGGGCAAGTAATGGGTTCCCTTCCTCCACTACAACTATTATCTTCTTTATTGTCGTTATAACTGCATGCTAGACTGAACCATGCAATCCCACCAAATCATTGCCCAAGTGTTATGTTACCACGACGTTCCATATCCCTGAAACGTTGCAACTAAATCCACGCACATGTGTTGAATCGCAACACGTTGCAATAACCTGCAACCAGGCTATGCCACATGTAACGTAACTGTTTGATGTCACCACCAACTTCGCAAATGTCACAGCATCGCAGCATCCATAACGTCACAGTGAATGTGATACACAAATGTCGCAGCAAATGTGATCGTGCACCCTTATCTAGCTGTCAGCAGCGTCATTTAACCGTGCACAAGACCACTAGAGGGTATATACTTGACCATGCGAACCATTCAATATTCCATTCGACGATGCACAAACTGCGTGGCCCCTGCGATAACTACGCAGCCCCTAACTGCGCGCCATGCGATAACTGCGCGGCCCTTGCGATAACTGCACAACTCATAACTGCGCGGCCCTTGTGATAACTGTGTAGCCCCTAACTGCGCACCATGCAATAACTGCGCGGCCCTTGCGATAACTACGCAGCTCATAACTGCGCGGCCCTTGCACTATGTTTAACATATGAGTTAAAAACATATGTTATGTTCTTCGAACCATAGATTAGCAACCATTGTACCATATTGGATCAGTGTAATTTTTGAAGATGAATAATCCACCGGATCATATGAGCATTTAACAATACATAAAAGTCTTTAAAACAGATCTAACTTTGTAAAAACATATCATTCTCAAATTTTAATCACGGGCCAATACAATATAAATATGCGTTAAAAAGATAGAGACTTACCAAATGTCAGGATAGGAATGAACAGTTGCAAAATAAATTTCTTTGATTTGGTTATTGGTGACGAAATTTGTCCCCATAGAGAAGCTTGGATTGACCTTGGTTTTGTATTCTCCATAAAATCCTTCCAAACCAGCCTCCAAAAGACGGTTTCCATCAATGGATTTCACATGGCTAGTCATCTCCTCAATCCATCCATGTTTGATCGTCATAGCCAAAGAACTACCATGTTTTCTGATAATGCTCACACACAATCATTACCAAAATAATTAAGTAATAGAAAGCATAATTATAAAGAGAACCCTAGCAAATTATCAATATACAAGATCTGGTAACTGTGTTGTTCAACAATAGAAACAAGACCTTAAACACAACATCCTTGTTTGAATCTCTGGTTACAATTGTTTTCCATTTTCCAGTTCAGATTCAAAGACACAAGGTGTTAGCTGACCTGGATGTTCCTCCTAGAAGGATCACTTCAACAACGAGGCTCGTTCTTGAGCTCCCATGCAAATATTTTAGGGTCATCCCTGTAGGCTATTCTAGTGATGATGTTGACTCTAGTCAATAAAGTCTGCAAGAAAATGCATTACCCAATGCATATTTGAATAGATTTTGTATGTATATGTATTGCATGCAAATTGGTATATGTATGTTTATATACATAATGAAAGAAAATTAAGCATATAATGAAACATAAACATACATTTATGGAGTTAGTTACTTTAACATGGTTCTTATAGTATCTTTCTTCCAAATGTCTCATTATAATTTTCTAGGCTAAGTATGAATCTAAGACCATACTTGTGGGCTTTAGAGACCAAAACGTCCAGAGCTTGAACCAAAATAACCCCAAAAATCAAAAGATAAACAAACGTGAGTACACTGCGAGTATAGGAAAACACATTTAGAAATGTGAGTATGTATTTTTGAAATGGGCTTGCTTTCCTCCTCCTATTCTCATACATATCTCCATATATTTATATGTACATATAGATATGAGCATATTTTTATAAATATACAGATATATGAGACCAATTTCATAAATATATAGATATATATCAATATTTTTATATGTACTATTATATGTTCCATATCCAGATGTATCATATCCAAAAATAAATATAAAAACCTAAATATGTATTCTCATCCATATCTTATTTGTGTTCTGGTAACTCCAACTCAAAACCTACATAAGTGTCATATGGTAAACAAGTAATATCTCACATGAAAGGAAAAATAACACTAATTCATAGATCAAGGACATGAGAATTAGATGTGTCATTAAAGGCAAGGAGAAAACGATGAAGTAAGCTTCCTATACTTTTCAAGAAAACCAAACAAGGATAAAAAGGAAAGCCAAATAACAAAATACGTAAAAACCAAGCATGGAATATGCCATGTACATGTCTCCAAAGTACTTAATGTTGAATTTTAAGGGTTAGAGGAATTTTCAATTTAAGAAGTAAACTTTCATGCATGAACATATAAAATTTGATTCAGAACATTGCTTCTCTAATAAAATTTGAACTGTAATAAACAAACATAATTTTCGTCTCTTTCAACTTAACGCTCCATTAGTCACTGTGTTAAAATTGGTCCTCGAGAATCGTCAAATGCCATGTACAGTGACAACAAGATAAAATAATGTGCAATAGATATCATGAATAAAGAATCATAACCAATATTTGAATCAACCATATACTCAAATATTTCATATTTGATCTTATCACCGAAGGAACAAGTCAATCTAGGCAAACAATTTACATACCTTGAAAGAGAGCCTGATAGGGTTAAAGTAGAAGCATACTGACCCAAACTTCTTACTCAACAAGCATAGTCATACCTAGTACAGTCATGTTGACAAAGGACACACAGTCATGCAAGGTAAGGATACAGTCACATAGTGCAGAGACACACAAGCATACTTTGCACAATCATGCTTGGAAAACCATAGTCCACCCATAAATTGAAACTCACTGCCACACTGGGGAAAACCCCACAGTCCACACAAGAAAATAGGATCACGGTCACGCTCGGGAAGGACCCACAGTCCACCCAAGAAAACAGATCATGGTCATCCTAACCTAATCATAAACATAACCTATGGAGCAAGAAAGATAAAGGATCATGAGTCAACCAAAGGAGCCGCAACAAAACAAATATTTTATTATTTATAATAAAATATTTAAACTCTATATATCATTTTATATTTAAACAAAGAGTGCTTCTTTCTAAGTTATGATGGTAAACTCTATATATCATTCTATAATAAATATTTTATTATTTATAATAAGATATTTAAAAAAATAATAGTATCGTAAAGTCATTTAACTTTGGATTGTATTTCATCTGTACTAACTTTATTTGTTTTAGACTTGAAGGGTGTTAAAATCAATGGATATAGTTTTTGAAAACAATTTCTATTTTTGGGAGTTTTTAAAATTTTGAAATGGGTTAATATTTTTGGTTTTTAAGTTTGATTTTTTTAAGGAGAAAAGTAATTAAAACTTATTTAAATTTAAATTTAAATTTTTTGACATCGTATTTTTTAAATATTTAGCTTACTTTAAACTCATAAAATATCATTATAAATTTTAATTGGTATTTTATTGAACCACAATACAAATATGAGAAATCAAATATATAGTAATATTAAATATTTTCATAAAAACTTATCATTTAAATACATATATTTTAATCTAATCATAATTATTTAATCTAAAGATAATTGACATGGCTTACCACGTTATAAGATATGAGACTTCCTTAAAATAAATGTTCATATTTAAAAAAAAATACTTGTTTATTTTGATCAAATGTGTCCACACATATACATATAAACAAGGTGTAGCTATGCAACAACTTAGTCCCTGCTTAAGAGATTGTGAGTCTAGCTACGACTTCACCTAGATAATGCATTGAGATTTTGCTTGACCCTAAATACGACATAAGCTTGGTGCAACATTGAGGTACCTAGTACGACATTGAGGGTTTTATAATCATTTTATATATATTTATCATAGGCCAATGTTTAACTAAAACATTGATGGATTGGAATGGATGTTGAAAGTCCATTTCATGATTTGTGTTGCATTCATTTCCAAATTATTTCTAGGTATTTGGAATGGTTATTTCCACGTATTCTATGGTTGAGAATCAACATTTGACCAGGATTTAGTGAGAGGTTTAGCAAAGTTGGAAGCATATGGTTGAGAGTAAAGCAACTAGCCCTTAATGTAAAGCAAAGGAGATTATATGCTTTTCTTCTAGGTTTTTTTCCTATAGCTTTAGTTGGGGAGATTAGGGCTAGTCGAAAACAACTAACTCTGCTTTGCTTCTTGTCATTTGTATAGATCCTCGCAATTATTAAATAACATGAAAATCAAGAGCTGCATTTCTTCAATCTGTCAAAGGTTAGCCACATCACACTTGCTTCTATAGCAAGAAATTTTAGCAATGTCTGGGACATTGCCACCTCATAGCTCTTGTAGGTAATATGAATAAACTAACATGTTTTCTATTAGATAGTTGTTGAAGTAGATATATTTATATTGTTTCTTATAATATACTTGATATATTCAATACAACCCTAAATATGTTTATTAAGATATATTATTTTACATACTACAAAGAGTTAGTTGAATAATGGTTAAAGGATATATGAGTTAGGGGTTTAGGTGTTAGTGGGGTCAAATATGGATAATTGTATTGTACCATAGTTTTCCAAGGTTGACTACAATTAATTATGGTAGTTGGGGAGTTAACGACCTAGTAGATAATGGTGAGGGGGTGTTTTGGTTAGTAGTTGAATGGTGAGTTATCCCTTTAAACAATTTATCTTTAAGCTATTGTTTTATGTTAATATGTTAGTAGATGTAATTGAAAAAGAATGGTTGTCATGTTTTTGGGAGGGAAGAATATTTTGTGTTCTTAGAAGTTAAAGTTTTTGTTAGACTAGGATGAGAAGAGATGTTAGAGAAACTATCTCTACTAAATGTGATGTTTGTAGCTCTGATGCACCATTTTCCTCTAATAAAAGTTGTTTTTCTTGTGTGCAAAGAAAAAGAATGGTGAGTTATGGATTAATAGATAACAGGTTAAGTGTTAGGAGGTCTAAATAAACTTTACTTTCAATTGGAAAATAGTTAGTATATTAACTTTTTTAATTCATTTATTGAAATAAATTTTGCCCTGAGTTAAGAAATAGTATATACATTGTTTTGTTTTTTTATCTTTATTTTTATTATTTTAATTTTTTTTAAATTATTTAAACATTATTTTTTAAATAAAAAATTAATAAAAAAATATATTTAAATTCAAACTTTCTCAATTCAATTAAAAAAAAAACATCGATATTTAAAAAATTTGTCCAGCTTGATTTTCTAATTATAAAATTTTAAGCTTTAATATTTTTGTGTTTATTTAAAATACTCCTTTTTAAAATATGATATTGATGATGATGGTTATCGTTCACTTAGACCAAACTTTGGTCTATAAGACCTAAAGAAACGAATTATTTAGTTTGTTTTAAAATTGTATTCCTATGCTCAAAGCGCTTGGAGAGAAGCATCCCGAGCTCACTATAATTTTGGGAAGGTCGGTATTGCAACAAAGATTATGAAACTGAGATCTAATGTGGGTGTACTTAGGGCACTCTAAGAGGAAGTGATTTCCATCCTCAATGTTCATATTCTCACAGAGATGGTAGATCCTTTGCACCGATGGTGTTTCAGGAACTGCCCAACGACCTGTTTCACTATGGAGCTCATGAGAGTTTGTTGTTGTCTTCACTATGTTATAAATGTTGTATATTATATGAAAATGATAAAAGAATTATCATTTTTTTAAATATGATATTATAAATATTTTATACTATAATATTATTATAGATATTTTATACTATAATATTTATTATTATTATAAAATACAAATATATAGGATTTTTTTATGATGATGATGGCCTTTAACATCCACTAAAAACAAATTTGGCTATCCAACCTTTAGAGAAAAAAAAAATATATAGATTATTTTATTGTTTTAAAATGTTATTCTTATGCTCAAAAAGTTTAAAGAGGAGGCCTTATTTCGTTATAGTTTTGAGGTGCTGGCACAAATGATAAGTCCTTTCAACCCAAAGCAATGATAAGTCCTTTCAACCCAAAGCATTTTAGGGGTTGTCCAACACCCAGTTTTACTATAAAATAGTCTATTAAATTTTTAATTTTTAAAATTTTAAATATAATATTTAATTACAATTTTAAGAAAACTCTCTTATTTAATTAAAAAATAATTTTATTGTTAAGAGTGGGCTTAGTGGTTAAGAGCATGTGTTTCTTCTTAAGAGATCACAAGGTTTAAATCCAGAGGGAGGTAGTATATGTACACCTCTATAGACTTTAGCAGTGAAATCACTACGCAGATTTAACATTTATATATTTATTGTTTTTTAATAAAATTTTAATTTCTAAATATACACAAATACTCATAATATAATATAATATTTTATTATAATATTGAGTTAACAAACACCAGATACTTTGGAATAGGAAATACATACACATGTTTTGTTAATTTGAGAAAAGAGGACGTAGAGGAGGTGGTTAGTTAGGCTATCCGGAATTGTGTCCATGCAGAATATGCTAGTACAGGATTATCGGAAATAAGTTACCCTTTGACTCATTTGAAACGACTTCTTATTGCCTTTCCTGTTGCTGTATTTACTGTCTTATTTATTTATTTGACACGTAATCATGTATGCGACTCGGCCATATTACGACGTCCACGTGTAATAGACACAGCCTTTTAGATATGACCAGTCTGTCACTGTAGATCTCCCTCACATAGCAAGGACAACAGACCAATCCGAAAATGCCAAAACATGTACGAAATTTGTTGTACATTTTAAAAAATTATTTATTTTTAAAATTCTTCGCGTACAAGAATAACTTAAAAATTATCACATTAAGGTCATATCATATGTGTATCTAATGAGAAAACAAACAAACAAGTTTTTTCAGGTAATACTTTTTTATATTATATATATAAGATCTTTTTCTTTGAAAAAAAAAAAAACAAACAAGTTTTTTTAGTGTATTAAAAAATGAGTATTTATCAATTTCTAAAGTTAAACATTAACACAAACTTTTAATAGAGATAACTAATTAAAAAGTCAAAGTAGTTTGAATTGTAAACGATTACGATATATCTTATATATCTTACGGAGCACAAGGCTATATAAAAAACAAGTCAAATAGCAGCAAGGCTGCTTATACCTGCCGTTTAGAAATATTTTAATGCTATATTGTATATAAGTTGAAAGTTGAAGTAATTATGAAACATTAAAAACTTGCAACAATGTATTATTTGTTGTTATGTTGTTTATTTTATTTTTTCTATGTGAAATTACTTGTTGCTTTTATATCGATGTGTTATTTATTACTTGTTGTAACTTTGGAAAAGACAACAGCATGGTTAGTAGAAGCAAAGA
>LPNX010507696.1:182717-288991 GCA_001517045.1 Pseudotsuga menziesii
TTGTTGGCCTTCAATCTGAACATGCGAGCATAGACACTCTGGCAATGGATCTAAGTAACACCAGACCAGAATGCATATAAATTGCTTTGGAATCAGTAGTGAATATATTGTTTTTTCAAAACAAGCTGTACATATGTATGTACTGTCAACTACTTGCAACTTGTCAACCATTTCATTTTTAAATTCGATATTAAGGATACAGTTTTTTTTTTTAACAGAAACAGAAAGGAGGAATATATTAACAGGCTGTGCACAGCCATTCATTACAACGGAAGGAAGAAATATAATGCCGGCAGATCAAAATTGCTGCACACCTGGTATGTCTTGAGAGTTGCTCGTAAGGCAGAGCATATGATCTTTCCATAATTACAAAAATTGCGGGTAGTATATACCCTCACAAACTGGCTACAGAGCAAAATGCAAAAAAACATAACCCATACAGAATTGAAAGTTTAAACAAGGGACATAAGTTAAACGCCTTGCAGAGCCCTGGGCTGCAGAACCGATTCTTCTTCCATGGGTTGATCAGCTGTTTCATTAACTCCCTTTACCCTGCTTTCCTGGTTCATGGAGATGAACTTCTCAAGGTCTTCCTCTATTCGTTCTACCCTTCCCAGCAGCTCGCGCATGTTGCTCTCAAGATCATCTGTTCGGGCACCAAGATTACTGATATCAAGCGATATGCGACTCACAGTTTCACTCATGCCTTTAATTTCCTTGGCCATTTCTTTATTATCCATCACCCCTATGGCTGTCATCTCATGCAGCATGCGCAGATTCTTCTTTATGTCCATTAGCCCAGCTTTATTATCAAAGTGAGCCATCCCTCGAGAGTCAGCCGTAATTGCTATTCGGGAGAACTGAATATGCAGAGGATAATCTGAACTGTCCTGGTTCTCGCCACAGCACCTTGTAGAAACACTCCAGAGACCGACAATTTCTTGTTGCAGAGCGGAAACACTAAGACTATCTGAGCAATACAACGTTCCTAAAGCGTCTTTCTGCCAGCCAGAGCAAAGGCAGCCTAAAACCTAGCCCAATCTGTCTTCTCGTAAAGGAGATGTATCAACATGGCTACCGATGCCCCAGGAAGCTGAGGGATAACTACAGTTGCATAAGGAGAAGGCAGTCAGAGCAAGGCGCTCCTTAACAAAGGCTCGAATTAGGGGGAGCACATGCCAAGGGATTCCCAGCAGTCTCCCACCCCCCACTCCGGCTACCACATTCAGCAAGAAATTCACAGAGTCGGGAGAACCATGACCCAAATCCAGAGTGTTGCAATGGAGCGAGTCTAAGCATGGGATCGACATAGTGAACGGTAAGAAGAGCCACCGATCGTGCGAGAGGGAATGGCAATAAATTGGAGGCCTGTGAGGCTTTAATTCCTCTGCAGCCGAGGGGGAAAGATCGATCCACGCGGCCTACATAGGAGGGCATGCAGGACATGACATTGAAAGCAAGGAGTCGCCAGGAAAAGGGATGAGGTGAGGGCCAACTGGAGGGAGGGTGGAGTGAAAGGAAAGGCGGACGATGGAGGGGTTAAGGAGAAGGAAAGGGGGGATGAGGGGAAAGAATCTAGGAAGGAGGGGGGAGAGGAAAACCAAGGGGGGAGAAAGAAAAATACCAATAAGACACCAAAAATGTTCTCCAAAAGATAAGGACTCCACTTTAAAGATTTGCATGAGAGAGCGAGGAAGAGTACTAAAGCTTCTCGTCATGGAATGAATTTTAGAGAGGGAGGATCGCCATCCTGGCTGTAGTAGCCTTGAGAAAGACTGGCACCTATGTTAGCCATGAAGTCTGCTTCCTTATTATTATGACAAAGTATGTGGAAAACCTCGAAGGATTGAGGCAGAAGAAGCTTAGCTTTTTTATATAATCGACGACATTTAATATCTCCTGAGGGATACCCATGGATCATCTTATAGATGACGTGCCTGGAGTCTCCAAATATCAGGACCTTCCGGAGATTTTTGTCTCGAATGAGATGGAGACCCTGGAGAAGAGCCATCCATTCAGCTTCGTTGTTGGTTCTAGAGCCAAGACCCCAGGCAAATCTTTGTTCCACTTGTCCTCCGGGATCCAACAAGATCCCACCCGCGCCTGCCACCCCTGGATATTAAGGATACAGTTAAGGCGTGGATGTCAATGCTAATAACTTCTGACCGGATATCTATATCTATATCTTTTTGTAGAGAAGTGAGCAAAACCGTCGTTGCTTGCGGGGCCCTTTTAATACGATGAAACAATTAATTAATTAATAGTTAGTTCTTATACGTGGTGGCGAAACAAATGGTACCATTCCTGAAATTTAATAACCACTTCAGAAGGCAATGATGCTTGCTCCACTACACCGACAACAAAGCCCTGCTGTGGATATACTCGTTGCATAGGAGACACAATACCTACATGCACACCACCACCTGGCACATTTGTTTCCTGTCACATTTCAATGATTTGCTATAAATTAAAAATTATTTAAAAAAAATAAATCCACACAACACCTTTGGTATGGGCATTGGACACTTGGACACACCTCTCTAAATTGCCCACAAGGTCATGTTCGCCGATAGTCTATTCAGTTTACATCCATTACTCTGCTTTGCTTGTTTAAATGGCATGCATTGGCAGCAACAACTTTCTGAATTTTCATTCATTGCAAGCATTAAAGTTCTAGTCTGAATCCCAGTCATTGTTTTTACTTGAGAGGTAAGTTCTTTTCCTCTGTAATTACCTTATGTTCTATGTTTGGTCAGGTATTTGGATTCGTTGGCCTTTAATTTTTATGATTAATATATAGGACTTTTCAGAGAGCACTATAACATTGCTCTCAGATCATAAATTTATTGAATATTGCAATGGTTTCCTTGAATCTGTTGGCTATTCAGGGATGTTGGATAAGATTTCTTTCTCTGTATGTATGTTATGTAGCCAAATTCCTGGGGTGCATCGATTATCTACAAATATTTTTCAGTGTGTCATTCCTTCTGCATCATGGTTTTAACTATCGCCATTAGATTTTGTTCTTTCTACGAGAAAGCACTGTTCAAGGGGTTTAGGACTCATGTAGGTTGGTCTGCCTTTTAACGACTAGACGGCAGTGCCAGCCTATCTCTTCCACACTCTGCTTCCTTCTTACTTTCCTTCTCTTGCGATATTCGCGAAGGTAAAACGCCAAAACGGACAAGAAAGCTTTCAAGGTTAAACTACATTGTGAGATGTTTTAGGCTTCATTGTTATTTCAGAAAAACAAAAAAAAAACGATTATGAGTGGGTAGATGCAGTTTAGTGCAAAGTTGTTCTTAGCTTTTTATTCCAACATTGATTCTGTTTGTTTTAGTTTGTCGAAAATGGTTTATGGGTGAAGCCCTATTTAAGATTCGGTCCATCAATATTTCCATCCAAATTTCCTAATAGCGAAAGAGTTGGCTGAGGGAGTCCTTAAGGCTGATAACTGGTTAAAACTTTACTCCCAACCAAAAAATGTAAAAACAACTGCTATATTTTTTAAACTTGAATAGCATACATACACATTCTTTACATTTAGAGTTCAAAGGCGGTTTCCAAAATGAATTGGCATGAAAATGAGTTCTAACTGAGTTAAAATAGATTACTTGCCTCAGAATTGCTGGAAACAAGGACCCGATTGCCCATTATTCTTCTCTCTTTCGTGCGTTCATTTACAATTTCTCTGGACGATACAAGGCCAAACTGGACGCCTGTCAAAGTCTCCTGCAAGAACCACGCACCTTCTTCCATCGTGCCAGTAAACGAAGTGACTGACTGCTTCACTCACTGGCCTCCTTCCTTTTTCTTAGTCTGCAGGTAAAGTTTAGTTTTTAATACATCAAAATTAAGATAAATATAATCCAACACTAAAATTGTTAACTTAATAAAATGAAAAGCAAGTGAACATGCTTAAAGTGACGTGGAAGAAGATTGAATAGAAATATGTATTTCCTTTTTATAATAATGCCCTGGATCGTGATGTGTCCAGTTTCAAATCTTATAATAAGCAAAATATCAAATAACATTCGATGGATCCCTGCTATTCTACACCTGAATATATGTTAAAATCATTAAGAAAATACGGAGCAAACAAGAATGAAAATATAATTTAAGATAAAGGCTCACAAATTTGCTTCATTAGTACATAATGGTACATATATAATATATAACTTATGATCGTTAGGATACATAACAAACTTAGATTAGATATTTTAACAATATAAACAGTTTCTCGTTAATCTTTGTATACACTTGAATATAAACAGGACCCTGCTATTCTATGCAGAATCAAAGGCCACTGATCCCAATACTAGAATCGCGTACAGGACAGGTAGGCTCCTTACCCCACTACGCACTACACAAATTAAAATGACTTCGAAAAGCATTAATGAACATAAGAAGTTACGTAGATCATGAAAACATTGAACAGACAATGATCTATATTCCTGATATACTATGGTGAACATGATCCTCTCTAGGCTCTAACGTTACCTTGAGACCATGTTCCATGAACGTAGTAAGCCCGAACTTGGGCTTCACAGGATGCTCGGGATCGATTCTCATTCGGTAACGCAGAAGAACATTAGCGGCCACACACTTCATACTGAAATAAGCCAGCTCCCTTCCCAGGCAAAGCCGAGGCCCAGCATTGAAGACGGGATACTTGTAATTCGATTCCTTCCTGCAAATCCCTGCATCTCGATCAATCCATCTCTCGGGCTTGAATTCCCTGCAATCCTTACCCCACACGCTCTCCATCCGATTCGTGGCATAAATAAAATACAGAAGCTTTGAGCCCTTCTTCACATAAGTCCCATCCGATAAAAGCACGTCGCGTACTGCTTGCCTGTAGCTGAGGGGAACAGGAGGATAGAGTCTCATAGCTTCAGACAGAGCGGCATGCAAATACTGCATGCCTTTCAGATCATCGTGACTAAAGAGAAACGTATTGAAATCGTAATGAGGGTTATAATTACTGAATTTAGCCTTCAAGATCTGGTAGAGTTCTGACAGAATTTTGATCTCTACATCTGGATGTTGGGTTAGCAGCCAAAAGAACCATGATAATGCCAGAGAAGACGTATCTCTCGCAGCAAGGATTATGCTAAGACACAGATTTTGCACAGATTCCAGAGTAGGAGAACGTCCTTCCTGTGTTTCCAGGTGGATGAAAGTAGACAAGATGTCTCCACAATGTGCTCGGTTTTCATTCCTCAGTTTCTTCAGCTCCGCCATTTTGAATGTCACAAGCTTCAAAGCATATTCAAGTATTATAGCCATGGCTCTTCTGTGCTTTCTCTCAAAGCCAACATTGAGAAACCTCATCACTTTCGATAGAAATGGCGGAATAATGAGGCGGTAAGTGCAGGATTCGATGGCTTCATCAAAGGTTTCGGCAAAGGGAACCTCTGGAAGATTGGGCAGCAGAAACCCGACATCTTTTCCCGATATAGTCAGACATATGTCATCAAAGTTCAAGCGAAGCAAAATGTCCTGTAAATCTAACGAAGATTTGTTTTTGCAGGATTCTTCCAGGATTGAATGACTGGCTTGGTTCATTTTTCGATGGCCTGTGCAAATATTTATGCTTCAATGAATTTGAGGTGATTCATGTGATCTTGTTGCAGCGCAAAAACCCAGAGAATGTCATTTCAATAAATTGCATTAAATTTCAGACTATACGTGGCAAGTTAGTGTATTTTTCATTTTATTTTTTATTTTTTATTATTTTTAAAAATTGATAATTATTTTGCACAACAAGGGAAAATAGTCAAATCATTGTATTGCACCAATCACAAAAGAAATAATTTAATTTACTAAAATTTTAAAAGTAATTTTAATTAAAAAAATAATAATTTTAATATTACAAATTTAAAAACTTTAATAAAACATGGGTTAATTTTTTGAACAAATGTTGGTCAATGGAATATAGCGACCAACCGATCGCTATATAACCTGCCGACGACATATATAATAAGAAACCAAGTAAATGTGAAAGGCATGTTCCTTGATATTTTATAAAAATTAAAAGTAACAATAGATGTAACCAAGATACAAGTATCATGCAGTGGCCCATAAAACTTTACAGCCATTAAAAAACAAAAGCAAAGACATTTCCAACGGTCTACAAATCAGAGCCAAACAGAACACCTAAATATGATCTCAAACTTAGGCCACTTGTTTACCTATAAGGTAGAGAGGCCTTCATAGAGTAAATATTGTAATTTTTCTTACCATGCTAAGTATGAATGACTATGAGAAATATGGATAGTGAGGATGGAGAAAAAGTTGGTAGAGAATCGAAGTATCCAACCTTAAAAACCATGCCTTATCTTCAAGCAACTATACCTTTTCAAATCAAATGCCTTTTTGGACTCGCAAGAGATTTCGATTATCTTTAAACAACTATACCATATCAAATCAAATGCTTTTGGAGTCGCAAGAGATTTCTATTCGGTCGTTTTAATGGATTGGTTACTAATTTAAATTTAATGATGATAGGGATGTTGGAGAGACAAAATATTGCGCGGAGTTGCTTTTTTGTTGAAAGAATCTAGCAATGATGTGGCAATTTTATCTTATTATTATTAAACCAATTATGTGTTGCTTGTGGCACAAACATGATATTGAGGTGGCACTCGCACTATCTTCCCACACTAATATCTTAGTACATGGAGAGAAATATTCTATTATGATAGACAACAAAAATTAGTAATGCTTGCGTCATGCTGCCAAGATGGTTGGTAAGTGGGTTTTGAACTTCCATATCTTCGTGGAACAATAACATCGATCGTTGTGCATATTGTTGGCAAATTATGAACTATACTTTGATGGTGCATGGCTTAATCTGTAAATGTGGGCAGTGGGCAGTGGGCAGTGACGGCTTATAATGAGGAAACCTTGAATGAATGAGACATACCATTGTAATGATGAAAAAAATTGTGTGGGTAAGTAAGAGGATTGTAAACTTATACTTCAAGTTATTATTGACAGTAGAGTCGGGCGCATATTGGCATCATTTAATATTGTTATTTTCCAACAATTTGTAGGTTGAAATTATTTGAATCTTATAGTTTGATCCAAGGCATGTGGTAGGATAACATATTATTTAATATGTTCTACACTAGGTGATGTAGATGGTGACGATTTACATTTTGTGAACTAAAGTGATTAGGAAGCCCATGGAAGGGTACTATTGTAGTTTTTATGATAGGATAGGATTCATTTTGTTGAGGGTTTTTTGTCATCTTTTTACATTAAGAGCGAAATACTTTTTCTTTTAGTTTGGGAATACAAGTATTGGTGCAGTGGCTATCTTGTTTTTTAATTTATCCAAGCTTTTTTAACAAGGTTCCATCCATTTGAAACTTGGCATCTTTTTTTAACAGTTTCTTCATAGGTGCAGTTATCCTTGCATATCTTTTGATAAACTTCCTGTAGTATCATGTGTGTCCTAGCATGGATCTGAGTTGTGTGACTGATGTAGGTGGTGGTAAGTCAAGGATAATTGCAACTTTTGTTGGGTCGACCAAAATTCCATCGTGGCATACAACGTGACCCAATAACACACCAAACGGTGCACAAAAAATACATTTCTTTGAATTAAGCGCGTTATGATATTGGCGACAGCGGCCCAGCATCATGCATAGACTCTCAATATGGTCTCTTACTAGACCAAACACAATCCAATCATCAAAGTAGACCTCAAGAAATTTATGAATGAAATCTTTAAAAGGAGAAACTACTATTCTAGAAAAAATAGTAGGTGCATTCTTGAGTCCAAAGGGCATTACCGTATATTGGTAGCATCCCCATCCTGTGACAAATGTTGGTCGTTCAAGTATTTGCTTATAAATGTGACATGTGATTTTAGTGAACTTTGGTTTGAATAGAATGATATATGAAAAGTTCTCCTAAAATTTTACATTTCACTTCAAAACTATGCCATAATTGTTCTCAAAATTAGTATAAACATTGTACAATATTTTTCTATCTATATATGATAATGGATGATGAAAATATTAAGTTTTTGAATGACCTATTGTTGGCAGGCGGTTTTGATGCACATAGTGCAGAAGCGACACGAGTTAAAGAACATTGCGCAAGGCGAAGAAGTCGATAAGTGGTCGGCTTGGTTGTATTTTTGTACTTTTTGGTCTGATTTAGTTAGAAAGATAGTTAGATGTGGACCATTTTGTAAAGCCACAAGCCTATAAAAGGATTTAGAAATGTAGCAGGAAGATATCTTTTGGCATCTTTGGATAATCGATATTTTGTCATCTTTAGATCGTCTTTGGATATGTCTCTCGAATTGTTTTGGTATGAGGCTATCGACCAGGAGATGGGTTTGTGAGATGTATGTTGACCTACGAGAGATTAATAAGATGAGAACATTGCTGGAAATTCCTTGTGTTGCAATCTGAATTAATGATATGTTGCAATATGAATTAATGATGTGTTGTGATCTAATGCTTTAATGATTTGCTTATGATGAGAAGTCTTCGTATGATAAATGCATTCTTGTGTGCCGATCTTCTTTCTGGATAATGGAATGGTGCGATGTTAGTTGTAACACCCCAGTTTTGACCCCATGGTATTACAATTGTACATGATGTATATATTGTAAGGAAATCATGGCGAGGAGATCAAGGCCAAGGCCCTGCCATTGATTTGGTGTTTTGTGTATCGGTGATCAAGGTTGATGTCGATGGATATAGTGCTAAGTCAGGCACATTATATTTTGAAGTCATCATGTGAATATTCAATTTAATAAAATACCACAGCTAGCTATGCACTGTAATGTAAGAGATGGGGGCATGATTTCACAAGGAATAGGGAGGGGAGTTAGTCAAACTCCTGAGCCATAGGATGAGACTAGATGTCAATGGGGAAACCCTTAAACCATCATCTACATTTTCATCCCCTGCACTCAATAATTCAATTCTTCGAGAAGAGCGATTGAGGCAGTTAATGTCTTGGGTAGAGCAAGGCATGGCAGTCAAATTTCATGTCTGAGCAAGCCTACAGCCTGCAGTCTGAGCAAACCTGCATTCCACAGTCTAGGAAGCCGCATTCTTGCTTCTGAAGCAAGTAATCATGGGGATGCGTTCCCAGTCCGTCATCCTAAGTCGCCCAGAACGTTTTGGTCATATTCCTCATTCCATTCGAATCGTTGGTTGTTCATTGCCCACTAGCCTGAGTCGCAAGAGGAGTTGTGCAGTGTGGTTCATTATCCCGCAGACACAACGCAAGCTAGCATAGTATTGTTATGCGTTCTGTAGTGTTTCTCCTATATTACAAAGTTGTATGCAAACCCCGTTGTATGTGTTACAGTGTGGAGCCCGATGTTATTGAGTTACCTTATGGTTTGATTTTATGAGTACCTTGGTTTGGGTCTAAATAATATGCAAGACTTAGGAGTGGAAGAGATGCCGAATGGGCTTGGTAAACCTAGTGCAGAGAGGAACCTAACGAAAAGATAAGAGTGGCTGGTGAATCTTCTATGCACAACCTGAAGAGCAATGGAAGGGAAGGCATAGCCCGAGGGACTATGTAGTAGGGAAGGGGATGCTTCCTTTTTTTGGGTGTGTAGGTATTGTGGATGCCAGGCTAGATAGATCTTGTGGAGGTGTCCCTAGCTCTTAAATGATCCACTAGCTTAGCCATTCTTCCTTTCCACTACCTTAGCAACCTGATAAACCCAATCGTAGATTGGCTTGGCTGACAACCTAATAAACCTAATGGTATATTGGCTTGGTTGGGAAGCCTGATAAACCCAATCGTATATTGGTTTGGCTGAGAAACCTGATAAAACCAACAGTGAGTTAGATTGGATGTGTCTTGTTGTGCATTTCGGCCATGTGTGACCCTTGGTTGGACAACCTGATAAACCCAACTGTTATGCTGGCTTGTCTAAGTATCATGATAAACCCAACAGTGTGATGGCTTGGCTGTGTAGCCTGATAGACCCATTGTTAGTTGGTTTGGATGGTCCTTAATGTGAATGTTGGATTGACTGTGTGCAGTCTGATAAACCCAATTGTTGCTGGATTGGCTGTGTAGCTTGATAAAACCAGCAGTAAATTGGCTTGTTTTCCTGCATCCTGATAAACCCAATTGTGTATTGGCTTGGCTGGGCAGTTTGATAAACGAAACTGTAGGTTGGATTGTCTGTGTTTGATATGTTCTATCTATGTGTGAGCCTCATGTTCCCCAATTCCTTGTGGAAGTCATGCCCAACTCGGGGGGTGGAAGTTGTGTTGAGAGATTAATGAACACAACTGGCCTATGGTTGGGTGGAACATTGCAGTGACATAGCTAGTTGCGGGACGACTTCATCTTCAAGATACGTATTCTTTGTTGTGTTATTTCTGCAATGTATTTGCTTATGAATGTGTTGATTATGTTGAATACTTATGAATGAATTAAGTAGAGTCTACCGTTGATTAAATGTCCTTGCATTTGCATCTGTTTATGCCTTGTATTTTCCATTGCATTTTGGTTATGATCATGGAGGCTAGAAGCCTCGTTATAGGGTAAAAAATGCAACTATCCTAAGGTAAGAAATGTTGGTTTTTCGCACCCCAGAATCTGCCTAGGGAAGGCAAAAGGCGGAAAATAGGAAAAAGACAAGGAAAAATGTTGGTTTTCCGCACCTCGAAATTTGTCTGTGGAAGGAGAAATTTGGAAGCGAAAAAGAGCAAAAAATCCTAAGGTAAGGTGTAGATTTCCGCACCCCGAAGTCCGCTTGTGGAAGTCGAAAGGCGGAAATCGGGAAACAGAAAGGGAAATGAGACCAAGTGTTGGTTTCCTGGGATTTGAGTTCTTCCTGCAGAATGCAGAAGGTGGACGTCAAAAGGTGAACAAATCAAGGTATCGATTTGTTGGTTTTCCAATTGTCAAGCTCCGCAGTGGAGGGAGGAAATGTAGAAGGCGGAAGGCGAAAAGTGGTTAAATGATTCCATCGAATGTTGAGTTTTCGATTCTTGAGTTCCACAACAGAGGGCGGATGGAGAAAAATTGTTAAATGATTCCATCGAATGTTGAGTTTCTAATTCCCTAGTTCTGCAGTGGAAGGTGGAATGGAGGAAGTCGGAAGGTGGAAATTGAAGGGACAAGGTGGTTGTTCTGGGGAGCTTCCGATTCCTGAAGTTCGTGGTGGAAGGTGGAAGGGAGGAATGTGGAAGGTGAAAAAGTCAGGTTTAGTACGGAATGACTTATCTGTTTACAGAATTGATCTGGGAAATGCAAAACAACTATTACAGTGATTTTAATGCTTAAACATGGATGCACAAGGATGAACATGACCCATGATTATGTTGAAAGAGATAGTAAAGAGAAATTTTAAATTATTTCGCATATCAGTCAGGTGTATGGGTATCGGTTTCATGGACATCATGGTATATCAGAGCAGTGGTAGAGTAGAGGGGACGTTAAATTGTGGTATCAGAGAAGGATTAGCGGTCGTATTCTCCTCGTAGGTGGGAGGGGACATGACATTGTGGTACCAAAGTGAGCAATTGTAGTCACGCTCCTCCCTTCTGTTCTCTTGTAAGAGGGGAGGGTAAGCCACATTGCATTCTAAGAGGGGATGGCACATGACATTGTGGTATCAGAGCTATTGGTTACTACATTGGGCATGGATGGGCCAAGGGAATAATTTTCAAAGATATTGGCTTCATAATTTAAACACATTGTTAGTAGCTAACAATATAATTATTAGCACATTTTGTAGAGTCATAGTGCAGTTTGGAAAATGGGTTTTGGCTCGGCCATGAGAACCTACAAGATGAATGATGTACATGATCCCTATGAGCATGAGGAAGATTCCATGGGGGAAAACATTTGTGTTGGAAATGCTAAGACATCATCTAATGGAACAAGATATCAAGAGACTCCCCCAGATATTGCAGCCACCACGAGAAGCCTAAGGGTGGAGATGCAAATTTACAGAGAAGACAATGAAAGAATGATTGAAGTTCACGAAGAGCTGTTATCTGTTAGATTTTTATCATTTAAGCAATATGATCTTAGGATTTTATCTGAGAGAGTAACATGCACAAAAATCAATCACAAGAGACAATAGACACAAAGATTTTCCTCGGGGAAACCATAAAGGAGAAAAGCCCACAACTTCCTCAGAGATAGAATGAGCACCAATGGTAGTAGTAAAAACCAAAGATAAAAAGATGATCTCCAACATGTTAGAAAATAGGACCGCAGAGCAATAACAGATATACAGTTAAATCAATAAACAAGATGCAAAACACATTAAAACATTACAGAGAGAAATAGATATAACGTGGTTCACCCAAACGATAGGCTACGTCCATAAAGAAATTGGCAGTCCTTTTATTACAGTCCAAAAAGATGAAGGGATACACCCTGCAGGAAAACCGTTGCACTTCCTCTTCACGCTCTCACAGTCTCTCTTCCAATACAATACAATACCATATTCAGTCGTTTTACAATGCTTTCTTTTATAGGGGAAATACAATGGGAAAATTCTAGGGTTAACCCAATACCATGGGTCTACAATACTGTTGGCCAACACATATCCTAAATTTTTTTCTCGGGGGCTACACCCCCGAACCCCCATTTATTGGGGGCGCTGTCCTCGAACTCTCATATCTCGGGGGCGTTGCCCCCAAACCCCCATGTATCAAGGGCATTGCCCCCGAACCCCCTTTTTTGGGGCGCTGCCCCAGACCCTAAGGTAGGGGGAATGAGTGTACAGTACACCTGGGATACAAACACAATTGAATAATATCTCTAGATCTGGAAGATTAGGCTCCACAACAACCAATGTCCCATTTGGAGACCGATCACAGAAACTCCACTGCTATTGCACTTGCTGGACTATGCTCTGGACCTTGGACTTGGCATATTTCTTGTTTTCACCTTCATGCTTGAAGGCCAACAGAAACTGAGCAGGAAATCAGTTTCTCTTTGGTTACTCCCTTTGTCAACATGTCTGCAGGATTCTAGCTAGTATGTATCTTTTCTAGTTTTAACAATTCTTCATTTAGAACTGTTGGTTATCATGGGCAGACCCGGGTTTACTATAATCAACCAACAACACCCCTAGCTCACTGGACCTTTCGGCAATAGACCGCAAAGAGGCCTGAAGTCTCACCCGAAGTGATTCTAATGGGTTGGCCAAGGACTCAAGTGTCTTGGACCAGGTTCTGTGGCGTCTTTTCTTACGACTCGCAGCTCTTCTAGCTGTGAGGTCTCTTTCTTTGCGAGTCGCATGACTCCTTTGCTCGCGTCACATGATCTTCTCGTCTCACAGCTCTTCTAGCCACGAGAGATCCCTTTATACTGCCATGTGGTCCCTTTCTACGTCGCGCACTTCCACTGACTCGCGATATCTCCAACCTTACCACATCGCCGCGCACCGTGCGACACGCAGCTCCTGCCCAACACTAAGTCCTCAACTTGCAGTATCACACACCGCAGCTCCTCTGCCAGTGTGGTATCACCTCTCTACGATATCCTACCTCCGCGGCCTAGTGCACTTAGCGTTGCTCGTGTCGACGTGCAAGACTCAACATACAAGGCTGTTCGATACTGCGATTAGTGACTGTTCAAGCAAGGCATAAATGAACCCACATACAACATGCCAAAGACTTCAACTTATGTTTATCCTCCTATATTGCTGTAAACTGATTAACACATTCATTCATTAAACTGTAAACAAAGTTCATGGAATAACTGATAAATGCACAAGTAACATAACACATAATCCAATCACATAACACACAATTTTAACGTGGTTCACCTCCAAGATGGAAGTTACGTCCACAGAACTGTGTTTTCATTATAGCTCAGGGGAAGGTAAAACACAGTTCTGCTGCACCGCATATGCAGCTCAAGATCTTCTCTCTTAGATCTTCTTTCTATCTCTATATTGTCTCTCTTACAATATACTCTTCCCTCTCTGTCAATCCCTGCGGATCGTTACATGCATGCTCTATAAGCCAGCTACTAGTTACCATAAGATTGCTGCCGCTAATAACAGAACCAGAGCTAGGATTTTACAACAGTCTAATAATCTACACACAACTAACAACTGAGCGAAGCAAACAACCGACCAACTAACCAACCCTTTTACAATACAAAATATATCCCTTTATAGGCAGCCCGAAGGTCTTGCCATTACAACAATGTGGGCCTGTCCCAACAGTAACCCAAAACCCTAACTAGTGAGAGTCGGCCATATCTGTACTTGAGGTAGCCGCTTTCCATCACACCACAGCTCTCTACAGTCTTCCATGCTTCTTGGTGCTGATCATGGGTACTGTGCACCGCTTCGCTTTTCTGTCCTTCGTCTTCAATGCTTTAGCCTCGTTGCTCCTTTTCCTTTATGAGGGTTGCTGAGCCTTCCTGTCTCTGCCGCTACCTTCAATGCAGTGGGTGAGCTCTCTCTTCTCGGCCGCTCAGGTACCATCATCTTCCTTGACTTTTCTATCTTAAAAGTCATGGTTTCCGGCTCTGCTCTGTTAGCTGGAAATGTGCTATGGCGTCGTAGCTCTATCTTATCTTCTCTCCGCCAAAACTTATCTATCCGCTAAACTGGAAGCTTCTACTGTAGCTGCGGGACCCTGCTCCAACAGTCCCCCAACACTTACTTGTGGCTCGTCCTCGAGCCACTTCCAGTGGGTTTCTCCTGCTATAGCTTTGCCTTGGCTTCCTGCGAAGTCCTCTGCAACCTGTCTCGAAGTCTCGCGACTTCCTTCTGCATCACTTCGACACGTTCCCGTGCCGAGTCAAGCAAAGCTTGACTAATACTGGTGTCTTCTGTGGCGTCAATTTCCTCTCTGGTGGTAGTAAAATCCTTCATTTTCTGTTCAACCATATCGACTATCTCTGCGATTTGCTCTTGATATGGTTGAAGCAGGTCATTAATGTGTATCTCCTTTGTCCTTAATTGCTGTGCTTCCTGCTGCAAGCAATTCATCTCCTTTGTCTTCCTCATCTTTTGAAGAGCTGCCAAGCCCTTAATTTCTTCTTTCATTGCCTCTATAGTATTCTCTATCTGCTGAATACTTTGCTGGATTTCTACTTTCTCCGGCGGCTCATCTAACTCGGCCCATGTGTTTGTCGCATCGGTTAGTACTAACCGTGCTTCGTCGATGCGAGATTGCATCTGCGCAGAAGTGAGTCGAAGGGATTCTACTCGTGCTTTCTGGTCTGCCTGGGAGGTGTCTCATATGCGTGCCTCAAGCTCAGCGATCTGTTCTTCATGGTCTGCCTTCATCCTGACCACTTCTTCGTCCATCCTAGCCACGGTTTCTGCTAGAGCCTTTGCTTTGTATGCTACTCTTCTTAGCTTCTGCGGAGCTGGTAAGGCGAACTCAATGTTACATTGGGGCAGTTCCAATGCGATGCTCTGTAAAACTTGAGAAAGATCTTGCTCTCTTTCCTCATATGTTCATACTTCGTTTGCCTTTTTTTGAACACTGATAGCAAGTGCTGCATTCTGTTGCTTCAGCTGCGTATTCTGTTTGTAAGTCTCAAGCTCTCTACTCCTGAGCTCTGCGCCTAGCTGCTGCTGGATCATCTGCAACTGATCAATATGAAACTCTGCAAGGTTAACCTCGATGGGTTGTCTAAATTGAGCTGGTGGGTCCTTCATTGTCGCAGGGAATCGGATACTCCCTGATGGAATTAACATGGTATTGAGGCGATCTTTTACTAATCTTTCCTCACGGGACATCGACAGTGTTGAAGTTTCTCCGGCGGTCGCCTTTACCGGTGGAATGTGCATCATGGCAGTCTTCTCTGTAATTATTTTAAATTCTAGAAGCTGCTTTTCTACTGTGCTCTGCCTCTGTTCCTGCGACACCTTCATCGCGTCAAGTGAGTCCTTCAATGTGTCACACATCCTTGTTGCGATGAGTTCATAGTCATCGTGTGTTAATGCGGTCTTCAAAACTGGCTTTGAGGTTTTCTATTTTTTCTTCTGCTGTGTCTCTGTGGTCTCTTGTCCTCCATCCTTTGTCGTGTGTGCCTCTGTGGGCCCTTCCGATGGATCTTTTCTCTTTTCGCCTAGTGGTGGCACTTCTGATGTTCCTTGTGCCTGGGTCTCTGTTTTGTCTTTGCCCTTGTCTTGGAGGTCTGTCTGTGCAGTATATGATGATAGCGATGCAGTATCTTCATATTCCTACTTCCATTGGTCATTGAAGTCTCTTGTGACTGCTTCGACGTCCTATGCTGTCATCCTGAACGAGCCAGGAGCCCAATCATCCCGCTTAGTCCTTTTTGGTCGCAGACATATTAAATGGCTGTCTGCCATAAAATTAAGCCGGCTATCATATATGTCCACAGTGTCCGTGCTGAGCCGTGGTGTCTCTTGAATGACCTTCATCAACAGCTTATAGTAGTCATGGAATACCATCGTATTTATCGCTTTCTTAGCTGGACTGTTGGTCTCCCATAAGTTGGCATAGCGCACGCCTCTGGGCGTGCCTTCAACTCGTGGTATAATGTAGTCTATTGTGCTATGAACTTTATCCTCCTGCTCTGAACTGGATTCTTCATTGACCTGAGATTGGCTCCTCATCTATGGTTGTTGTCTGGGCTGTGACGAACTTGGCGGAGCACCCTTAGATGGCGTCGTCATGGCGGACGCAAGGCCACCATGCTGAAACCTTCTCAAAATGTTTTCTATAGGTTCGTCCTCGAAAAGAACCCACTCAGTGTAAAACGACGGACGGGCAATGGCTGCAACTTCTAAAAATCACAGCACTCTGTAACAAACTTAGCTCTTCACAGGGAATTCTTAACAATTTACTGTATAGCTCTCGGTTTTTCTGCAAACGTAACCGTCCCAATTGAATACTTTCTGCTTTTATGCCCAATACGATAATCCCGGACACAACGGTCATCTAGACTGAACCCATCGGTCGTAATAAATGCCTGGACAAGACCACACCCGTCATCAGATCCTTAATAAATGCGGAAATCCGATCGAATTTCCCTCAAAACGTGTGTGTACAGGCGCCGGTCTTGTCAAAGATTTGCCAAATCTGGAAAAATTGATTATGCTGGTGCCAAATCTACGGTAAGATATACCGGTCATTTCCTCATTAACTGCCTGTCAGAGGGTGATTTGACTGTCCCTCTATCGGTTGCAAAACTGAATACGTGGCACGGGGAAACATCACACTGCCGCGATGCGACTCCGCATCACCTGCGTAAAACAAATACTTCGCCTCTTTTTTTTTTTTTGATGGCTTGCGCAAAATGAACCGACCTTATGCGATTCCTCATATTTAGAAAATACCTGCTGGTGTAGACTAGTTCCCGGTGCGATGCCTCATTTCAACTACACTGGACATCTGCACCACCATAAACTGGCTAAGCTAGGGCTGAGAGGCGGGGTGGCTATCACTATAGAGCTTAAGCCTACTGCCATTAATCCAAGTGGGAAGAAGCTCCCCATCCAGCTTGCTGAGATGAATGACATCTCCCTCTGTAACTTGCTGTATCTGATATGGCCCCAGCCAATGCGTCTTGAACTTCCCTGGAAACTTAATGAATTTGCTGTCATAGAGGAGCACTAGGTCTCTGATCTGGAAAGTCTTACTCTTAATGTGTCTATCATGCCAAGCTTTTTCTTGGGCCTTTTGCACTTTCTGATGGAATCCGGCGATGAATCTGTCTTCTTCTAAGGCAAGCAGCTGTGCTAGCCTTTCCTCCACTGTGTCTGTATCAATCATCCCGATGATCTGAGTGATTCTTAAACTGGGAAGAATATACTCCATAGGCATAACAGCCTCTTGTCCATACACCAAGATGAAAGGCGTGTGTCCTGTAAGTTTCTTGCATGTGGTCCTGTAAGCCCATAATACAACATTAACTCTAAGGTCCCAATCATTCCTTTGGCTATTGCAGATCTTAGTAAGAGCATTTTCTAAAATCTTATTAAAGGCCTCCACCGTACCGTTAGCCTGTGGGTGGTATGGAGTGCTCTTATGGTGCTGAATCTGGAATTCTTCTGTCAAGGCCTCAATAGTGCTGTTCAAGAAATGGGTACCTTGGTCGCTCATCAAAATTACTGGGCATCCAAATCTACTGATGATGTTCTCAAAAAGGAACTGTGCGGCTGTAGCAGCATCACAATTCTTTACTGCTTTGGCCTCTGCCCATCTGGTGAGGTACTCTATTCCAGTGATAATATATCTCACACCAGTGCACTTTCTTGGTGGGTTGATAGGACCCACAAAATCTATAGCCCATTTGTCAAATGCGTGTAGCATAACCTGCGGCCACAGTGGCATTTCATCGCGTCGCGACGGTTTTCCTACCCTTTGGCAAATATCGCAGCATCTGCAAAAGTCCTTGGTTTCTTTATGCAACGTAGGCCACCATAATCCTGCCTCCAGGATTTTCTGCGCAGTCGGCTTTCCTGCGAAATGACCTCCTACGGTTCCTGAATGTGCCTCTCTGATAATAGCGTCTTTTTCATGCGGCATCACACATTTGCACAGAACTTCATCCGGACCTAACTTGTATAGGTGTCCTATGATGAGGGTGAAGTCTGCTGCTTTAACAACCAACTGCCTCTTTTGCTGCTTAGTAAACTCATCAGGCGCTACTCCTGTAGTGAGGAATTCAATAATATCGACATAGTAGTCATCTGCGATCTGGATAGAAAACAACGGCGCATCTGGCAGATTGTCATCTAGGTTACTTGGCTCTTCTCCTGAGTCTATTCACGACAGATGATCAGGTCTGGCATTCAGTATTCCTGGCTTCACAATGATTTCAAAATCATACTCCTGGAAGAGGAGTAACCATCTGCAGATTCTCCCCCCTAACACTGGCTTATTGACCAAATACTTTAACGCGGAATGGTCAGTGAACATCTTAAACGAGGCACCAAACAGGTAGTGTCTGAACTTCTGCAGCACATAGACCATAGCTAGGCCTTCTCTTTCTGTTGTGGCGTAGTTCTTTTCTGCTGTCGAGAGCTTTCTACTAGAGTATACGATAGGATGGTCAATATCTCCTTCTCTTGGTTTTGTTAAGACAACCCCTAGTGCGATGCCAGACACATCCACATGTACATGAAATGGCTTAGTCCAGTCTGGAAATACTAGGATGGGTGCTGTAACCATGTTCTCCTTAAGTATGTCTAGACTCTGCTGACATTCCTCATTCCATAGGAATTTTACATCCTTCTTTAGCAATTTCTCCATTGGTGCTGTAATATTTGCGTAGCCCTTGATGAACTTTCTGTAGTACCCGGTATGACCAAGTACTGTCCTCAGTTGCTTGATTGAGTTGGGTGCTGGAAGATTTACAATGATGGCGATCTTCGCGGGATCTACCATCAAGCCTTGTCTGCACACAATATGACCCAACAAAATACTGAATGGTGCACAAAATATACATTTTTTCAAATTTAGAGAAATCTGGTACTGCCTATATTTCTCTAACATCAGTCTTAAGTCTCCTATGTGCTTGTCGACTAGTCCAAATACAGTCCAATCATCGAAATATACTTCTAGGAATTTATGAATGTATTCTTTAAATACAGCAACTACTACTCTAGAAAATATAGCTGGTGCATTCTTAAGACCAAAGGGCATTACCGTATACTGGAACGAGCCCCATTATGTTGCAAAGGTGGTCTTGGATCGATCTTCTGGATGTATTCTGATCTGATGGTAGCTTGAGAAGCCATCGGTGAAGGAGTAGACCTCCTGTCCTCCCACGTTGTCTAACACTTCATCAGTGAACGATGTCAAAAATGGATCATGAAGCGATGTATCATTGAGCTTGTGCAGATCGACGCAGATCCTAATGTCTCCTTTGGTTTTCTTTTCCTGTACAACCATGGGACTAACCCATTCACTCTCTTCTATCGGCTCGATGATGCCTATCGCCATCATCTTATCGATTTCATCCTTTACTTTTTCTTTGTAGCGCGGATTCAATCTATATGGGTGTTGCTTGACTGTTCTAGCATCCTCCTTCAATGGTATCCTCATGACTCCCAGGTCTCCAACTATTCCCTTCATCTCTGTGAACTTGGTGGGAAATAGGTCCTGATAGTCATGTAACAAATCTGCAATCTGTTCGACTGTTTCATCATTCCAATAGTCTCCAATACAGGCAAACTTAGGTTCTGCGTCTGTGCCAGTATTGATCTTTTTAATCTTGATGGGTTTGGTTATTGCTGGAATCTCTAACTGTGGTCCCCCAACATCGCGAGTCCCTTCTGACTCCAGAATGTTGGTGTTGCGAGGATCCTCATCCTCGTCCCTTGGTTCTTCTTGAAAGTTGTAGCATTCTAGTGCCTTTGTTAACTGAATGGCCCAATCAGGCTGAGTCTGTACTGATGGGGTACAGTCCTCGAATATCTTGATCTTTATTACTTGTAGGGCCTGATCAACACCTGGATACTCAGATTCAAAAGCGAAGGTGAGTAGAAATATGTCTATCATAAGTGGCCATGTTGTTGTTCCCTTGCGCAATTCAGTCTCTGTATACCAGTTTCTTGGAACTGTGTCCAAAGTATGAATGAATCGGTGAACCCATTCATCCTCGGGAATGTCCGACCAATTCTGTTCGCATGTCTGAATGTGTGACCTGGGGTCACTCTCTCTTGTGTACTTCTGCTGGACATAATCGGTGTCAATGGAGAATCTGATCGCCATCAATCTTTTAATATCATCCCATGATGCACTGTTCTCTTTATGCGCGTACCACCATCTTGTAGGTGTGGCTCGTACTGCAAGATCCATAGCTGCGATCCTCTATTCATGAGGAATCTATTGCTCAAACTGCTCGAGGAAGTGCTGGATATCTATCAGACCATGATATGATGGAATCTCGTTGATCTCTGCGCCAATCCATCGCAGTGACTTAGTCAAGTATGCGCACTTGCGCGCTGAGACTTCGTGAAGTCTGTTCTTCCAGTTCTCTAGACCAACATCTGAATCCGATGTGCATGAGCTGTCGCATCGCCAACTAATCTTCCCATCTGCCGTTGGATTTACATAGTTGCTCTGGTTTTTGGTCATCTGATAGAGACTCTCCATGTTACGTGCCTCCTCCTCTACTTGGATAGGTTCAATATATCTAGGACCCTGGAAAGGATCCAACGGCGTGATGACCCAGATTTACGTGTCCTCAAAGGTCATTTGTCTTCTCTTTAGGTCGATGACAGCCATGTTACCGATCGCCCAATCGATACTTAATAATTCTGGATACGGTCGACTGTCGCCAATGATTTCTATAACTTCAAAGTCCGCAAAACTGCGAACTCCGTCAATGTCAACTGGCACCTGCGGCAGTTGACCCAATGGTGATACTCGCTACTGGTTAGCTAATCTCAGGTGGATAGGTGATCTGACTAACTGAGGGCTACCCATCTATTCCCATGTCCACTTAGTCAGAACATTCACCTCTGATCCTAGATTTAAGACGACCTCATCCATTTCAAACTCTTCAATCTGTGCTGTGAGCTTCATCTCTCTTCCGGTCCTTGTATGTCCTGTAATATTATGAACAACGCGGTGTGCACTTCCTAAGAGAGAGGGTTACTGACACTGATCTATGATGCGCTGGAGCTCGCCGATAGCTTTTTCATTTCTAATGAGTTTTAAGCAACTACGCAGGAAGGATTGTACGCTTCCTATCGATTCATCCTCGTCGCCTCTTCTCGATGTGGTAGCCTGCGGTATCTGTTCAGGGCTATCGCCACAAGGTGCTTGCTGCGGTACGCTCTTAGACGGCGGTACCTGCGATCCTGATTGCGTAGGTTCATCAAAGAAAGCCTTATCTTCCTGAAATGTTTGTTTTTTCTTTTGTAGGTCGAGTGGTGTTGCTTTGTTAGGAGCTCTGCGCACCCATGGCTGTCCTGTGTTCTTTTCCATCTCCTGCGATGTCCCACTGGTAGAAACACCGCTACGAGTCACAATATTGACTCTTGGTTCTGGCTCTGCCTGCTCATCAGCAATAACTTGGATGTTCTGGTATACTGCTGGCTTAGGTTCTCTGATCTTAGCTATCAAGGTAGGACATTCCTCTATAGTGTGTTCATAAGATTTACAATAATTACATGTGGTAGTGGGGCTCTAATAGTCCCTAGCATAGTGTCCTACAACTCCACAGTTGTAACAAGTAACTGGGCCGTGACCACGGCCAAAGCCTTCTCCACGGCCAAATCCTTCTGCTCGGTCGAAGCCTCCTCCTCGGCCTCATCCTCTGAATCCTCCACCCCGACCACCATAAGCCGGATCCTGCTGTGGTCCTGCTGCTGGACCCTGTGTCTCTGACTAGACTCTATACAAGTCTTGCTTTGCTCCAACCATCATGTCATAGGATCTGCAATCTTGTTCCTGATGGCCTACAGACTTGCAGAAGACGCAGTATAAGTTCTTTGGTGTCTGCACATACTTCTGAAGTAGAGGGCAATGGTGAGGTAAGTGTCCTCGTGTTTTGCATATCTCGCACCATGGCCCGTGGGTCTGTGGTAAGGGGTTAGGAGCCCCTATTTCTATATATTCTACAAATACCGGACAATTGTCTTTACTATGGCCCTGTGCTTTACATTTTATGCACCATATCTCTTGCACAACTTCTTTCCCTTTCTTCAGCTCATGCAACTGCAATGTAAGATTAGCCAACTGGTTCTGTAAAGTTGTCATGCCTGTACTAGTCTCAGTTAGAGGTGAAGCCTCGAGTTTCATTGCCATCTCCAACGCGTCATCCTGTGTCTGGAGTTTCTGCTGCATTAACGACAGTCTAATGTGAGGGAGCAGTGCTGCAATAAACCATTCCTTATGCTGCTCCGACGCGAACTCAAAACTGACTTGGTCTATAAGGGCTTTGAATTTCTGATCAAAGTCCCACACCGACTCTGTAGGTAATTGCTTGATGTCTTTGAGTTCTGTTATGCACTGTGACTCAGACTTAGGTTTCTTAAACTCTTTAATCATGGCGGTCTTGACCTGGATGAGTGTTCTGGGTATGGCAATGTACTTCATATACCATGTTAAAGCTCGTTCTCTCAATGTGGTGACCAACTGTACAAGTTTAATGTTATCATCATTGATTGTTTTAATGGTTCACATGGCTTCACATAGAAACCAATGCTGTTCCGGGTCCTCTGCTCCTGTACCCTTAAAGGTAGGTAGCTTCATATCATTTCCCATTCTATTTCTCTGCGGTGGGTTTTGATTGACTGGATTACTACCACTCGGCAGTGTAGGTGAAGGCGATGTAGCGGTAGTAGGTACTGTCTGTGAGCTACTGGATGGAGTACCTACGGGATTACTCTGAGTCCCGGTCTGTTTCTGTGGGGTATAGGGGTGGTAAGGGATACCCCCCTCTGGTTCTTCTGCGGTACTATGACTCGGTTGCCTAATATTGTCTAAACTGTCTCCAAATACAGGAGAGCTGAAAGCTACTTTATACTTCTTGCCACTACGTGTTCGTCCAATGTTATCAAAATCACTTTCAAACTCTTGTGACATTACTATCGCTACTTACTCATCTGAAACTAGATCCATTGTTCCTTTTTCATGTAATAGCATCTTAATGGACAAGTTTAAAGATCTTAGGTACTTACCACGATATCTTTTGAAGAAGTAGTGCTCAGCCTCGCTGAAGCTTTTCGTTTGGTCAACTGCAAACTCTGTGACGAAGCCTCCTAGCACACTCGCAAGCCAGAAGTCTACTGCCCTTGTGAGGGGATTATCAAGGTTCTCCACGGTCTGAATCAGCTCCGGTGTCCAGACAATGTCTCTTTTCTTTTTGAATATGCCTGTATCAGTTAGCTTTGCTAACCAATCATAAAGCTCATTTCCAAAGGTAGCAAAGAATATCGCATGTATGTCTGTAATGATATGTTTTTGTAACCAGGCCTCTGTGTTCAGTTTAGGGCTCCTGTTCTCTCGTTCAACAAACTCTTTCAGGTTAGACCAAACCCACTCATTGATTTCATCTCTAGTAGGACGCCACCAGAACATCAGCGCTCTGTTTGTTCAAAGCCGGCAATGGAACCATTTGTTGGTTATCATGGGCAGACCCGAGTTTACTATAATCAACCATCAACACCCCTAGCTCACTGGACCTTTCGGCAACAGACCGCGAAGCGGCCTGAAGTCTCACCCGAAGTGATTCTAATGGGTTGGCCAAGGACTCAAGTGTCTTGGACCAGGTTCTGTGGCGTCTTTTCTTACAACTCGCAGCTCTTCTAGCTGCGAGGTCTCTTTCTCTGCGTGTCGCATGACTCCTCTGCTCGCGTCGCGCGATCTTCTCATCTTGTAGCTCTTCTAGCCGCGAGAGATCCCTTTATATTGCTGTGCGGTCCTTTCTATGTCGCGCACTTCCACTGACTCGTGATATCTCCAACCTTACCGCATCGCCGTACACCGTGCGACACGCAGCTCCTGCCCAACACTAAGTCCTCAACCTGCGGTATCGCGCACTGCACCTCCTCTGCTAGTGCGGTATCACCTCTCTACGATATCCTACCTCTGCAGCCTAGCGCACTTAGAGTTTCTTGTGTCGACATGCAAGACTCAACATACAAGGCTGTTCGATACTGCGATTAGTGACTGTTCAAGCAAAGCATAAATGAACCCACATACAACATGCCAAAGACTTCAACTTATGTTTATCCTCCTATATTGTTGTAAACTGATTAACACATTCATTCATTAAACTGTAAACAAATTTCATGGAATAACTGATAAATGCACAAGTAACATAACACATAATCCAATCACATAACACACGATTTTAACGTGGTTCACCTCCAGGATGGAAGTTACGTCCACAGAACTGTGTTTTCATTATAGCTTAGGGGAAGGTAAAACACAGTTCTGCTGCACCGCATATGCAGCTCAAGATCTTCTTTCTATCTCTATATTGTCTCTCTTACAATATACTCTTCCCTCTCTGTCAATCCCCGCGGATCGTTACATGCATGCTCTATAAGCCAGCTACTGGTTACCGTAAGATTGCTACCGCTAATAACAGAACCAGAGCTAGGCTTTTACAACAGTCTAATAATCTACACACAACTAACAACTGAGCAAACCAATTAACCGACCAACTAACCAACCCTTTTACAATACAAAATATATCCCTTTATAGGCAGCCCGAAGGTCTTTCCATTACAACACTGTGGGCCTGTCCCAACAGTAACCCAAAACCCTAACTAGTGACAGTCGGCCATATCTGTACTTGAGATAGCTGCTTTCCGTCACACCATAGCTCTCTACAGTCTTCCATGCTTCCCGGCGCTGATCATGGGTACTGTGCACCGCTTCACTTTTCTGTCCTTCATCTTTAATGCTTCAGCCTCATTGCTCCTTTTCCTTTATGAGGGTTGCTGAGCCCTCCTGTCTCCGCCGCTACCTTCAATGCAGTGGGTGAGCTCTCTCTTCTCGGTCGCTCAGGTACCGTCATCTTCCTTGACTTTTCTATCTTAAAAGTCATGGTTTCCGGCTCTGCTGTGTTAGCTGGAAACGTGCTATGGTGTTGTAGCTCTATCTTATCTTCTCTCTGCCAAAACTTATCTATCCGCTAAACTTGCAGCTTCTACTGTAGCTGCGGGACCCTGCTCCAACAAGAACAGATCTTATGAAGTGGTACTTTAGCTGTATATGTTTAGTCCTTGAATGAAAGGCTGAGTTCTTTGCAAGATGAATGGCACTCTGGCTATCACTGTACAACCTACTATTCTCCTGCTTCTTACCCAATTCTTCCATGAACCTCTGCAACCAAATCATCTCCTTACTAGCCTCTGTAGTAGCAACATACTCTGCTTCCATTGTTGAAAGTGCAAGAACCTATTGCAGGTTTGAAATTCAACTTACTGTTGTTCCACCCACAGTAAACACATACCCTGTGGTGCTCGTCCTGCTGTCTTTATCACCAGGCATATCTGCATCAACATATCTCTATAGAATAGTGTCTGAACCTCCAAAACATAATGCATGAGAAGCGGTACCTATCAAATACCTGAGAATCCACTGTACTACTTTCCAATGCTCTTTACATGGATTATTCATATACCTACTCACAACTCCCACTGCATGTGCAAAATTTGGTCTTGTGCACACCATGGCATACATCAAGCTTCCAACCACTGATGAATATGGAATATTGGACATGTAATATATCTCTTCCTGTGTCTCTGGACACATATCCTTGTTTAGTTTGAAATGTCTAGCCAAAGGTGTAGTCACTGGTTTTGCATTTTGCATTCTAAACCTCTACAACACCTTTTCTATGTACTCACCTTGAGACAATGTCAATTTGCGATTTTTCTTGTCTCTTGTTATTCTCAAACCAAGGATTTGCTTTGCAGCACCCAAATCCTTCATCGCAAATGATTTAGCTAGTTTTATTTTGAGCACAATTATATCCTGCATGTTAGACCCTGCAACAAGCATGTCATCCACATATAATAACAAGATAATATATCTTCCATTATCTAGCCTCTTGAAATAAACACAGTGGTCAGAATGACATCTGTCATAACCTTGTTCTGTCATAAACTTATCAAATTCCAAATACCACTGCCTTGGAGCTTGCTTCAGGCCATATAATCTCTTCTTCAACCTGCAAACCAAATTCTCCTTCCCTTTGACCTCATACCCTTGTGGCTAATGCATATAAATCTCTTCCTCCAAATCCCCATGGAGAAAGGCCGTTTTTACATCTAACTGTTCAAGATGCAAATATTCTACCACCACTAGACTTAAAATAGTTCTAATTGAAGTGATTTTAACAACAGGAGAAAATATTTCAAAGTCTATACCTTTCTTTTGTGCAAACCCCTTTACAACAAGTCTAACCTTGTACCACTTCTTGCCTCCATCTTCTTCCTTCAACCTGTAAACCCATTTATTATGCCATGCCCTTTTTCCTGTAGGAAACTTAACCAGATCCCAATTCTGGTTTCTTACCAATGAGTCCATCTCCTCATCCATGCCTTTCTCCCACTTCTTTCTAGCTTCTACTTGCATTGCTTCTTCATAACATTCTGGTTCACCAAAATCAGCCATCAATAAATAATACAGTGAAGGAGAGAATTGTTTAGGGGGTCTACTTAACCTGGTAGACTTTCTTACAGTTGCAGGAGTTTCAGGTACCTGCTACTGCTCTTGATTTTCTGGTGCCTTTGGAACTTCATTTTCTTTGATTTCATCAAGCACTATGTACTCTGTGTTTTCCTTTTCTTCTTTCTTTCCTTGCAACTTATCTTTGTACATGACCTTTTCATTGAATACTACATCTCTACTCCTAATGATTTTGCAATTTTTAAGATCCCATAAGCGATAACCAAAATCATCAACCCTATATCCAATAAAGGTACATTTCTTGGATTTATCCTCAAGCTTTGTTCTATCATCTTTATCAATATGGATAAATGCTTCACAACCAAAAGTTCTCATAAATGAGAATTTTATGTGTTTGCCTATCCATGCCTCCTCTGGAATGGCACCATCCAAAGCGCTTGAAGGCCCTCTATTTATTAAATAAACAACAGTGTTTATAGCATTAGCCTAAAACTATAAGGGCAACCCTGCATGCAATATCATACACCTTGCACACTCCATGATCGTTCTATTCATCCTTTCTAACACACCATTTTCTTGTGGTGTTCCAGGGACTATCTTCTCTCTGCGAATCCCATTGTGTGAATAGTAACTGTTAAACTCCTTGCTGCAGTACTCACCTCCATTATCAGATCTGAAACATTTCAACCTTTTTCCTGTCTCATTCTCAGCCAAAGCTTTCCACTTCTTAAAAGTATCAAACACATCAGATTTCTATCTAATGCAATAAACCCAAGTTTTTCTAGTTGCATCATCAATAAAAGTAACATAATAACGAGAGCCACCAAGAGATTGTACCGGACCTGGTCCCCATACATTTGTATGGACAAGCTCTAAATTTTCACTCTTCTTTTGTTTCCCAACATTGAGAAATCTAACTCTCTTCTGTTTTCCATAAACATAGTTCTCACAAAATTCCAAACTTACCTGCTTCAGATCTAGAAGCAGTTTCCTTGAGTGGAGAATCTACATCCCATTCTCACTCATGTGGCCAAGCCTATGATGCCACAACACTGCACATGTTTCTATGGAAGCTACAGAGATAGAATAATCAGTATTATGAGGACATAAATATAGCGTACCTACCCTATCTCCTTTTGCTATTACCAATGATCCTTTAGTGATCTTCCACCACGTTTCTCCAAATGTAGACAAACAACCACTATCTCCCAACTGCCCTGTTGAGATCATATTTCTTTTCATAGCAGGAATGTGCCTTACATCCTTTAGCAGCCATTCACTTCCATTATTTAACTTAATCCGTACCTTACCCTTTCCAACAATTTTACATGGTTCATCATCCCCCATTAAAACATGTCCAAAATCACCTTGAACATAATCATGAAAGAATTTCCTATGGGGTGTAGCATGACATGAAGCCCCTGAATCTACTACCCAGTAATCGCTAGTATTATCTAATGCAAGAATCAAAGCATCTTGTAACACATCACCTGCTACATTCACTTCCTGAGTAGTCTCTTGCTGCCTCTCACCTTTCTTCTTTGGTGCTCGGCAGTCTTTCTTCAAATGTCCTTTCTTACCATAGTTCCAACACTCTATTTTTCTGAATCTGGACTTGGATCTTCCCTTTTTATACTTGCTCGATTCCTGGGCTCCTTCCTCTCTCTTTTTGTCTCCCTCTGCTCTCCATGGTCAACGCATTACCTGATGTTTCACTTGTTCTTTTTCTTCGCATTTCCTTGCTAAGAATAACACCGACAACATCATCAAAATTAAGAGTGTTTGAACTAGGGATAGAGTTACTTACAGCCATGACCAAGCTATTCTAGCTTTCTGGCAATGAGCGCAAAATTAGAAGAGCCCTAACCTCATCATAAAAGTTCACTTTTACAGAACTTAACTGATTGGTAAGTGTATTAAACTCATTTAAATGGTCAGCAACATATCCACCTTTCGACATCTTCATATTAAATAAACACTTCATTAAAAATACCTTGTTAGAAGTCGAGGGTTTTTCGTAGAGCTTACTCAATGCGCTCATCACACCCTCTGTTGTTTTTTCTTTTGAAATATTGAAGGCCACCGACGAAGCTAGGCATAGCCGTATTGTTCCCAGTGCCTTTCTGTCAAGAACCTCCCATTCTTCATCCTTCATAGCTACCGGCTATTTTTCTTTTTCGCTTAACGGCAGGTACATATCCTTTTGGTAAATATAGTCCTCCATTTGCATCTTCCATAACTGATAGTTTTGGCCATTAAATTTCTCGACCCTAAACTTTCCTTCTTCCACCATTGCTCCCACTCGAACTAGGAACCATTCTTTCCTGTGAGTTTACCAACCAAATAGACCTTTTGGCTTTGATACCAATTGTTAGAAAATAGGACCGCAAAGCAATAACAGATATACAGTTAAATCAATAAAAAAGATGCAAAACACATTAAAACATTATAGAGAGACACATATATAACATGGTTCACCCAAACGATGGGCTACGTCCACAAAGAAATCGCGATTCCTTTTATTACAGTCCAAAAAGATGAAGGGATACACCTTGCAGCAAAACCGCTACAGTTCCTCTTCATGCTCTCATAGTCTCTCTTCCAATACAATACAATACCATACTTAGTCGTTTTACAATGCTTTCTTTTATAGGGGAAATACAATGGGAAAATTCTAGGGTTAACCCAATACCATGGGTCCACAATACTGTTGGCCAACACACATCCCAAATTTTTTTCTCAGGGGGGCTGCCCCCGAACCCCCGTGTCTCGGGGGCGTTGCCCCCAAACCCCCTTTTTTGGGGCACTGCCCTGAACCCCAAGGCAGGGGGAATGAGTGTACAGTACACCTGGGGTACAAACACAACTGAATAATATCTATGGATCTAGAAGATTAGGCTCCACAACCAACACAGCAACTTTTCTCTCTCTCTCACTTGTGTGAGCTCCTCTTCTCTCACCTATGCGCTATAGCTGGGTGAGTGTGCATGTCAAATAGATAGTCTCACTCTCTATTTATACTAGTTTTCGACTTGACAATTACTTACCAGGGCCGAAATATCTAGGAGAGTCTAATAACCCTAGTGCCCCTCAATTGTGGGGACTTCCCCCCCTGATCAACAAGGAGGGTTAACCTCAACTCAATTGTGGGGACTATTTCCCCTACTTACAATGGAGAATTAACCTCATTGACTTTACATGACTTTATTATATTAATGACTCTCCCGATAGGAACATCAGGGTATAATGAAATACAAATGATTCTCCCGATAGGAACATTGAGGTACAATATAAGATATACAAGTGAGTACATTTCGAAGTTACAAATACATCAACACTCCCTCTTAACTAGGAAGGTATCTCTTAACACAATTCATCAGCACAAGTCTTCTTCTTTGGATCATCAGCAAAGTTGGATCACCACTGGATCATCATAAAAGTTGGATAATCACTGGATCATCATCAAAGATGGATCATCATCAAAGGCGGATCATCATCAAAGCTGGATCATCATCGAAGGCAGATCATCATCAAAGCTAGATCATCATCAAATATGGATCATCATCAAAGCCGGATCATCATCACTGCTCTACTATCTTGATCAAATGGTGCTATCTCTCAATTCTACTTGTCATAGGAATTTCTACGAATCTAGCCCTTTTCATGTTGGTTGTAGGCCTAGCCTCCCTATAGGTCTTCATCTTCTTCAGTGCTTACATCCGACCATGGGAGGCCCAGCTTCCCACCTACATCAAAAAAGTCCACCCAACACTTATATCTGACCATGGAAGGCCTAACCTGTCACCATGCCAGAAAGGCCCAACCCTTACATTTGACCATGGGAGGGCCTAGCCTGCCCCCATGTTAGAATGGCGTAGCCCTTACATCTGACCATGGGAGGGTCTAGCCTTCCCCCATGTCAGAATGACCCAACCCTTACATTTGACCATGGGAGGGCCCAACCTGCCCCCATGTCAGAATGGCCCAACACTTATATATGACCATGGGAGGGCCTAACCTGCCCCCATGTCAAAATGGCCTAGCACTTACACCTGACCATGGGAGGGCCTATCTTGCCCCCATTTCAGAATGTTCTAGCACTTACATCTGACCATGGGAGGGCCCAGCTTGCCCCCATGTCAAAATGGACCAACACTTACATCCTCCGGCATGGTATCTACCATCCGAGGAAAGGCTTACATCTAACCCAGTTAGAAAGGATCAACACTTATATTTGAATCAGTAAGAAAGGCTCAGCACTTACATCCTCCGGCATGGTAGGACACACCATCTACCATTTGAGGAAAGGCCTTGCACTTACATCTAACCATGGAAGGAACCAATCCTATCACCGTGTCAGAAGGCTCTACACTTACATCTAACCATGGGAGGCCCCGACTACCACCATGTCAGAAGGGCTCACGGACTCATCACTTCCCCTTGGAAGGAACCTTGATTTGGAGAACACCCAGCTTCTCCCTAAAGTACTCAAACTTCACTCTAGCCATTTCTAGAATAGAATCACATTAGGGCTGATTACATCCAAGGATAACCTGTGAGCTTCGCCAGGACCAATTACATCTGAGGAAAACCTACAGGACCGTTTACATTTGAGCCACCTATGAGCTTTGCCAAGATTTTATGCTGAGATAACCTGTCTCATTGGCTATCTAGAACTCCCTCTTTCAAGAGATCTCGATCTGGATCACAAACTGGAGCTTCACTACTCCTCTCTCCCAAGAAGCCGAGGAAGTGGCAACATATTTTTTCTTGGCTGTACTTAGTGCCATGCAGGACTTCTTCCTATTAAACCAAGAGATCACACCTGATCCAATATTGAAGCAACACCCCGAAGTGATCTTCCTATCAATGGACCTACATACCCATTATGGATCGACATAACCCTCCAGGTTAATCTTATAATTCTCCTCATACTTGATCCCATAGTCAACTGTACCCTTCAGGTACCTTAGAATATGATTTGCAGCAATCAGGTGAACATGTTTTGATGTGTTCACAACAAAGAAAATATCTGGTCTCGTATTCATCAGGTACATCAAGGAACAAATCATCTAACGATACATCATGGCATCAACAATCTCTGATGAAGCATCACTCAATAGCTTCAGGTTCGATGCCATAGGTGTGGTCATGGCCTTGCATTCCATCATCATAAACCTCTTTAGGATCTCTACTGCATACTTCCCTTGTCCCAGGGAGATTCCATCTACATTCTGCCACACCTCCATGCCTAGAAAGTAGTGCATCATATCCACATCCTTCATCTCGAACTCGACAGCAAGTCTCCTTCTTGCAACTTTAATGTGTTCCTCTTTTCTTTTAGGAACAAGTCATCGACATATAACAGGAGCATCACTGGTCTTCTGCCTTCAACCTTGAAGTAAAGGTTGGAATCCACTTTACTCTCAGTAAATCCTAGAGCCATCAGTAAGCTGTCCATCCTGTCGTATCATGTCAAACCTCGGGATCTTCTGTAGTCACTCCCTCTGAAGCGGAGCATCATTCTCCCTCTTCCTTTCATACTCTATGCATTGAAACATTCTGTACTGGAGTGACAAGTAGCTTCCTCTCCTACTAATATTCTATGTATCCATCTAGGGTCACTAGATACCAAGACCCTCTATCTTGAAAACGTTCTTCTCGCACCCATCTGTGATCTTGTCATCATCTATAGGCTTTCATCATCAACCTTATAGCAAAGGTTAATATCTTCATTACTCTAGGTGATCTTCAAGCTCCTCATGTATGTGTTATCCCATGGGTGTCTTCTGAGCTCATACAAGGCCTTCTTTAATTTGCACACATGAGTCTTCCTATTATGTGTCTTAACTTCCAGTGGCTACAAATGTCTCTTCATAGTCTATGCCTTCCTTCCGTGAGAAGCCTCGTGCTACGAATATTTCCTTGTATCCAATGATGTTGCCATCTACTGCATCCTGAATTTTGTAGATCCATATGGAAGACATTATGGGATTCCCTTCAGGTCCTGATATTGCATCCTAGACATCATTCTTCTTGAACTGGTACTCTCCTTCCCTTTATTCTTGGCTACTTATTCATAGCTGGAAGGCTCTGCATCAATGATGTCGCTCAATAGTGTCACATAAATGCATTGTGTCTGAGACCTTGTTATAGCTCAAAATGGCACATCTCTGCCTGTGACCACTTTCCCATGATTTTGTCACATGTCGACACTTCCATGACGACACTTCAGGAAAGTCATTGAATGTCACTGAAAAAACACCTAAATTGGAGGATCTATATCTTGAGTTTTGTAACTCCATTTTACCTCTTCTCTACACTGTTGGAAATATATTTTCGTTAGCTAAAACTTTCTTGAAGACACTAAAGTCTGAAAATGCCCAGAAATACCCTAAAAATGAGTTTTTTTGTGTGTATGCTACTTTACTGAAGGAAAACCTGCGTATGTACGCGACTTGCTCTATATAATACCCACATACATACGCGAGTTGCTATATATAATAGTCGCGTACACCTTATGTACACAAATTTTTGTATTGGAAACCCATGTATGCCTCCTCGTGTACGCGATTGTTGTTTATGCAACCTGCGTATGCCTCTTAAAAATGCCAAAAAACACGTCTTTTGAATTTCGGGTAGTTTGGGTAGTTATGCAATTGACTCTTTCAGTTGTAACTAATTTTTCTTCACCCCTAACTCTTCCTTAAGCATATAAATAGAGGTAGGGAGGTCCATGAGAGGGGACTTGAATCTTTGCATTCTTATGTTGGAGGATTTGGAGCTCTCTTTGCCCACACCTTTGTCCTAGAAGCATTCTCCTTGTGTTGAAGAGCTTGGAGGCTGAGTTCCTTGGAGAAGAGAAGCTGCAGAACTAGATCAAGGTTTCGTGAGGTGCCGAACTTGAAGAGAAGGTATACTTGTACTTGTTTTCAAGATTAATAAAGATGTGATGTCCTTCTTCTTCCCAAATAATTGTTCAATGTGTGATTGAATCTCTGTTTATGATCATATTATGATGTTAATCATATTATTATCTCATATTTATTTGATTATCATTGCTTTATATGTGGTCATATTGGTTTGAGGAAGGTATAATTCATTTTGCAGGTCTCTTGGAGCAAGAGGAGCAAGAGGAGCAAGAAGAGGATTGAAGGGCTGCTTGGATCAACCTTCATTTGGCTAAGGTACGAACCATTCCAATCTCTGAAAATTGCTTATATATGCTTGCTGAACATTGTGCATCTCACTTTTAACCCCAGTATGTTGATGGCCTCTTAAACCCTAGCCATAGGAAACTTTCCTTTACAACAGACCTCATCTTTCTTTGAAAGTATCATCATTTTATTCTTCATCTTGGATTATTTCTCGAACTGTCATCACTTTTTCTTCGGAACAAGTCTCATCCTTCTTTGCATGTAGGTGATTGTACACGATCTTTCCTACAATTCAGATGCACCAGTTGTATGGTTAGAAACATTTCATAAGGCATATTCAAAATGGTAAATTCTTATGCATAAAGATATAATAATGCAACTATTTTAAATAATACAAAATTTATCCATATCTCGAAAAATTTCTTGATGCCTTCCATCTCTGCCATGACATCATTGAGATTGTGCACTAATCCAATATATCAACAAAGAGGTTTCATTCTAGATAAGTAGCAATGGAGAGTTGTAGGGCACCATGAGATACTTACCCATCACATGCATATTAGTAGTATACTGTCATTAATGCAAACATTGTATCACACCAACTAAATATAAACAAATGCATAACAAAACAATGAAAATTGAATACTTATCTTTATTTGTTTCATGGTTAGAATCCTTCTTAATCCTTCAGCTTCATTATCTTCTTCATTCGTAAAAACATCAGTTCTTATCCAAATGCTAAGATGGATAAGAGGTTATTCAAGAATTGAGTCCTTCATATTCCTCATTTCTTGAGGGATCTTCTTTGAATCGTGAGAGCCTGATTTTCAGTTGCTCCTATCTTCTCTTTCTCTTATTATGAGCCGAGCTTCATATTGTGTGTGCTCTTCCCAGAGTCTATTGAAGGTAATCACTTCATTCTGGCACACATTCCTCGAATGAATGAATCCCTTAAACTGGGGAGGCATTCAAGGTGTTTATCACAATTTTTGTATTCTCTAATTCTTCATCCACTGCTTCAAGTTGTGCTTTGATTTCAAAGACCCTTGTAAAGTGTGACTGTATGGTCTCTGCATTTTGGATCTTTACATTCTTCAACTGGTTTCTCAAATTCATCTTCTGATTTATGTTTTTCCCTTCAAATAGCTTGGTCAAGGAATCAAACATCTCTTAAGGTGTCTTTAGGGAAGACACTTGTGGTATAAGGTGATCCTTGATTGAATCAGTAATGATATTCTTGGCCTTGACCAAGTTCTCCTTTTGTAAGGCTTTAGCCTCATCTCCCTCTGGAAATGGAACCTCTCCACTTATGTAGGTGTCCAATTCATTTTCTTCAAGAACTAGTGAAAAATTATACTTCCATAATCAGAATTTTTCATCTTCACCAAGCTTGTCATCAAGCTAGTGTGATAGGTCATTTTGAAATGAGAACCTCAAATGTCAATAGCAAAAGATTATATCTTACTGATTTGAGGTGTCCGTCCTTGTTCCAGATCTGGCTGATCTAGGGTTTGTTAGAGAAACCCTAATTTTCAAAAATTAGAATATTTCAGATCTGATTGGATAGAAAGATGGTTCTCTTCAAGGAGAGCTATCTAATGTACTCCTTTTCTGAAAATAGTGGAGGGAAGCTCTTAGAACAGGAAGCCCCAGTTTTTTAGTTTCCTCTGTAGAAATTCCTAATATTGTTTTCTGAGGTATCTCTAAAATTAATGCTCCTCTATGTCTGCAATTTTGTACTGAGGTACCCTCATTTGTCTTATTTCGAACACCATAGGTTTGAACAGAATTTGTTTCACAAATTGGGACTTAAGAGAGTTTTCCCAAGGTGACTTATTTCAGGACTGTTCATCATAGTGAACTTGTACAGACTTCCACATGTTTCTGTTTCACCTTCGGGGTATGAAACATTTACCATAGAAAGTAAATTTTTTTTCCCTATCTAGAACATCTTGTGAAATTTAATTTGGACATTCTTAGCCTGAGATATAGCAATTCTCCCTAGGTATCTTGTTTAGGGATGAATCTTGGAAGAGGCTGGAACCTTGATTTGGAGGAATCATATCTCCCAGAATATAGAGAATTGGAGGCTGAAATATTTACACAAGGTACATCAGGATTTGATCTTCATCTTGTGAACATTTCAGCCCCTTATACTTCTTCAATCCTGAGATATAGTGAATGTACCAAAACTACTATTTTTAGTATTTTAGGGTTTTTTAAGCCCAGGGTCAAACTAGGGTTTGACTTTCCCGGAGTTTCACCCAAACAAAAAATTCGACCTTGGTATTTAAAATTTGATTTTGATGAGGATATAAATCCTATGCTAGGCTCACTCAAAAATTCCTCTTCTGTAAAAATCCCTAATTTCTCGCAGCAAAAACTGAAAATGCCCGGATTCAAATTCTGCTTCGATAGAAAGATGCACCCTTCAATGGAGAGTTATCCTATCCTCCTTTTGCTGATGATATGTGGAGAGAGATAGAAAAATTAAGAATCCATAGCTTCTACAGCTACACAGTATCTTCTTCTCAGGTTAGCTCTGATACCATGTTAGATTTTTATCATTTAAGCAATATGATCTTAGGATCTTATCTGAGAGAATAACATGCACAACAATCAATAACAAGACACAATAGATACAAATATTTTCCTTTGGGAAACCATAAAGGAGAAAACCTTGCAACTTCCTCAGAGATGGAATGAGCACCAATGGCAGCAGTAAAACCCAAAGACAGAAAGATGATCTCTGACAGTTGTTCTATCTCTCACTTGTGTGAGCTCCTCTTCTCTCACCTATGTGCTATAGCTGGGAAAGTGTGTATGTCAAATAGAGAGTCTCACTCTCTATTTATACTAGTTTTTGACTTGACAATTACTTACTAGGGCCTACATCTCTATGAGAGTCTAATAATCCTAGTGCCCCTCAACTGTGGGGACTTTTCCCCCTTGATCAACAAGGAGGGTTAACCTCAGCTCAATTGTAGGGACTATTGCCCCAACTTACAAAGGAGGGTTAAAATCATTAACTTTACATGACTTTATTATATTAATGACTCTCCCAATAGGAACATCTGGGTACAATGAAATACAAATTATTCTCCTGATAGGAACCTCAGGGTATAATATAAGATATACAAGTGAATACATTCCAAATTTATAAATACATCAACATTATTGGATAAATCTACTCAAGCGGAGTTAAGCTAGATCTCCCTAGTCCAAGCAGATCAAGAAAAAATCAAGTACATAATACATCCTACTTTTTTAGATCAAATAGAAATGCAAGTTAACAGATATATCACTTACCTGCAATATGCAAATCCTTTTCTCTCTTTGTTGATCCAAGCTCCAAAGCCTTTAGATCTTGAGCTGCAAAACCCTGTAAAGCAAGTGGAAATAAGCGAACAGTACATGTGTATCTAAACATGAATTTATCTAAGCTAACAATTAAGGAATAAAGCTATAAAAATCATCAACACAACAATATTTATGGAAAGAGATTTTTATTAATGTAATCAAGGAGATACATAGAATTACACAAAGAATGAATGCCACAATCTAGCCTTAACGTTGCAACTTTCCATCCAAAAATCCAAGCCAAGCATCCAAAGCAAGATAGTAATCCTCCCAAAGGATGATAGGGATCACTTAGAAATTCCACTAGCCTAAAAGTACCATAGTCCTTTCTCCCTTCAAAATGGAGAGAGGGTTTAATTTATAAGGCTAAAGGTATAAAGTAGGTTGAGTATTAGGAGGAGGGATCTAGGGGGTCTTCCCCATAGGTTAGGAACTGAATTCCACCTCACTTAGATGATAGGGATATACCTCCACCTCATCCACCTTCGAGAAGGGTCTCGAAGCTTAATTTTTTTCCGTCAAAACACCACCGACACACTTAGCATGAAGGGAAAGAGCACCAATGGCATACCTAACATGAAGGGGAAGAAATATGACCTATCTAGAGAGGGTAAAAAGGGTAGGAAAAACCTCAAATCAACCTAGTAGAGAGAAATTTAGGGATTAAAAATAGGGTTAACACATGGCTCAACATGACGAGATTTCAGTGTAACAGAATGCCCCCCAAAGCATGAAGTTAGAGGAATGCGATAGGTGAATGCTTTGCGAAGTGAAGAAATAAAAGGTAAGGATGTTGGCTAGAAGTTGTTGCATGTACAACTGACTCAAGTATTATATGACTCATAACATGGTTGCCGACCAATACAATGTAGATCCATGGTAGTAGAGATTGACTGGACATAATCATGGATACTAGACACAAACGTAGATCCATGATGAGATGATAACACAACCACGACCAATAAAAAGTGGATCTGTGTAATATGACTCAAAACAAAATCCATCACAACTTGGGAAAAATATCAGATGACCCAAGGTCTTCAAGTTGAACCTGCAATGAGACGAATCTAACCATGTGATTACAATGTCTTGATGTTGAACATGGTAGAAACCACTTGATTACTAGTCCTTGATGTAAACCATTAACAAGTGCAAGGGAAAACAACATTGATTTTAATTATTCCCAAGGTATCCCAGTACATACCATCGAATGTGAACAAAGAACTTGGATTTGAACACTCAATGATATCTTTAACTCAAGAGCCAATGATGTAAACTCATGTTGAAAGCAAGGTAACCTGCCATTAAGGCATGCAGGGACAAATTACTTGACTTGGTTTCTAAGTCTAATTCCTGGAGAAGGAGTTGAATTCGATAGGAATAGACTAGTCGAAGGAGGGCCATGATGAATCCCCCATCATCAACAAGAAAACCGATAAAATATGTTTTAGAGTAAATCATACAGTAGAGTGATATACAAAATTGACTCAGGAATGACCAACATGATAGAAGGTAAGGTGACTGCAGATAGATGACCAAATTTCTCTTGAACATGGGCATGGCATGACTTGGCAGTATTGAATTTGACAAGACTGATACCCATCCCCCAATGCAACTGACGGCGAGAGTATTCTTGGACAACTCAAACGAGGTAAGAAGAATCAAGGAATCAACAGATCTTTAAGACAAATGGATTACCCAAGTATTGAATGCATATGCAAATGAGTGCCATGTTCAAGAGTGACTATGTACTACCATAACAAAATACAAACTCTTTCCTTAGTTTCTCCATCACGAAGGATGAGTGCCTCTTTTCATTTTTACGAGTTCAAAGAGGGTAAAAAACACTCGTTATAGCTCATCAAGCGATGATTCCATTCTCATATGTTTTACGAACCTGAGAAAGGGGGGGTTCATTCCTAGAAACAGGTCCCCTCAAGCACAGTTATTTTCTATTTCAAGCTTGTGTAAAAATGAAATTGGTTCCCATAAGCATAGTTATCTTCTATTTCAAGATTGTGTAAAAATGAAACAGGTCACCTTGAGTAGTGTTTATTCTTGGTTTCAAGATCGTTAAAAAATAAAATTGACCTTGAGCACAGTTCCTTTTTCATTTCAAGCTCATTAAAACATGAAATAGAGTCTTCCATTGTGTGAAGACTCAATATTTGAACCTTCATTTCATAACCTAGGGTCTTCAAGCCAAACCTGCAACGGTACAAATCTAACCATGTGATTACAATGTATTGACGTCGAACATGGTAGAAACCACTTGATTACCCATCATTGATGTAAACTGTTAACAAGTGCGAGGGAAATCACAATTGATGTCAATGATTCCCAAGGTATATCAGTATATACCATCAAATGTGAATAAAGGAATTGGAATCGACCACTCGATGAAATCTTTCAATCAAGAGCCAATGATGTAAACTCATGTTGAAAGCGAGGTAACCTGCCATTAAGGCATGCGGGCCCAAGGTACTTGACTTGGTTTCTAAGTCTAATTCTTGGATAAGGAGTTGAAGTCAACAGGAATAGACTCGTCAAAGGAGGGCCATGATGAATCCCCCATCATCAAGATGAAACATGATCAAAGATGTTTTAGAGTAAATCAGACAGCATAGTGATATATACAACTGACTCAGGGATGACCAACATGATAGAAGGTAAATTGACTGCAGATAGATGATCAAATTTCTCTTAAACATGGGCATGGAATGACTTGGCAGTATTGACTTTGACAATACTGATACCAATCCCCTAATGCAGCTGACGACGGGAGTATTCTTAGACAACTCAAACAAGGTAAGAAGAATCAATGAATTAGCGGGAGTTGAAGACAAACAGATTACCCAAGTATTAAATGCATATGAAAATGAGTGCCATGTTCAAGAGTGACTATGTACTACCATAACAAAATACAAACTCTTTCCTTAATTTCCCCATCACGAAGGATGAGTGCCTCTTTTTGTTTTTACAAGTTCAAAGAGGATAACAAACACTCATTGTAGCTCATGAAGCGATGAGTCAATTCTCATATGTTTTACGAACCTGATAAAGGAGGGGTTCGTTCCCAAAAAAGGGTCCTTCATCGTTTGATTTTATGAGTTCGATGAAAGAAAACTCATTTGTTGTTTCATGTTTAGAGAGTCTGAAATGACTAAAAAGACTTTAGGATGGACTTTTTCATAAATTTAGTCCCCAAGGCCTAAAAAAGTATAAACTTATACCAAGGAGAACTCTTCTAGTCATGATTGGCTGGAGTATACCTTTTTTGTAATAGTGCCCCCTGGTCCAAAAAAGGGGTAAACTATCACCATGAAGACAACTCTTTAAGTCCTTTTACGAGCATGAAAAATACAAGTTCACTTGGCAATATTTTCACATTTTAAGAGTCCAAAAAGAGCTTAAATAGGACTCTATTAGGGTTCTTTTCTCATAATCCAATTTTTATGAGTCCGGAAAAGGGTAAAAGTAAATTCGATACCTCTTCACTGAGTTTTTAATGAGCATTCCAAAGGTATAAAAGACGCTCGAAACCTTTTTCATATTTGAAACCAGAGCACAAAAAAGTGATAAAGTAAGCTCAAACCAGTTTTCATAGTTTAACCAGAGCATGAAAAATGAAAAGTGAGCTCAGCACCATCTTATTTTTTTTAACGAGCTTGAATATAGGTTAAACGAATTCTCAAGGTTTTTTCTTCATTTTTTAACAAGCTTGGAACAAAGAAAAAACTATGCTCAAAGGGTTGTTTCATGGTTTAGAGAGCTCAAAACTAAAGAAATGTTGATGAAATTGTCATTGATGCAAACACAGAATTACAGTGGCCCCACAGGATGTCATTGATGCCACCAAGTCCCATCTTCAGTGCCTTGACCCCTTACAGAGTGGGTTTGAACCTTGTAGTGCCATGGATCCCTTACAAAGTGGGTTTGTACCTTGAAGCACCTTGTACTTAGTTGAAAAGGTCTCGATACCCACAAGGATGAATCTGATGGTGTCATGGTACCCCAAGAAAAGACCTAACACTTCCATGGATGATATCTTGACCCCTAGAGGTCTCCTGGTGTAGGTTGAGGTGGTTTAATCCCCTTGCTTGATGAAGAAGCCCTTGGACCCACACTTGATGGATTTATGGTTCTTGCACACTTGATGAAAAATATGTGGTCCTTGATGACTTGATGAAGACCTAGAAGCCTTGATGATGACCTTGATGCCCTTGTTATGGTCATGGAGCCCACTACTTACATTTGACATTGTTAGATGGCATCTTGATGGTGGGACCCTTAATGAAGCCCTTGTGGCTTACTAAACCCTTTCCATTGATGATGATTTGTAAACAAGCCCTAATGGATTAATGAAGGACATGATGGCACCCACTTGGACACCTGGACACACTAATGATGGGTTGATGATCCTTACACTCTTGAAGGATGTGTAGGATGATGGAGGATTGATGTTTGTGTGGACAAACCCTAAGAATGACTTTTGAAGAAGTCATGGGTTAACAACTATTAAGAAAAGATATGCAACAAACCCTAAGTGTGGAGAACACCCTAACTTAGTTTTGTTGAATCAAACCCTAAGGTTTAAAGATGGCTTGTGGACTAGCTTGAAATAAAAACAAAAATGACAAGTCGGCTCCAAAATAAATTAAAATTAAAATTTAAAAATTAATTTTTTTGGAAGGTCGGCTCAATTTTTTTATTTATGGAAAACTAGTATAAATACCAAACCAAACTTTCCATTTTGTAAGTGAAAATTTAGAAGAGCTCTGAGATTTTTTTGATGCCTCAGAAAGAAAACGTAGTGGATTGTGGTGGCAGCAGTAGGGACATAGACCCAAATTTCATAGCATATAATTTTTTTTTCCTTCTAAATTTCGAGTTTGTGCATTGTGGCGGCAACAGAAGTAAAGTGATGTTTTGTAGCAGCAGTCAATTTTTTTTTATAGTCTGATTTTTTTTGCAGCAGTATGTCTTAGTGGCAGCAGTAAGAAGGCCCTAATTTGCAGCAAAGCCTCAGTCACGAATTTTTGCAAAGGAGAAATCTTGTTTGGTTTTAATATTTTGTTACAAACAGTCCGGAATTTCTTTCAAGAAGAATTTTGTTTTGAATCAATAATCCAACGATAGCAAGAAATACAAGCTCATTGAAATGAAGAGAAAATCAGATGTCGGAGTTGGTAGTAGCAGTCCGAGTTTTAGCAGCAAACCTTCCATTTTTTTACTGTGGAATTCGGTGGTAGCAGATCTTTTTATGAAAATCCTGAATTTATAGTCCAAGGATTTTGCTGCCTTTCTCAAACCAAATCCATGGTGGTTAAAACTGAAATTGAAGTCATCAATACCAGCACCGGATTTGATGTTTTGAAGGATTGAAATGACATTTGTGGGGTCCATCCTACTGGAAGTTGAAGACATAAGGATGAGGGTGGTCTATTGTCTATTTCTCCTCATCCGAGCCCTGGTAGGGCATACCACACTCATGGAAACAGTAAACAGTCCAAAAACATCAGACATCCACAAGCATACTAGTAGCACACATTCATGACAAAAGCAACAATTTATCCTTCTAAAATGGCTATTCTAAAAAAACAATGACCTAGGGTTTTGAAGGTCACCCTCTATCTCAGTTATAGTCTAAACACTAATAGTCATACACAGTCCTCAGTCCAAGGTTGCATACATAGTCATTGGTTAGGCATGACTATGCTTGATGGAAAGAGTTTTGTTTGGACATGTGCACAACATCCTGATGATGACAAGCATGGAGTATTGACAATCCTTGATGACAGCTAATTGGTTAAGGTGACACAAAGTGCATGCACAACTTGAGAAGAAAGCCTTCACAGTTTGAGGTAATGCTTAACATTTTAGGTATGTTTATCAATACTTGACTAATGTATGCTTGGGCTTAAAAAATGCTATCTCAGTGGTACTTTGTGTTGCAATTATGAGGAGTTGTGAAGGGTTGCATGGGTCTATCTTAAGTCTACATAGAAGACAAATTAACATATGACATCAATTGTGGGGTTGAACATTGGCGATACTTCTCAAGAACAGTTCAAGAAACAAATAGAGTCAAGAGTTACTGGAGTTGAGATAGAGATTGAAGATTGTCTGAAAAGGGTAAGTTGATAACCCTGATAGTGACAAACTAGAGTATTTGATAAAGAGTAGAATGACATGAATAAGTAGTGATAGTTGATTTAAACAACAGTATGACATTGATGTGACAACGTTTGACAATCCTTATCATGAAGACAATGTTGATGACAATAGTTGCCATGTTTATAGAAAGAATGCTTGATTGAGTTACCTTGATAATGGTGGACTTGACAAGTATTATATGACAGTGATATGCTTGAGAGTGATATTTAATATGACAGTGATGATGTGGACAGAAAGAGGATGTGCAGCAGTGAAGAATGATGATCAGAGAAGAGGATGGGCAACAGAGATTGACCAACAACAAAACATATTAAAGAGATAGGTGATGTTGATGTGCTGAATTGCTGATATTATTCCTAACAAAATCCTTTCGGAAAAAATGAATAAGGATAGAGACAAGTTGCTGAGAATATGTTGATTGAAGAGATGCTAGAGATAAGTGTTGGTGTGATGTGACAGTGATGAAAATGTGTTGAGACAGTGAGCTTAAATTGTAAATGCAAGCTTGAATTGCATCTGAGGTTAGGATACCTCAAACCCCTTCTTAGCAGGGTCTAAGAAAACTAGATAGGGTCCTATATTTAGAGTAGGTGCTCTTCATATCAATAGGTGCTTATTTTACCTCATGGTTGTAGCCGATCCAAAACTAATAAAAAAATATTACAAAATTATATGGTGTTGTGTTCTTTTGTGTTATGGTTCTTGATGATTCAAATGCTTATGATATGTGAATGCTGAAGTGAAACATGTTTATGAAATTGGTAGAATAGTGGAGGGATGAATTGGTAGTTAATTGTGATAAGTTAAGAAAATTTTTAAAATTGGCTTTACGCTGATTCACCCCCCTCTCAGTGTAAACATTGTGTCCAATAAGAAAGTATGCTCAAAATGGCTCCCATTGATGGGTGATTTTCCAACATGATGTCCAATGATTGGTACTTTCCCCCAGTTAAACTGTCAAGTAGATAAATCGAACATAAACAGGTAGGGTACATGCCCCCCAATATTTGTTTCGTCTACTTTACAAGAATAAGAAATGAAGGTTCAAATATTGAGTCTTGACACAATGGAAGACTCCATTCATTTTTTAACAAGCTTGACATGAAAAAGGAACTGTGATCAAGGTTAGTTTATTTTTTAATGAGGTTGAAACCAAGAATAAACACTGCTCAAGGTGACATATTTCAGTTTTACACAAGCTTGAAACAGAAGATAACTATGCTTGTGGGGACCTGTTTCATTTTTACACAAGCTTGAAATAGAAAATAACTATGCTTGAGGGGACCTGTTTCATTTTTACACAATCTTGAAGAAAAAAGTAACTATGTTTGAGGACATCCGTTTCATTTTTTAACGAGCTTGAAATACAATAGGAACCATGCTCATGGGGATCTGTTTCATTTTTTAATGAGATTGACACAGAAAGGGGACTATGCTCACAATGTTTGTTTCATTTTTTAACGAGCTTGACATAGAATGGGAACTATGCTCATTAGCATCTATTTCATTTTTTAACGAGCTTGACACAGAAAAGGAACTATGTTCACAGGAAGTTTTAATCCAACATGATTTCCAGAGGTTGGTGGGTTGCTCCTTTACATAAGAAGCTAGTGACTAAACTTTAGTATGATTTCCAAAGGCTATATCAATTCCACCCATTTTACCTATGATGGGAAGAATCTAATTAAAAGGGGAAGGAACCACAAGAACATGCAGTACATTCAAGGAATTCTGATGACTAGGAGTCATACGATGATTGGGTTTAACGAAGGAAAATTGATCAACGGTCACAATCTTCCCAGCATGGGGAAAATACATCACTCGAAAGAGTGTGGACACTACAAATTTCATGGCATAAACATAATCATGTCCAAGGAGTAGATTAAAATCTAAGGGACCTTGGAATACCATAACATCTTTACAGACAGTTTTTTCTTCCAAAGTGATAGGAAACTGAGGAAGGATCCCTAAAGGCACTATAGGTATTCGATTAAAATCTAGTATCTGATCGGTGGTTGGCACAAGCATAGGAGAACCCATGGATTTCCAAGCAGTTGAGGATATAATGCTAACAGAAGCCCCTTCATTAACAATAGTGCAGAGTATACTCTTAGCAATAACTCTCACAGATATCTAGAAAGGAACACTCGAATGAAGACAAGATTCTATTAGGTTACTCCAGTCAAAGGAAATAACCTCTTGCAAAGGATTCTATTAGGTTACTACTTGGAGAGGGTTATGTTGAAAGAGACAAAAATTCCTCTTGCATAGAACAATTGGAACTAACTATGAAAACTTTAGTTGGTTTCAAATCACTCTCAACTGGTAGAGAGGGAGAAGATGAAGACTGTGTCAAAGAGACTACTCCAATATTAACACTCTCTGATGAAAGATTGGGATTGGGTGGAGATGACATCAACTTCCACCACTTTAACTTCACTCTCTAAGGGGAGAGTGGGATCAACCAAGGATGGATTTGGATCGACTGCTTCAACTTCACTCTTTAAGGGAAGAGTGGGATCGACCGAGGTTAAAACTGGATGAACATCTTTGACTTCATTCTTCCACATAATAGTGGGATCGACCAAGGATGGACTTGGATAAACCACTTGATCAACCAATTGGATACCAAGGGACAACTTATGATAATCGGTTGGAAGCAATTTCCGAGGAACAGTAATATCTTCCAACAACTTTGAAGATTCATCCATGTGGGGAAAAAGGTAAGTACAGTGCCAATATCCTTACATAGAAAGAAATGATACTTGACTTTTCAATTACGATTCTTAACTGCAGATTCACTGGTTAATGGGGCATCATCATCATGATGACTAGATACTGATGACACAGGTTGTTTATACCACACTTCTGACACATGGGAAACACTGGGACATTCCTTGAGAAGGTGATCACCCTTGCAAAGTCTACAAGGGAACTTAGGTTTACGTGAGCCGAAAATAGATATATCAATGCTCCTAGCATGATGATCAGTAGTTGGTGGGCTTCCAACATGACAATTATAGGTTGGAGCTATGACTTTCTGCTTAGTGTTCTTTTTCTTAGCCTTCCTTTTCGTCTTCTTCTTACCATCCCGTTTACTAATATCAGAGTTTTCAATAGGTGAAGAGGAAGAAAGGGAAGTTGATTCAACATTCGATGAAGAAGGAGAAGGATTAACATGAGGTTGATGCTCATGCAGTAAAGGACCAGGATTCGACACAAAGGATGCATTTGGTATGACAGGATTGGAGAATAACCATACACATAATCCTATAGTCAATCTGAGTAGATTCAAAGTGGCCATGAAGGGAGGACCGACAACTATACAAGGGGGAGAAACAAAAGACATACCTTGAAAATGGGTCTCTTGACTAGTGGTCATGGGAAAGTCTCCCATATCTAAACTCTCTAAGAATCTCTGAAGTACCACACAAAACAAACACTACTCAAGTATAAAAGCCACAAGAAAATTGTGTGAATATGAGTGGATCAATAGTTAGGATTCTCATAGGATTATTAAGGCTTCACAACTCACTATATACCATAGAATCCAATAGTGAAATGCAACAAGGAGGATTGGGACTGTACCCTTTCCTGAACACCCGACTACCTAAACAACACGTGCGTAGTAATCTCCCTAAGTGCTATTCTCAGTGCATTGCGATGCCAAGATGGTCAAAATGTTAACTCAGTTGGTCACATGAATCCTAAGAGGGTCTCCCAATATACACTAGGTACGGGGGAGCTCAAATTCGTAGTGGTGTTGTCTAATGCACAACCATATGAAAGGGGCCTTTCGATATACAATCAATTATGTGAAGTAACTTTCTATATACCTCAAGGATACGTGAAAGGATGTTCTATATACCGATGGTACATGGAAGAAAAACACAGTCCCTAGAATGCAGTGCAGACATAAAATGATAATTGCCATGCTTGACGATGCTGGAACACGTCACTAATTTACACACAATTACTAAATGATTTTAAATGTAAGCTAGCATTAATTTTATCTTGAGCGGTTAAGTGGATGCATGAGGTGTAGATAGGAAATGTAAAAAGAATGCAAATCCTAGCTACATGAAAATGCACATTTCTCTTTCGATGAAATCTACCTAAGGTAGGGAAAGAGTTTTATGTTAAAGAAGACAAAAATCAGAGATCTAAGAAAACCAAGTTCTAGTCAAATCCAATTATGAAGCTTCAAAGATCAATGTTAATCACAATTCTTTAAAAGACCTATGATTTAATACACACACATAGGGGGGTCCGAGGGGGGGGGGTTGATTGATTTTTCTCTTCAAACAAACNTAAATAAAATAATAATTCTTTCCTAGAGTGAAACTAATTCTATCTTTCTGCAATAATAGTCCAAAAGGTGCAAATGGAATCAAAGATGCAACAAATCTCAACAATGTATAAAACAAAGTAAGGAAGAACTTCAATTTTCAAATGCATGTACGAAAATGAAACTTGATAACTAAACTCTTTCATATCTACAAACAAAAAATGAGAACATATCTACAACACTCCATTTATTCATAAATCAAAAGGAAGATGACAAGCACCCAAACAACTCCAAAACAATCAAGAATTGCTCCAAATCAACCAAAATGCAACCAAAACTCAATGACTGAGGGGAGGAAGGGTTTGGAGATCAAATCTGAGAATCAAAACAAATCTAAAGAGGTATGGAAATGTGATTAGGGGTTGCAAGAAAGAACTAATGGGTGGAGGATTGAAATTTCCTACCACAACCAAGTCATTCTCTTGACCAGTAAAGCATCCTAAAATATACAAACTCAACTCCAAACAGAGATAATCTTGGGTCTAGGGGGTGTATGACTATCATATGTAGCCTAAAAACTATAATCCATTAGACCAAAACCCAAAAATGAAGGAAAATCAAGCTAAAATATGAGTTTCAAAGGGTAGGCGCACCTACCTATACTGCATTAGAGCGCGTAGGAGGGGAATGCACACCTACAACACTATACAAGAGCACCGCCAATGCACCTACAATACTGAACAAGAGCGTCGATGACACACTATATCTTAAGGAAAAGAGTGATGGTGGAGACAACACTTATGGAGCTGGAAAATAATACTAGCGACGCTCTGTGTACACAACCCAGGTGCACCAGTGGAGAAACAAATAGGGTAAAAGCCATATTTCCTATGGGATAAGGGCAGAAGGTTTGATAGTGATCCAAAGAGCATCAAGAGGATGCATGACACTCTTTAAAGACAAAATCTAAAGGAGGGAGGGTCTCTAGAGGCTATAAAAAGGATTGATAAATAGATATGAAATAAAAAACAAAAGAAATAAGATCTATGCACATCCCCAACAGAGTCACCAAATTTGTTGATAGATAAATCTACTCAAGCGGACTCAAGCCAGATCTCCCTAGTCCAATTAGATCTAGAACAAATCAAGTACATAATACATCTTACTTTCCTAGATCAAATAGAAATGCAAGTTAACAGATAGATCACTTACCTGCAATATGCAAATACTTTTCTCTCTTTGTTGATCCAAGCTCCAAATCCTTTAGATCTTGAGCTACAAAACCCTGTAAAGCAAGTGGAAACAAATGAACAGTACATGTGTATCCAAACATGAATTGATCTAAGCTAACAGTCAAGGAATAAATCTCTAAACATCATCAACACAACAATGTTTATGGAAAGATATTTGTACTAATGTAATCAAGGAGACACATAGAATTATACAAAGAAGGAATGCCATACAAAGAAGGAATGTCACAAGCTAGCCTTAATGTTGCAACTTTCCATCCAACAATCCAAGCCAAGAACCCAAAGTAAGATAGTAAGCCTCTCAAAGAATGATAGAGATCACCTAGAAATTCCACCAGCATAAAAGTACCATAGTCCTTCCTCCCTTCACAATGGAGAAATGGTTTAATTTATAAGGCTAAAGGGATATAGTAGGTTGAGGATTAGGAGGAGGGTTCTAAGGGATCTTCCCCGTAGGTTAGGAACTGAATGCCACCTCACCTAGATGATAGGGATATACCTCCACCTCATCCACCTTCAAGAAGGGTCTCGAAGCTTCATTTTTTTCCCTTAAAACAACACCGACACATTTTGCATGAAGGGAAAGAGCACCATCGACTCACCTAACATGAAGGAAAAGAGTGCTAACCTATCTAGAGAGGGTAAAAAGGGTAGGAATGACCTCAAATCAACCCAACAGAGAGAACTTTAGGGATTAGGAATAGGGTTAACACATGGATCAATATGACAATATTTTGGTGTAACAAGAGCAGAATCAGTTGAATGCAACCATGCTGTAGAGTTTGACATATATCCAAAGGTAGATGAAATTTGGGCATCAAGCAGTAAATCTGGATAGAATTAGGATCAGTTCTAGAAGAAGAAATAGGTCTTCTAGTGGATTATCTGACTCTAGAGAATCCAATGGGGGTTCAATATCTTCATCTCATAGGAATAAGAGGAAAAGGCATTACCAGAATAGTTCACATGATGAATTTAAGAAGGAAATGCCTCCTTTCTTTAATGGTGAGGTAAAGACTAGTTAAGAAGCTGAATCTTGGATTCTTAGGATGAGAAAATGTTTCCAAGTCCAAGACTATTCGAGAAATATGAAGGAAAGAGTATCCATCTTCAATATGAATGGAAGAGCATCTCTATGGTGGGATCACCTTAGGAAAGTGAAGAAGATCAATGAAAGAAAGATCATGTGGAAGTAGTTCAAGAAGTATTTCAAGTAGAAGTATCTCTTTGACAGGTACTATGATGATAAGATCAAAGAGTTCCATGAGATAAAATTGGAGCAGTTGACCATGGAAGAATATGCAAACAAATTCTTGGAAATATTGAGGTATTTCAGATACATCAGAGATGATAAAGTGAAAATTCATCATTTTCTAAGTGGATTACCTCAGTCCTACAAAGAAAAAATCGAGTTTGATGAACTTCGAACTCTAGAAGAGGCTATTAGGAAGTCCAAGTATTGCTACAATCAGAACAAAAGAAAACCTGATATCCATAAGGCATGGAAGGACAAGAAGAATGAGAAGTTTGACCAAATGAAGAAAGGTTTCAAACCCTCTCACTTCTGAAATCAACAAAGGAAGCCATCACAAGCTGTGACTAAGCTAACCAGAGTGATGGAAGACATGACAAGAGATCCAAAATAGATCAGAGAACTCCTCCAATGTTGGGGATGTGGAGGAAACCATATGCGCAGGAACTATCTACTTGAGAATGGGTATGTAAGGAAAGATCACAACGTTCAAGGAGCTGAAACGGTGGGTCAAGTAGCAAGGACCATCCCTAGAATCTATGTAGCAATAGAGGATCATAAGGAAGATCATCAATCAATTGTGGTTTAAGTTTAAGGTAAAAATGTTGGGCAATCTATTTTTGCTTTGATTGAGCCTGGATCTACTCACATTTATATTACTCCTAGAATTGTTGAAACTTGTTCTTTTAAGAAGTTAAAGCATAAAATATCATGGTTAGTTCAACTAGCCAATTGAACTAACAGAAAAATTAGTGAAGTGGTAGATAAATGTCCATTAGTCATGGATGGGTTGGTCACCTATGTAGACTTGAATGTTCTGCCACTTGGTTCCTATGATATTCTCATTGGAATGGACTGGTTAGAAGTGCATCACATTTATATTACTCCTAGAGTTGTTGAAACTTGTTCTTTTAAGAAGTTAAAGCATAAAATATCATGGTTAGTTCAACTAGCCAATTGAACTAAGAGAAAAATTAGTGAAGTGGTAGATAAATGTCCATTAGTCATGGATGGGTTGGTCACCTATGTAGACTTGAATGTTCTACCACTTGGTTCCTATGATATTCTCATTGGAATGGACTCGTTAGAAGTGCATAGAGTTAAGTTTGACTATTATAGAAAGACATTTGAATGCATGGTGTTGATGTATGGAAAATTCCAAAGTACCGATAGTATGTATTCTCCCCAGTAAGTGATCCCAACTAATTGTTCACCATTTGGTGTGGGGAACCCGTCCGGTTAGTGGCCCGACTATCGTAAAATTAAAGTGTTTAAGTATGCTTTACCAGTTGCGGCCCAATCCAACGTTTATGTGATTTTATTGTTTTAAGGATGATATGCAAGTACCTAAACTAAATGCATGTGACTGATAAACAAGAACCTCCGAGGAGCTACTTAGTTTCTTACCTCTTTCCTTATGCAAATCTTATATCTCAACCATTTCTAAAGCAAATCTAATGTATTCTAGTCTATTCTAAACTGATCTATCCTATCGCCTAGGGGAGAAAAATTTAAATAGAAAAGAGTAATGTATTGTAATGCTGCATATTTAATTCTACAAATAGTTGTTTAAAATCCACACACATAGTTACAACAGAAAAATAAACAAAGATAGCTTTGCTTTGTTAAAGCATTTATTACTCAATATATGCACAAGATTTCAAATAGAAAGAAAAATCATTCATCATTACAGAAATAATTCATTAGTTCAAAACGATCTCACAGTTGCACGGAAGCTAAATAAGAAGTAATTCAACATTGGCACTCCATACAATCCATGTAAAAGCATGCATAGTCCTTCCCCAACAAAAAATGTTCTTCTTTATTCATAGAAAAAGTGGTTCTTCATACAAATAACTCAACATACTTGCACTAGTGAAAGTCCCTTCTATTCTATCCTATATTCCTGTTTATACTACTATTACAAATGGCTCTTTGACTACCCTGAATTTAGAGATTCCTTAACTTTTTGACTTCAAATTTGTCCTCTAGTGCCTTGCAATAGGAAAAAAAAATAATAATTTACATAAAGTACCGAAATATAGAAAAGACAATATTTTAGGTGGGTTCAGCTGGTCTTGAGATGTACTCTCCCCATGCATTTTTCTCTTCTGCAATAGTTCGATAATCTACTGGCTCCAATAGTTATACAGTTACCTCATGCAACGCCAGCTATGACTCTATTTCTGCCATTTTCGGTGGGGTCACTTTGTATCGGTCTTCCAAGAGGTAATTACTAATCGAGGCCTCTACAATCCAGTTTTTTACCACTTCTTCAGTGATGCCTTCAATTTTATGAATGCTTAGTTCAGCTTCACGCAATCTATCCTGAAGTGTTGGTTAGGATCCTTATGTGCAGACCCGGGTTTACATTATTATACCAACAAAACCCCTAGCTCATTGGCCCTTTCGGCGACAGACCGCAAAACGGTCTGAAGTCTCACCCGAAGTGATCTTAGATGGGTTGGATGAAGAATCACATTTCCTCAGCCAGGTTCTGTAGCATCCTGGGTTCTCTTGACTCTACTTAACCAGTGGAATATCTCAGCACGGGCTATTTCTCTTCCTATTTGACTCGGCTATGGAACTGACTCTTATCGCATCACAGCTTCTAGAATGATGCACAAACTTACTCTTTCGCTCGGATCTTAACTTGCGATATCTCACACTGTAGCTCCTCCGACGGTGCAATATCGTCTTTCTACACTGCAATACTTCCTACGGTGAGACTCAATATACTTAACAACTCTCAAGGTCCAGAGGCTTCCTCTCTGGGTATAATAGCTCAGTTAACCTTCATCAAGGTGTTAAACAACTTCACTTAGCCTCTATAGTCTAACACGCTTAACATTAATCACTCTCAACTTGCTAAACTAAATATACAGAAATCACTTAACACTGTAACTATTAGCTGTCATGAATCAAGCACTAATAAACTCATATACAGAATACTTAACACGTTCAACTCACATTTAACCTTTTATGTTACTGCAACTGAAGGATAGCATACATACATTCATTAACTGATAAGCAACGTTCATGTAACGAATAACAGATAGCAAATAAGTATAGCACAATCACATGAAACAGTCGCACAACACATGGATTTTATGTGGTTCACTTCCAGGGAGGAAGCTACATCCACGGGAACTGTGTTTATATTATAACTTGAGAGAGTAACACAGTTCTGATGCAACCTATTATGCAGCTTGAGATCTTCTGGGAAACTCCACACACTCAGCCGGGATCCCTTCTCTCTTAGATCTCTTCTCTATTCTCTCTCTCTCTCTCTCTCTCTCTCTCTCTCTCTCTCTCTCTCTCTCTCTTTCTCAATCCCTGCGGATTGTTACATTCATGCTCAAGGAGTCGGCTGCTGGTTGCAGTAAGATAACTATAGACTGAACTCAGAACCAGAGCTCGACTCTTCCTCAATGTCTCACTATACTGATGACACAGTTACAACCTTATCAACCAACTATCTAACTGACTAGCTAGCTCTCTAACTGTCTGTCTGTCTCTCTATCTAGCTAACTATCTAACCCTTCATAATAAAAAATACATGCTTAAATAGGTGGCCCGAAGGTCTCACCATGATACAACACTGTGGGCCTATCCCAATAGTAACCCAAAACCCTAACTGTGACAGTCGGCCTATCTGTACTTTGAACTACTGCTTACTGGTCACACTGCATCTTTCTGCAGTCTTCCACGATGTCCGATGCTGATCGTGGCTATGGGTGCCACTTCCTCGGTCGTTCCCCTTCTATCCTTTGTCTTAAATACCTCGGCTCATTGCTCCTTCTCCATTCATGAGGGTAGCTGAGCCCTCCTGTCGTCGTTGCTGCCTTAAATGCAGTGGTTGAGCTCTCTTCTTGGCCGCTTCAGGTACTATTTCCCTTTGACTTTCTTGTTTCGATATAGTAGCTTTTCCTATAGCTGCAGGGACCTGATCCAACAGTCCCCTAACACTTACTTGTGGCTCATCCCCGAGCCACTGGCATCTGGTTTCTCTTTCTGTAGCTTCTCCTTGGCTTCCTGTGAAGTCCTTGCAAATCTCTCTTTGAGTCCCGTGACATCTTTGTCCATAGCTTTGACATAGTCTTGTGCCGCTTCAAGCATAACTTGAGTAATCATGGGGTCTTCTGCGCTATCGATTTCACTTTTGCTTGTAGTGAACTCCTTGACCTTCTGCTCAACCACATCGACCAGCTCTGCGTTTTGTTCTTGATATGGTTGAAGCATATTATTAAATTATATGTCTTTTTCTCGCAACTGTTGCACTTCCTGTTGCAAACGATTCATCTCTGTCATCTTCTTCATCTTTGCAAGAGCTCCTAAGCTCTTGAATTCTTCCTTTATTGCTGCTATTTCATTCTCCATGGTCTGGATGCTCTGCTACAAATCCAGTCTATCTGGGAGCTCTTCTAGCTCTGACCATGTCTTCGTTGCATCAGCTAGCAATGACTCTACATCATCTATGCGACACTTCATCTGTGTTGAAGTGAGTCTAAAGGCCTGTGCCCTTTCTTCCTTGTTTGCCTCAGGCATTCCTGGTATCATGAGAACTCCTAGCCCTATTATCATCCTCCAATCTTTCTCTGCCATCCTTGAGCGAATACGACTCCTTACCTTCAAGTGACCACTTCACCTGGATCACCATCGAATCCCTCACACAAGATATACTCCAAAGTGGCATATAGGTCTCTTTGTGGATCAGCAGCTCCTTTAAGGATCTTGAGCTTTTGAGAAGCCTTCCACAGATATCTTTTCCTCTTTTTCTGGGTTAGAACTCGTATCACAAAGAAAATATAAATCTGTATCTTCCAGCCTTCTCAAACATTTCATTCGGTCTGGATCCTTTCATACAAAAACTATGAAACCATGAATTCCATTTCGAGAACAAGAAAATATCCTGGATATGGTGGTACTTCAACAACCTTTTCCTTCTCTTTCTTTTTCTCATTTTTACTTTCTTCCTCTTTCTTTTTATCCACCTTTTCCTCACTCTCTTTTTCATCTTTCTTCTTATCTGTATATTTCTTCTCATCATTATTCTTCTTTGTTTTCTTATCTTCAGTGATCTTCTCGTCTTTCTTTTTCTCTGCTCTGAGCTAGACTCTTCTACTATCTAAGCTTGAATCTTCATCCTTGGCGTCTATCTGACCTGTGGTGCACCTAGTTTCACAACCCTGGGCGGTGTCGTCATAGCAGACTTGATGCCACCACGCTGGAATCATCGCACGACGTCTTCTAAAGGTTCCTTCTCAGACATAAACCATCTGGTACAGTAATCTGGACTGGTAATGGCCGTGAAAATGAGGAAACTAGCACTCCGTAACTAGAGTATCTCTGCACAGGGAAAACTTCTACAAATTACTCTATAACTCTCAGAAATCGCAAAAGTAACCCTTCTGTCTAAATGATCTGTGCATTTATAGTGAAGGTGATAATCTCTGAAGCAATGGTTGCTTAAGTTGGACCCGTTGGCAGCATTTATTGCATGGACAAGACAACACCCGATGCCCCAATCCTCATTAAGTGCTAAAAATCTGATCAAATCTCCCTTGAAACTATGTACAGGCGCCGATCTCGACCAAGATTTACCAAATCTAGGACAATCCTTGTACTGTTTCCAAATCTAGGGCAATGTATACCTGTCATATCTAGATTAATTGCTTGTCAGAGGGTGAAGTGACTAGCCCTCTGTCCCTTTTCAAAATTCATCTTCGTGGCACGGGGAACATCGCTTCACTGCGATGGCACATCGCATTATCCTGGGCCAAAAAGTTGGCGTGAACTCCGCAATGTTCAAAAACTCCACAGTCATCCTATGACTTGCGCAAAATAGACTTTTCTGCTACGATTCCTCCTACTTAGAACCCTTTTTTTTATAAATGGGGGTGTAGAATAATTATGGGTGCGATGCCTCCTTTCAACTACACTAGACATATGCACCATCTAGTTCTCTGAGTTAGGGTTTAGAGGTGGAGTGGCTATCACTATAAAGCTTAAGCCTACTACCATTAATCAAAATAGGAACAAGCTCCCCGTTCAGTTTACTGAGCTGAATAGCACCTCCGTCTGTGACTTGCTGAATCTGATATGGCCCCAACCAATGTATCTTGAACTTCCCTGGAAACTTAACAAACTTGCTGTCGTAAAGGAGCACTAGTTCTCCTATCTGAAAAATCTTGCTCTTGATGTGCCTGTTGTGCCAAGATTTTTCTCGTGCCTTCTGCACTTTTTGATGAAATCCTGCGATGAATCTGTCTTCTTCTAAGGCAAGCAGCTGCACTAATCTTTCATTCATCGTATCTGTATCAACCATCTTGGTAATTTGAGCAATTATTAAACTGGGAATAATATATTCCATAGGCATAACAGCCTCTTGTCCATACACCAAGCTAAAAGGTGTGTGTCCTGTAAGTTTCTTGCATGTAGTCTGATAAGCCCATAATACAGCATTAACCCTAAGGTCCCAATCATCTCTTTGGCTGTTACAGATCTTAGTAAGATCATTTTCTAGAATCTTGTTAAAATCCTCCACCATACCATTAGCTTGTGGGTGGTAGGGACTGCTCTTATGATGCTATATCTGAAATTCCTCCATCAAGGCCTGAATAATGTGATTCAGAAAGTGTGTGCCTTGATCACTCATCAAATTACTGGACATCCAAATCTACTTATGATGTTTTCAAAAATGAACTATGTAGTTGTAGCAGCATCACAATTCCTTACTGCTTTGGCCTCTTCCCACCTGCTGAGGTATTCTATTCCTGTGATAATGTATCTCGCACCAGTTCATTTCCTTGGTGGGTTGATAGGACCCACAAAATCTATAGCCCACTTGTCAAATGCCCGCAGTGTAATCTGTGGTCGCAGTGGAATTTCATCTCTCCGCGAAGGTTTTCCTAGCCTCTGGTAGATATCGTAGCATCTGCAAAACTCCTTAGTGTCTTTGTGCAAAGTAGGCCACCATAATCCTGCAGCTAGAAGTTTTTGAGCAGTCAGCTTTCTTGCGAAATGTCCTCCTACGGTACCTGAATGTGCTTCTCTGATAATGGCCTCTTTCTCGTGTGGCATAACGCATCTGCGCAGGACTTCATCTGGACCTAACTTATATAACTATCCTGCGATCAAAGTGAAATATGCTTCCTTAACAACTAACTGTTTCTTTTGTTTCTTAGTAAAGTCAACTGGTTCCCACCCTATAGTAAGAAAGTGAATAATATCTGCGTAGTACCCATCTGCGATCTGGATAGAAAACAATTGCGCATCTAGAAAATTATCCTCTAGATTACTTGGTTCTTCTCCTGAGTCTATTCGCGATAGATGATCAGGTCCGGCATTCAATCTTCCTGGTTTTACAATAATTTCAAAATCATACTCCTGAAATAGGAGTAACCATCTGTAGATCCTTCCTCCTAATACTGGCTTATTGACAAAATATTTTAAAGCAGAATGGTTAGTGAACATCTTGAATGGGGCACCCAACAGATAGTGCCTGAACTTCTATAGAGCATACACCATAGCTAATCCTTCTCTTTCTGTAGTGGTGTAGTTCTTTTCTGCGGTAGATAACTTTATGCTTGAGTACACGATAGGGTGATCGATACCTCCTTCTCTTGGCTATGTTAAGACAATCCTTAGTGCGATGCCAGATGCATCCACATGTACATGAAATGGCTTGTTCCAATCTAGAAATACTAAGATGGGTGCTGTAACCATATTCTCTTTAAGAGTGTCTAAACTTTGCTGGCATTCCTCATTCCATAGGAATTTTTCTTCTTTCTTTAACAACTTTTCCATAGGTGCTGTGATCTTTGCATAGCCTTTGATGAATTTTCTATAATACCCTGTATGACCAAGCACTGTCCTCAATTGCTTGACTGAGTTGGGTGCTGGGAGATTTACAATGATGGCAATCTTTGCAGGATCTACCATCAAGCCTTGTCTACAAAAAATATGACCCAACAAAATACCAAATGGTGCACAGAATATACATTTCTTCAAGTTAAGAGAAATCTGGTATTGCCTACATTTCTCTAACATGAGACTTAAATCTTCTATATGCTTTTTTATTACACCAAATACAGTCCAATCATCAAAATAGACTTCTAAGAATTTATGGATGTATTCCTTAAAGACAACAACTACTACTCTAGAAAAGATAGCTGGTGCATTTTTAAGTCCAAAGGGCAGTACCGTACACTGGAATGAGCCCCATTCTGTAGCAAAGGTGGTATTATGTCGATCTTCTGGATGGATTCTTATCTGGTGATAGCCTGAGAAGCCATCAGTGAATGAGTAGATCTCCTGTCCTCCTACATTGTCTAAAAGTTCATCAGTAAAAGGTGTCGAAAACGGGTCATGAAGTGATGCATCGTTGAGTTTGCGTAAATCGACACAAATCCTGATTTCTCCTTTAGTTTTCTTTTCCTGCACAACCATGGGACTAACCCATTCGCTCTCTTCTATTGGCTCAATGATGCCTGCTGCTAGCATCTTATCAATCTCATCCTTAACTTTTTCTTTATAACGAGGATTTAATCTGTATGGACGCTGCTTAACTGGCCTAACATCCTCTTTCAAAGGTATCCTCATGACTCCCAAATCTCCTACTATTCCCTTCATCTCTATGAACTTAGTGGGAAATAAGTCCTGATAGTCATGTAACAAATATGCGATGTGTCCTACCATTTCATCATCCCAATAGTCTCCAATAGAGGCAAACTTTGGTTCTGTTTCTATGCCAATATTGATCTTTTTAATCTTAATAGGCTCTGTGATAGCTGGAATTTCTAGCATTGGTCCCTCAACTTCATGAGTCCCTTCTGACTCTGGAATGTTGATACTGCAAGGATTCTCATCCTCATCGCCTGGCTCTTCTGTGAAGTTGTAACACTCTAGCACATGTTCTAATTGGATAGCCCAATCAGGATGAGTATACATTGGTAGGGTATAGTCATCAAATATCTTAGTCTTTATAATCTCTAGGGCCTGATCAATGTTTGGGTAATCAGATTCAAAAGTGAAAGTGAGTAGAAAGTTGTCTATCATAACTGGCCATGTAATCGTTCCTCTGCACAACTCTGTCTCTGTGTACCAATTCCTTGGGACTGTGTCTAAAGTGTGAATGAATAGGTGAACCCATTCATCCTCTGGAATGTCTGACCAATTCTGTTCACAAATCTTAATATGTGACCTGGGGTCACTTTCTCCTGTATATTTCTGCTGGAAATGCTCCTTGTCATTAGAGAATCTAATCGCCATCAATCTCTTAAAATCATCCCATGATGCGATATTTTCTTTATGTACATGCCACCATCTTGCAGGTGTGGATCTTACTGCAAGGTCAATAGCTGCCATCCTTTGCTCATGAGGGATTTCCTGCTCAAAATTCTGTAAAAAGTCATTGACATCCACTAAGCCATCAAACGACGGAATATCCTTAACCTCTATTCCAATCCATTGCAGTGACTTAGTCATAAATGCACATCTACGAGCTGAAACTTCATAAAGTCTATTTTGCCAATTTTCTAAACCAAAATCTGAATCCGATGCTCATGAGCTGTCGCATCTCCAACTAATATTTCCTTCTGTGGTGGGGTTGATATAATCACTCTGGTTAGTAGTCATCTGATAGAAGCTCTCCATATTACGTACCTCTTCCTTTGCTCTGATAGGTTCAATGTATCGAGGACCCTGAAAAGGATCCAACGGTACGATGACTCGAATCTGTTTATCCTCAAAGGTCATTTGTCTTTTCTTCAAATTGATAATAGCCATGTTATCAATTGCCCAATCAATACCTAATAAAGTTGGATACGGTCTGCTATTGCCAATAATTTCTATGACTTCAAAATATGCAAAGCTGCGAACTCCATCAATATCAATTGGTACTTGCGGTAATCGACCCAGTGGCGATACCCTCTGCTGATTGGCTAGTCGCAGATGGATAGGTGATCTGGCTAACTTAGGGCTACCCATCTGTTTCCATGTCTATTTAGTAAGAACATTTACCTCTGATCCTAAATCTAGGATTACCTCATCCATTTCAAACTCTCCAATTTGTGCTGTGAGTCTCATTTCTCTTCCTATTCTTGTATGGCCCATAATATTATGAATAGCACGCTGCGCACTGCTCACGGAAGAAGTCTGCTGATACTGATCTATGATGCGTTGAAGCTCTCCTATGGATTTCTCATTTCTTACGAGTTTCAAGTAGCTCCCCAGGAAGGATTGTACACTTCCTGTCAACTCATCCTCTTCGGACCTTCCCAATGTGGTAGCCTGCGATGTCTGCACAGGACTAACGCCACAAGGTTTTTCCTGCAATACACCCCTATGAGGAAATATCTGCGATCCTGCTAGTGCAGGGTCAGTAAAGAAAGTTTTACCTTGCTGAAATGTTTCTTTGTTCTTCTGCAGGTCAAGTGGTGTAGATTTATTAGTTGCTTTACACACCCACTTCAGACCTGTATTATTTTCGGCATCCTGCGATGTCTTACTAGTAGAAGCACCACTGCGAGTCACAATATTGACTCTTGGTTCTGGTTCTTTCTGCTCAGCAGCAATAAGCTGAATATTCTGGTTTAATGCTGGATTAGGATCCTTAATCTTGGCTATCAAGATAGGACATTATTCTATAGTATGACCATAGGACTTGCAATACTTACATGTTGTAGTAGGGCTCTGACAATCCCTAGCATAATGTCCTACGGCTCCACAGTTGTAACAAACAATCGGTCCACGGCCGTGGCCAAAGCCTCCACCACGGCCTCATCCTCTAAATCCTCCACCATGGCTATCATGAGACGGTTCATGCTGTGGTCCTGCTACTGGTCCTGATGTTTCTAACTGGACTCTGTAGAAGTCATGTTTTCTCTCTATCATGAGATCATAAGCTCTGCAATTATTTTCATCATGTCCTACTGACTTATAGAAGTTACAGTATAAATTCTTAGGAGTTTGTACATACTTCTGAAGTAAAGGGAATTCCTGTGGTCTATGTCCTCTTGTTCTACAGATTTCACACGAAGGCCCTTGATTTTGTACTAAGGGGTTAGGAGCCCCACTTGCTAGATACTCAACAAATACTGGACAGTTATCTTTAGTATGGCCATGTCCTTTACACTTTGTACACCACAGTTCTTGTTCAACCTCTTTTCCTTTCTTAATTTTATGTAGCTGTAAAGTGAGATTGGCTAACTGATTCTGTAAATTTGTCATACTTATACTAGTCTTAGCTAGAGGTGAAGCCTCTAGTTTCATTGCCATATCCAATGCTTCATCCTGCATATGGAGTTTCTGTTGCATTAGTGGAAGTCTGATATGAGGGAGCAGTGCTGCGATGAACCATTCCTTATGCTACTCCGGTGCAAACTCAAAACTAACTTGGTCTATAAGAGCTTTAAATTTCTGATCAAAGTCCCATACTGACTCTGTGGGTAACTATTTGATGTCTTTAAGTTCTGTGATACATTGTGACTCAGAATTGGGTTTCTTAAATTCCTTAATCATTGTGGTCCTGACCTCTACAAGTGTTCTAATCTGCGCTGATGTATACTTCATATACCATGTTAAAGCCCGTTCTCTAAGTGTAGTATCCAACTAGACAAGCTTAGTATTGTCATCCTGGATCTGTTTAATGGTCGATACAGCTTCGCATAGGAACCAATGCTGTTTTGGGTCTTCTGCCCCTATACCCTTGAAGGTAGGTAATTCATGTCATCCCCCATTCTGTTTCTACGAGGTGGATTCTGGTTTGCTGTATTACTACCACTTGGCAGTGCAAATGTAGATGGTATAGAGGTAGTATGTACTATGTGTGAACTACTAGATTGAGTTCCTACGAGATTATTCTGAGTCCCAGTTTGTTTCTGTGGGGTATAAGGGTGGTAAGGGATACCCCCTATTGTTCTTTCTCTATTACTTTGACTCTGTTCTCTAGTACTGTCTGAATTGTCTTCAAAGAAGGAAGATCTGAAATCTACTTTATATCTTTTACTGCTATGTGTACATCCAATTTCTTTAGAATGACTCTCAAACTCTTGTGACATTACACTTACTTAACTTATTCATCTGAGAATATATCCAGTACTCCTTTTTCATACAATAACATCTTAAGGAACAAATTTAAAGAGTTCAAGTACTTACTACGATATCCTTTGAAGAAGTACCTCTCTGCTTCACTGAAACTCTTTCTTTGATCAATTGCAAACTCTGTAATGAAACCTTCCAGCAAACTCGCAAGCCAGAAGTCTACTGCCCGTGAAATGGGATTATCTACTCTCTTCACTGTGTGAATTAGCTCCGGTGTCCAGACAATATTCCCTTTCTTCTTGAATACATTCTTATCAATCAACTTTGACAACCAATCATACAACTCATTTGCATAGGTCGCAAAAAATATCTCATGCAGGTCTGTGAAGATATGTTTTTGTAACCAGTCCTCTGTACTAAGCCTAGGAGTCTTGTTTTCTTGCGTAGCAAATTCTCTTTCCTTAGACTCAACCCACTAGTTAAGTTCTTCTTTAGTAGGATGCCAACAGAACATCAGCTCTTCAATTTGTTCAAAATCGGCGACGAGAACCATTTGTTGGTTAGATCTCCTTATGTGCAGACTTGGGTTTACTTTATTGTACCAACAAAACCCCTAGCTCATTGGCCCTTTCGGCGACAGACTGCAGAATGGTATGAAGTCTCACTCGAAGTGATCTTAGATGGGTTGGTTGAAGAATCATGTTTCCTCAGCTAGGTTTTGTAGCATCCTGGGTTCTCTTGACTCTAATTAACCAGTGGAATCTCTCAACACGAGCTGTTTCTCTTCCTAGCTGACTCAGCTATGGAACTGACTCTTATCACATTGCAGCTTCTAGGACGATGCGCAAACTTACTCTTTCGCTCGGCTCTTAACCTGCGATATCTCACACCGCAGCTCCTCCGACGGTGTGATATCGTCTTTCTACACTGCGATACTTCCTACAGTGAGACTCAATATAATTAACAACTCTCAAGGTCCAGAGGCTTCCTCTCTGGGTATAATAGCTCAGTTAACCTTCATCAAGGTGTTAAACAATTTCACTTTTCCTCTACAGTCTAACATGCTTAACATTAATCACGCTCAACTTGCTGAACTAAATATACAGAAATCACTTAACACTGTAACTGTTAGCTGTCGTGAATCAAGCATTGATAAACTCATATATAGAATACTTAACACATTCAACTCACATTTAACCTTCTATGTTACTGCAACTGAAGGATAGCATACATACATTCATTAACTGATAAGCAACGTTCATGTAATGAATAACAAATAGCAAATAAGTATAGCACAATCACATGAAACAGTCGCACAACACACGGATTTTACATGGTTCACTTCCAGGGAGGAAGCTACGTCCACGGGAACTGTGTTTATATTATAACTTGAGAGAGTAACACAGTTCCGCTGCAACCTATTATGCATATTGAGATCTTCTAGGAAACTCCACACACTCAGTCGAGAGCCCTTCTCTCTTAGATCTCTTCTCTAATATTGCTTTCTTCTTACAATACTCTCTCTCTCTCTCTCTCTCTCTCTCTCTCTCTTTCTCAATCCTTGCGGATTGTTACATTCATGCTCAAGGAGTTAGCTGCTGGTTACAGTAAGATAACTACAAACTGAACTCAGAACCAGAGCTCGACTCTTCCTCAATGTCTCACTATACTGATGACACAGTTACAGCCTTATCAGCCAACTATCTAACCAGCTAGCTAGCTCTCTAACTGTCTATCTGTCTCTCTATCTAGCTAACTATCTAACCATTCATAATAAAAAATACATGCTTAAATAGGTGGCCCAAAGGTCTCATCATGATACAACACTGTGGGCCTATCCCAACAGTAACCCAAAACCCTAACTATGACAGTCGGCCTATCTGTACTTTGAATTGCCGCTTACTGGTCACACTGCAGCTTTTTGCAGTCTTCCACGATGTCCAACGCTGATCATGGGTATGGGCACCACTTCCTCAGTCACTCCCCTTCTGTCCTTTGTCTTAAATACCTCGGCTCATTGCTCCTTCTCCATTCATGAGGGTATCTGAGCCCTCCTGTCGTCGCCACTGCCTTAAATGCAGTGGTTGAACTCTCTTCTCGGCCGCTTCAGGTACTATTTCCCTTTGACTTTCTTGTTCCAATATAGCAGCTTTTCCTATAGCTGCGGGGCCCTATTCCAACATGAAGATACTTTAGATCCTCATCTTTATCTAGAAATTCTTTGATCTTTTTTGCCACATATATCTGGCATTTATTGTGAACCAAGCACATTTTCTTGTAGAAATATGCGTATCTTTCCAGATTCTTTTCTACTATAGTGGTCAATCTCAAATAATATTTGGTGCCAAAATCTAGGAGTGCTAATTCTATCTTCAAACCTTCTGCTGTGTTTTGGGGAAAGTGTGTGAGAAATGATGAATTGGTTTCCACCCAAGTAAGCTGGCCATGAAATTTTTCTGCAACCTTTAACAACCTTGTTCTGAAATCACGCGGCATCATTGTAATCTCTTTCAGACTTGCCTATTCCCTCTTGACCTTATATATCTCCTCCGAAAGTTTTAATTGGACTTGAGAATCTTCCTCGGGATTAGGAAATTGTGATCACGAAAGGGGGTGATATTGGGATACCTTTCATTGGCTATATTGAGTTGAGTATCCAGTAATCTATTATGTACCTCTAGCTCTTCTACCCGGGTCCCTAGATCCTCTGTTTGTATATTTGTTGCAGATTTCTGTGCTTATAATTCCAAAATCTTGTCTTCAAGATCCTTTTTCTCTCCTTCCATGATTGTAACCAAAAGATCCAGTGCATCCTTCTCTGTTTCTAAGTCTTGATACTCCTTTTGGAGACTCTCTTTCTCATATATTGTAGCCCCATGATTTCTCTTTCACTTTCATCCTTCTGCTCTTTCCTAGACCAAAGGGCCCTTCATCTTAAGCATTCTTTCCTTATAATGTTCAGCATCTCCTACCAACTTGTTAACATTATTTTCATTAGCTTGTGCAACTGCTATGCTTACAGATTCTAGGAATTGAGGATCCTCATTTGTTCCTGGCATGACAGTCTTCTCGGTCACTTTGACCACATCAGTTTGATCATCGATCTTTAATCTCTTTTCTGATCTTCTAACAATGGTTTTCTTGTTCTTGTCAAAGAATATCATGTCCAAGAAGGCCACTGCATGTTTCTTGGATGAAGTGAAAGGAAGCAATCCAATATCTACAAGAGGAACATGGCCTTCTATTATTGTGTCACTTGATGAGGCCGGAGGATCTGTTGGATTATCTTGGGTAGAATACTGGTCCAAACTCTCTTTGTCCTTGTCTTCTTGTTCCTTCTTTCTCAACTCCTCAGCTGCTTTCTCAACTTCTCTTCTCACTCTTTCTTCAGATTCCCTTTGTAATATTTCCTCCTCTTCCTTTTGTAGTTTTTCTTCTTCTGCTTTTTTCCTTTGAGATTCTTCGGCTAGTTGTTTCTCATCTTGTTCCAATAGCTTTCAGGCATCTTCTTCTGTAATACCCCAGTTTCAACCCCAATTTCATTAAATTATATATGATGTAAATAGTGTTAATAAATCATGGTGTGGAGCTCAAGGAAAAGGCCCCACCATGGATTTAGTGTTCTACTTTTTGAAAATTAAAATCGATACCGATAGTTATGGTGCTAGCCTAGGGCACCATATAATTTGGACATCATGTAAATATGCAATTAATAAAATACCCACAACTAGCTATGTCAATGCAACATTAAAGAGACGGGGGCATGATTTCACAAGGAATAGAGGGGGGGGTATTCAAACCCTTGAGCCAATGGGGAAAATCCAAATGTCAAAGGGAAAACCCATAAAACTGTCAACTACCCATTTTGTCTTTTGTGCCCAGTCATCCAAAAGTGGTTGAGTTAGTTAATGCATAGGGATGGGAAGAGTATGGGAGTGAAATTCGAATTGGGAAGCCACCCATTTTTTGGAAAACATGTTTTTGACTTCTTGGGCAAGTAAATACTTGGAAATGCATGCCCATCCTATTGTTCATCCATCAGTTTTTCTCTCTCATGTTTTTTGGAGTTGTTATGCATTTTCCTTCACGTCTTGGTAGTTTTTCTCCATTTCTCCATGGTTGGAAATTCATTTTGGTCTTGTTGAGTGAACTTGTAGCAAGGATTCACGATTTGGGGGTTTCAAGGGGCGGTTTTGTCTTCCTCGCATAGCTGGATCTTGCTATGCATTTACCTCCACGTTTTTTGTCATTTCCTCATTTTCCCATACCCAAGATTTTGTTTTTGGTATTGTGCGGAGAATGGGCAAAGGAGACCCACAATTTGGGTGTGTATGGGGGTTGTTTTAGTCCCTAGGGTGCCCAGAAACATTTTGTGAAACCGTATTTCTCTCACAGGGTTTTTTTGCCCATTTTACCAATCCGTTTGGGTTGCAAATCCATCCCTTTTGGTTATGTTCTATGGTTAGGAAGGTAGACCCACGATTTGGGTGTGAATAAAGGTCCTTTTTGTCTTTGGAAGGACATCAAACATTTTCTAAAATGATTTGGTCACTTGGGTCGTTTTCCACAATTGCCATTTTAGGCTTTGATTCCCAGGACGTTTTGTCCATAACTAGAACTTGTATTTGTTGTGTAGTGCATCCATGTGTTGGCTTGGATGATTGAGTCCAAGAACTATCCTGTTAGTGGGATGACTGTGTTTGGATGTGATTATTGGCTTGACTGTGGGTGTATGGTATTGTTATGTGTGAGTGTATGTTCCATAGTTCCTTGTGGAAACCATGCCTAGCACGAGGGTGGAAGTGGTGTTGAGATATTGAGGAGCACACTGGCCTATGGTTGGGTGGAATGTTGCAGCGACATAACTAGTTACAGGGAAGCTTATTCTCAAGATAAGTATTTTCTTGTGTTAACCTCTGCAATGTATTTGTCCTATAAATTATTATTAACATGAAAAATTATTTATTTCCACTGTATATTAATGCTTATGTGTATGTATTTTATGTTCAGTGCATAGAATTCTTGCAATGTGTTGCTTCCGTTGTATTTGCATTTTTTATGCCTTAGTATATGTTGGGAAAAATCTCGTACTAATTAATTCACCTAATATTTAATCATCGACTGGGGTTGGAAGGATTAGAGTTGACACAAAATATATGCGAAGGTAGAAGGGTTCCTATGGTGTCATGGGAATATATCAATAAACAAAATATCGAAAGATCTTTCAAAATTAAAAACCTTGTCAAACTCTAAAGAATTCAACTATCAAAGTAATTGAACCAGGACAGAGTACCAGACCAGAGTGGTATAAAGTTATACCTATTCTATAAATAATTACCATAAGATAAGAATATAGACAATGTTATTCTATGACATAAACTATTCTCTGAGAGAAGATCTATTTTACTACTAAACAACTTTAAAGATGAATTGTACGAAATTACAACTGGATATGCTTTAAGAAGGACTATATATCCAACTACCAAATGTACATAATAAGTTAAACTAAGCCATTTTAGTTCCACTCTCCTTTGTTATTTTGAGGATAAGCATTCATTGTGATTGGAACAGGAGAAGGAGAGGTGTCAAAGTGAATCTCAAAGAAAGTGTAGAAAATAAATGGAATCGAGTCTAATTTAACCTCTACAAAAATATGCAGACTAAGAAATGTCCAATTGCAAGTGATATTAAACATGATGGTTTATTTCATAGGTAGCTAACTCCTAACTTGCAAAAGATAGAACAAGACTACAAGAAATTAGACCTAACTTATAAACAAGTAGAAAACTTAATAAAGAGAAGCAAATAGGAAACTTAATAAAGATGATTTTAAATCCTATACTATAGGTTTCTTTGATAATTACATGATAGAAAGAACAAGCCTTATTGCTATGAACGATTTACAAGATACTAATATATTAATGCATCTAACCCCAAACTTCACATGAAGAGGGATAAATCAAATAAAACCAAAGATATAATTACAAGGAAATACAATAGACCAAAACACATGACATAATTTTAAACATAGAATGAAAAGAAAGAAGAAATAAGAATAGAACTTAATAAGTATTTTGAACGGTCTAATCTAAGGCTGTAAGAAAAGACACAACCATTATCTAACTACCACTTATCAAAACATAATCTAAAAACTAAAGAAATAGGCTTAAAATAGGTTAAAAGTGCTAAGGGCTATTATAGCGGATGTCACCACTCTAGGTGAATCACACTTTGTATGGCCTTCCCCTATCCCACTGCAGACTCTTTAGACCCCATGGACCATATTTTATTCTTTGATGTTTCCTTGATCATCCCTAAAACTATATAAAATATGATACGCATGGATTTTTCCCCAATAACCGCGTACATACACGGTTTTGACCCCTATAACCTTGTACATCGGGATGTGTGCATAGTCCAAATCCTTTTGGAGTTTTCCTTGACATGGATCCAAATCATTTGACTCTTGGCCTTTCATATGCCTTGATATCACTCGGATTCGACCCTTCATTATCCCTTGTGAAGCTATATAAGGAACCCCTTGGTACATTGAAGGCATATAGAGAGATTGAAAGCAACGAAACTATAGTCCATTGTTGCCAGAATTTATGCTTGAGTCTGCATCCCTTTGTCCCTTTGGAGCACTGTTGTGTTCTTCCCAAGCTTGCCCTTTGCTAGTGAGCTTGCTATCGTGAGATGGAGGATTGAGGTGGTGGAGGCCCAAGTGGGGGATTTAGTTTCTCCGATTCACATACCTGCTGTCAGAGGTTGTATCTATCTTGTAATCTCTGATTTATATTAATAAGAACTATGTTTCCTTGTCCAATGATGTGTATTTGATTGAATATTGTATCCATTGGAACATGTCAAATGCTTTTACATTATTGACTATATATGCTAGAATAGATCTAACACCATGATATATAGTATGCTTGTATTGTTTACTTGTTGTCGAGGAAGTATTATATCGATTCAAGCTGAAGATTGGAAAGCTCAACAGGGATCTATTTGAACCATCCGGAATAAGGTACGAGGTCTGATCCTTTAGTGTTAGACATTTTATTTCTATTGCATATTGGGAAAGATTGATTTCTGGAGTCAAAGCTGTCTGTTGTGGTACCCCAAGCCATAGGAATTTCTCTCCGTAACAAGGGCTAAATGAAAGCCTGGATAATAGACTGGAACAAAGGTCTGGATGACAGACAAAACAGGCTATCCGAATGACAGTCTGCACAAAAAAAGCACTAAATTTCAAGAAATAAATAATCTAAATGATTTTAAGGTTAGCTGATCCATGAACATGATACTAAAATGTGAAGAGCAGAAATTAAACCTACTTAATCATCAAATTCCATAACAGAATAATCTAAACGAATTCATAATTCAAAAACAGAACTGTTATTCATTGCTTCATTGAACAAAATGAAATATAATTAAACAAACTAATGACAAAACATAATTAAATAAAGCTGAACCTACTGTAACTTAATCCTGCAATATCAAAGCAGTCTATTCTACTAACATAACACCAAGCAATAAACTAGAAACAACTTGAAAATGAAATTGAAAAGTAATTTATGCGCAACCGGTTACTTAATTTAGGAAAGGGACTACATTAACAGCATAATATCAAAGTTTAAGCTACATGAAATAAATAACATGAACAATTTCAATAACTAGATTGCATAAACAAATTACAGATGAAACTATGTTAATTGCAAAAAGAAAGAATAACGAAAATATAGGAATGGAAATATCTGGTTGATGGGGGGCCCTCCCAACAATCAAAGTGATGACTTGCTACTAATGTAGAAATAATAGATCAATGCAATGAATAATTATTCTAAGAATAAGCACAGGAAATAGATCTTGCTACTAAGAATTCCCACAAGCATACACAAGAAAAATAGAGAGAAGAAAAGAGGCTGAATCACATGAATGAAGAGATGAATATTGGTGTGTATCCTTCCATGGAATAATGATGAATAATAGTGTACATAAATATTAAATCCCTCATAGTAAAATCAAGTTGTATGGAGACAACTCATAAATCTGGAAAAGGCTGACTTACCAAAATATAGAAAACCCCCATAGGTGGCTAAAGCACTTCCCAAATCTATAAAGGACCTTACGAATTGGAAAAAGCATGAGTGATTTGTCAAGGATATGGAAAAAAAATGCTAATCCTATAAAATGGAGGAAAATTCATGAAGTATGGGTTGGCAACAAAAGCACCCAGTTTCCTAGTTTGACTAGCTTTACCTTATCCATAGAAAAGCAAAAAAAGAAGAATAAAGCAGAGGTGCTGTTTACTAATTCTGGATGGTCAAAATTTGGTCAAGATCAACCCAGGATTAGAAATAAATCATTCCTAGGATATAGATGGCATGTATTGACTTTAAGGTGCAAGTGGATGCCAACTAATTAAGCTAGTGGGTGAATAATTAATCAAATAATGATTAATTATTTTATCCTATGTTATGAGTGGGTTTAATATATTCCAAAAACCCCCTATAAGTCTGAATTTATGATGGTATGACAAAAAAATATAGATGCATATAGGGCCCAGCAACAAGGCTATGGTCACCCTTTAACAATTATTATGTCCAGAAAAGTGAGGAAAGAGGCAAAACCACATGGGGAAAATCCTCCCTCAAAAAAGGACAAGGAATTTTTTTTTCAAATAATATGTCTTCAACATATCCTTATCTTCACTTGAATGAGCTGAGTGAACTACTTCTGGATGGAAGACTTGTTAAATAAATCATGAACTCCATGATCATGTGCTGGAGTGTAGAACCTGCAAGAAGGAAGAGGAGAGCCTCCTTATATGTCATCATCTGATGAATTAGGAGCATTATATGAATGCTTCTTGCTGCTGTCAAAATATGATCTGCAAACATAATCTGAAATGGAAAAGAGATCTGTGCATACTCCTTCCCAAAGATTTCAAAAATTAAGATAGTTTATTTTAAACCCAATTCCCTGAATAGCTGCAAAATTGTGATGTGAATCACATGTCAATATTTCAATCTGATGTAGCACCTATATAGATCTGATATGAGGCTGATAAAACTCTGAAATACCAGAAATATTATCATATGGAACAACAATGACAAAGGCTTCAGTGGCTCCATGAGAATATAGGGCTAGACTTGGAAAATTATGAGCAACTGGGGAAAACTGATAGGTGTAAAAATATGAAGGATGGACGGGCATAAAATATGAACCATAATTATTTAGAAAATATGCAAACATGTTTAATATCAGTCCAAATATCACTAAGGACATGGATAACCAGCCACTGAAAGATAGGAAAGACTTCAAACCATGTAAGATAAATATCACTGCATAAGAGACCAATGAGGAATCAACTAGTGAACTTGGGATTTGTATAGTATTAGGATTATTAATAGGTATGGTAGGTGGTATATATGGTGGTATGATATTCATCATGACATTCATATCATCCTGCAAAAAATATTCTAAATCATATATACAAGCTTGTGAGGAAGAGCTGCTCAAAGACAAGCCAATATCTAGTGAAAAATCACAATTTTTTGGAGATGAATCTAGTAGACTGAGAGAAGGATAATCAAAGAAAGTATATGATATTTATGATTCTAATATATCAGAGACTAAATATATATCAGAGACATGAGGAAAGGAGAGAACTCTGGCACTCAAAGCATAAGTGATACCACCTTGGAACTGCGCAGTTTGACATTGTTCTGAGGAATCAGTAGGCTTTTCTAGTTATTCTGGAACTTCGATCTTGTGCTTCTCAAGAAGATGAGACATGATGTCCATATTATTCTTGAAACACTTCTTCTCTGAATGAAAACACTTGCTGCAATAATAACACTTGGATGTGCTCCCTTTCTTCTTAACTTTCTTCATTAAATCTTCATAAGAATCTTCATCTTCAATTTCTGACTTTGGCTTCTTCACAATTTGCTTTTCTTTGGATTTGACATTATTTTTTCCTTGAACCAAGAGAGCATGATCCTTTCTCTTGGGAGAATTAAGGAAACCCATATGGATCAATTTATCTTTCTCCTTTGTTAGTGAATCAAGAAAATAATTTAAAGAAGGCATTTTCCACTTAGGAACAACAAGCCTAGTAGCATGAAAAGCAGACACAAAAACTGAGTAATTAGGACCAAATTTTGAAAGAATGGAAACGATTAATTGATAATATTCTTTCTCAATCCTACATTTCTTGAGAATTAGAATTTGTGACTTGAACTTGGTGAAGAAACCCTCAAGAGATTCGAAATTGCTTGGACTCAATGAGAATAACTCAATCTCCAATTGATGCGCTCTTAGCTCATCTTGAACTCCAAAGAGAGACTCCAATTGAGTCCATACTTGGTTTGGAGTGGTCAATCCATCTATATAAAAGAGTCGATTAGGAGAAATAGAGAGGCAAACCAATCCATAGGTTTCATCCAACCTATTGTGCCACTTAGCTTTCTTAATCACAGCATTGGCCTCACTCTCCAAAGCTAGAGTAACTCTGTACAATCCTCTACTATGCAATAGAATGGAGATTTTGGATTTCCATTTGTGGTAGTTGAAGGGAGTAATAATTATTGATGAAGGAGAATCCATATTTCTGAATTGATGTGCTCAAGAAGAAACCCTCTGCAACCTACAAAACAAACTAGGAGAAAATCTTGTAAGCTAGACAAGCTCTTCTTCAGAGAGGGATAGGAGACTAGATGCGCTCCTCAACTCTATAGAAATTGATCAACCTTACTGCTCTGATACCATGTAGAATATGGCAATGTTTTTCTCCATGTAGCTTTGATACCATGTGTTAGCACTCCAGGAAACTCCTTTAGGTTGCAGCTCGAGGATGCCTAGTAACTTAAATGCTTTTAATGGTTTTCTAAGTGGATCAATTCAGATGACCTAAAGGACCTCACACACTCAAGACATGAATAAAACTCAATCAAAAGATAAGGCTTCTAACCACCAATGTTCAGAGGGTTGATAATAAGATGAATAAATGGGGAACTTACTATGCTGGCAGATTCATATATAAAGAAATCAGATATGAATGACTAATCATAACAAGGAAAAATACTTGTAATTCAACTCATCAACACATAGATAGGATGAAAACTATCTGGCATTAGATAAAAAGAATAAAATTGAATCAGACATTCAAGCACAAGTACATAACATAAAAGAGATGGGACCTAGACATATAATGGAAAAAGAGCTTATATAAAATGATGAATAACATGAGAAGCTTGAATATAATAAGTGTCTCACAAGTCTGTGATGTTGAACCCTTGCTTCAACATAAGTCTTAGGATTTATAGCATTTACAAAATATTTTTCAGATCCTGAAAAGTTGGATCTGATTTACTAAAAATAGATAACATAACTTTTTTTGCAAAATTAGGTCAAAAGCCCTAATTTAATTGCTAGTCTATCTAACTCTAATATTTGTTCACTCCTTGAACTCTTTAACAACTACAGTAATTACTGAAGTAGAGTTATGACCTGTTATTTGACAGATAAGTCATAGTTTGCCAAAAGCAGGTAGGGTTTGTGACACTTTTCACCTTGATGGTACCCTCAAAACTGGAATAGACCCCCTCCACTGATGCCTTTCATCAATTTTCCACGTCATAATTCACCCTTGAGGTGTTTGCATTTTCCAAAACTAGTTTTGTGTGTAAACATATCTTTTTGTACCCTTTTGTGCTTTCGGTGGTTAAGGAAACAAAATCCTAGGTCTGTAAGCTGCCGAAAGCTCTGCTTTCGATGGCTAAGGAACAACTCTTGCGTTCGCCTAAGCCACCGAAAGCTTTGTTCCTGCAAAATTTTCATTAGCCTTTCAATAATATTTTTACATCTTTACTATTGACCTTCTGGTACTTCTTCAACTTGCATAGGGTTTGGAACAAAAGCAACATCTTGGGCTGCCTCTGGATCCCGAAGGCTCATCGCTACCTCTGCTAGGGTTTTCGCGTAAAGTGAGCTTGAGAGATAGGGTTTGAGTTTTTCTTCTACAACCTCAATAGTATAATCATTCTGTACAGACTGGAGTTGTCCTTCCTTAATCTTATATTTCTCCTTTTCAGCAGGACATACATCCCTCTCATTTTTAGAAGAGAATTGTGCAACTCAGTATTCTTCTTGGTTAATATTCCATTATTTCTTTTGATCTCTTTGTCTAAGACATCTAGTTCATGTATTTTCCCTAATTGCTGGTTGATTCTCTAAGACCTAGGTTTGATTGAGGAAGTCTCTGCCATTGGTTCCTCTTGACCTTCCCTTGGTGTTGGTGAGGGAAACTCCTCATGTTCTGCTGCAACCTACTTTGTTAGGTCAACTTCCTGCCCCTTTTCTTCTTCTGAGTATGGGTAGGGTAGGTTAAGTATATTTTCACCTTGTGCCGGGGTCTCCTTCTCCTTTCCATTGAAGTCCATATTTATTTTGGCTTGGTTGGTTTTAGAAATTGGAGAGGGTTGATCCAATGTCACTGGTGAGATAGCCCTGCTCTTCCTCTTGCCACTCTTGGAAGTGGTGGACTTTTTTGAAGGGGACTTTCCTTTTTCTTCTGGTTGTAATACAGTTTCAAACTCATTATAGAATAAGAAATATGTCGATGCTATGTTTCTTCTTTGTAGCAATTCTTGGACAATGAGTTTTATCAGACCATGGTGAGATAACCTCCCTACGATTTTGGTGGGTTGGGCCTTGACCTGGTGGGCCATCTTGGTTAGGTTCTTGTGGAGGTAGAAAGACAGGTTTAAAGGGATTCTACCTGTAAAATGGTTCATCAATTTAAAGTGGTATATCATCACCCTATTATACCTTCCTTCACAGGTTATATAAACTAGGATCGCTTTCAATAACTGCTGCCACTTCTCCTCAAGCCAGGTGGATGGGATGCTTTTCTTCCATACTATGTTCTTGTGTTCAGGATTTAAGTAGGACCTGAACTCCAAATCCTTTGTAATGGTGGTCTTGAACAATTTCTCCCCATTCCTTGGGAGTTCTACTACTTCTGCTATTAGGGTTTCATCAACCTGAAACTCTTCCTTGCCTATCAATGGCTTAGAGCCATCAAAAGAAAGAGCAAAGGCTTTTGCCACTTGCTGGTGGGAACCCTGGATTTTCTCATAGAACCTGTAAAAAAATGCATCTTTGAAGAATTGGCATACTTTTGGATGTGACTCAAGATAGCTAATGTCACCTAACTCCTGTCTGAGGGCAGGTCCTTCTCCTTTATTCATCTCTAGACTATGCTTCTAGTACCTGCAAAGATCAAAATTCGAATTTTGTGAAGGAGATTAGCGTGCTGGTTTCAGGGATGGCTTGGAGCAGTGAGGATGCATGCAAATAAATGTGGAGTGTACTGAGGACATGGTGCTGATTTTGAGGAGTTAATCAATCGATTGGTACTTGAGTAAGATGACTGTAAACTCTGGTGAGAACCATGAGATAGCTAGTACAACAATCATTTAACTAGAACATGATGTTTCGTGATGGTTCAACAACAGTCACGGGATAGGTGGAGGGTAGCTAGGGTTTGGGTCTCTTGTGCATCACTTCAGTTTCATAATGACCTTTTCCTTTATCAACTCATGATTTTTTCTGCAGTTTCAGTCTTTTCGGTGGCTAAGAGCTTGTCAGAGGCGCTCTTCATGCTAATGGAGGTTGATATTGATGGCGGCACTAACCGATTTCCTTTTTGGATATTTCGGTGGTTTAGGTAGTCTTGGATCCGGTTTTTTAGCTTCCAAAAGCTGGGCTTTTCAGTGGCTAATGAATTGTTGAAAAGTTTGCCTATGTCACCGAAAACTCCTTTTCCAAAATTTTATTAAAAAACGAAGTCAGCAGGCTTTCGGTGGTTAACATAGTCCTGAGTCCAAATTGTTAGCTGCCGAAAGATGGGATTTTTGGTGGCTAATGAACTATTGAAAAGTTTTCCTAAGCCACCAAAAGCTAAACTTTTAATTTTTTTGAAAAAGCAAAACACAAGGCATTCCAATTTTGTTAATCACCTAGACATATTTCATAATATGCCCTGCAATCTTCATCACTATGCAAAAATAAATTGTCTGAGTTTGACCTATTGAAGACTAATCTATTTGGGAGATAACATCTGGCTCCTACTTAGGGATGGGAACCTTCTTGTGAGGTCCCAAGAACCCCAGAATAAATTCCTTGAAAAACAAAGATTAAAGCTATCTTCTAATGTTCCATTGGGCATGGAGTCATTTATCCTTCATAACTGATCTGCTGCAACCTGCCTATAGCTCGCTTTGCTTATGCATGAAAACAACTAAAAATGACCTAGCTGCTCATATTAAGAGATTATTTTCCTACCTATTCCTACTCCTAATTCTAATTAGTAGAGTCTTCTTATCAAGTGACATCATGCTTCCAATGAAGCCATGTCAAAAGCTGATATGCTGAATTTATCCTTGATCTTGACCCAAAAAATAAATGAAACCATAGAATGCAACAATGTAGTTTCAAAGGGTAGCTATCATCTGACAAAAATATTTTGATATCTATGCTGCTCATAAGTTCCAGATAGTCAGCAACAGGGTCATAAAATCCAATAGGAAATACCTTTTTATGCTGCTGATATTTTCCTCCACTGATGTCAATGTTGAATGTGGACTGCTCAACCTTTGTCTGATAAAAATGCAAGCTCAACAGCTGATCTGAATCTTTCTTCTCCCCTTAACGTAATATGAAGTCATCATGATGATATGCTGTCTTATCACAGCTAACAATTTCCTCTTCCACAATAATATCTTTGCAGGATATATCAAAACTAAAAATATCTTTATTGGAATTTTGAGCAGCAGATTCGTAACAAGCATCTATCATAGCATGCACACATTTTTTATCCTCTCTCTGCTAAAAAGAAGAACTAGATGAAATTTCAGTAAACACTGGGTCTTCACAGATTTTAACATCTTCTTCCTCATCACTGTATTGGTCGAATATAGGAGTATCAACAACAAAATTTTGAAACAAACCTGGGAAAATATTGCCTAGTTCCTTGTCATAATTTGAAGCAAGATATTCATAAGGAGAAGGAAGATCTTCTTGCTATTCTATATAGAGATTAGACAACCCCTGAAAAACTTGTTCCTCATGGTTACTGCAGCTTCTCTTGATATGCAAATATGGAAACTGTGAGCTAGCCTTACTGATTTCAATATTCATTTGACCAGTAGAAAGCTGATAATTTCCAGGTGTAGTTAAAGAAATCAATTCCTCAGATTCACAACAATCAGATTTAATGATAGTAGGAAAACATTCAACTCCTTTATAAGTCATTTCTAGTTCATGTTGATGGAAAAGTGCACCATCTTGAATATTCTTGAAGGGATGCTGCATATTGTGAGGGAGAGACCTGTCTCTATTTACATCTTCAACCTTATTATGTAATTCATATTCATCACAACAATTACCAAATACAAGCTCATCTGAAAAATACCTTTCGCAGTGCTTAGTGAATGCTCGGTGAAAATCCTTCATTGATGAAATGCTGGAAGGAGGTAAAGAAAAATACCATTGATGTGCATCACCATACAATGAATATATGAACATCTTCATGCTGCTGATCTAATAGATCCATGCATTCATGAAACTTGAGGAGGTGTTCTACAAGACTGTCTTCTTTCTCCTCTTTGAAGACAGGTAGAAAATATCCCCATTCGGACATATCGAGTATTGGATGTGGGAAACTAGGAACTGAAGAGAATTCAAGAGGTGCAAACCTCCATGCCAAAAGAGTAGAAAATGATTTTGACATCTGAATATTGTGGAGTCTCCATTGAATTCATCCTTCATGGAGTCACCAAGGATGAGATCTTCACAAGCAGCAATGCTTGAAGATTCCTCAACCCTAAATCTTTTTGATTTACTTATAAACTTATGAGAACTAGATGCTTTAGTAGAAGAAGATTGAAATGGAGGTCTATTTGATATAATAGAAGAAATACCTTTGGAAATACCTAATGTAGCTCCCCTTGTAGCTCCCCTGTCTTAGTGAAGCCCTGGCTCTTCTTAGAATGTATTCTAGATCTGAAACATGTGTTACTGGTGGCCGTTGAGGGTTTGCTCTGGTACTTGGTCTTCTTGAAGCCACCTTATTCCAATGGAGTCACTAGATAGATGATTACAGCCAAAATAATGTCTAGACTTTATCTATCATCAAAGTAGGATCTATGTCATCTCCTAGGGAATCTGAGCTTCAATATCCTCTCACCGACAACAACGCCAATTTGTTAGCACTACAGGAAACTCCTCTAGGTTGTAGCTCAAGGATTCCTGGTAACTTAAATGTTTTTAATGGTTTTCTAAGTGGATCAAGTCAAATGACCTAAAGGATGTCACACACTCAAGACATGCATAAAAATCAATCAAACGATAAGACTTCTAACCACCAATGTTCACAGGGTTGATAATAAGATGAATAAATGGAGAACTTACTATGCTGGCAGATTCATATATAAAGCAATCACATATGAAAGGCTAATCATAACAAGGAAAAATACTTGTAATTCAACTCATCAATAGATAGATAGGATGACAACTATATAACATTAGACAGGATGTTCAAACACAAGTACAGAACATAAACGAGATGGAACCTGAACATATATTGGAAAAAAAACTTATCTAAAATGATGAATAACATGAGAAGATTGAATATAATAAGTGTCTCACAAGTCTTCGAAGTCGAACCCTTGCTTCAACATAAGTCTTAGGATTTATAGCCTTTAGAAAATTTATTTCATATCCTGAAAAGTTGGATTTGATTACTAAAAATAGATAACATAACTGTTTTTGCAAAATTAGGTCAAAAACCCTAATTTAAGTGCTAGACTATCTAACTCTAATATTTGTTCACTCCTTGAACTCTTTAACAACTGCAGTAATTACTGAAGTAGAGTTATGACCTGTTATCTGACAGATAAGTCATGGTTTGTCAAAATAAGGTAGGGTTTGTGACCTTTTTCACCTTGATGGCATCCTCAAAACTAGAACATACCCCCTCCACTAGTGCCTTTCATCAATTTTCAGCTTCATAATTCACCCCTAAGGTGTTTGCATCTGGCAAAACTGGTTCTGTGTGTAAACATATCTTTCTGCACCCTTTGTGCTTTCGGTGGTTAAGGAAACGGAATCCTGGGTTTGTAAGCTGTCGAAAGCTTTGCTTTCGGTGGCTAATGAACAACTGCTGCATTTGCCTAAGCCACCAAAAGCTCTGTTCCTGCAAAACTTTAATCATCCTTTCAATCATATTTTTACAGCTTTACTGTTGACCTTCTGGTACTTCTTCAACTTTCACAAGGTTTGGAACAAAAGCATCATCGTGGGCTGCCTCTAGATCCTGAAGGCTCATCGCTACCTCTGCTATGGTTTCCAATGCAAAGTGAGCTTGAGAGCTAGGATTTGAGTTTTTCTTATACAACCTCGACAATCTGATCATTCTGTAGAGCCTGGAGTTGTTCTTCATTAATCTTATATTTCTCCTTTTTAGCAGGACATACATCCCTCTCATTTGTAGAAGAGAATTGTGCAACTCAGTATTCTTGTTGGTTAATATTGCATTATTTCTTTTGATCTCTCTGTCTAAGACCTCTAGTTCATGTATTTGCCCTAATAGTTGGTTGATTCTCTGAGACCTAGGTTTTCTTGAGGAAGTATCCACCATTGGTTCCTCTTGACCTTCCCTTGGTTTTGGTGAGGGAAACTCCTCATGTTCTGCTGCAACTTGCTTTGATAGGTCAACTTCCTACTCCTTTTCTTCTTCTTCTTCTGAGTAGGGTAGGTTAAGTATATTTTCACCTTGTGTTGGGGCCTCCTTCTGCTTTCCACTGAAGTCCATATTTCTTTTGGATTGGTTGGTTTTAGAAGTTGGAGAGGGCTGATCCACTGTCACTGGTGAGATAGCCCTCCTCTTCCTCTTGCCACTCCTAGGAGTAGTGGACTTCTTTGAAAGGGACTTTCCTTTGTCTTCTGGCTGTGAGCCTGTTTCAAACTCATTCTAGAATAAGAAATATGTCCATGCTATGTTTCTTCTTTGTAGCAATTCTTGGACAATGAGTTTTATCATACCATGGTGAGATAACCTCCCTGTGATTTTGGTGGGTTGGGCCTTGACCTGCTGGGCCATCTTGGTTATGCTCTTGTGGAGGTAGAAAGGTAGGTTTAAAAGGATTATGCCTGTAAAATGGTTCATCAATTTAAATTGGTATATCATCACCCTATTATACCTACCTTCACAGGTTATATAAACCAGGATCGCCTTCAATAAATGCTGCCACTTCTCCTCAAGCTAGGTGGATGGGATGCTTTTATTCCATACTATGTTATTTTGTTCAGGCTTTAAGTAGGACTTGAATTCCACATCCTTAGTAATGGTGGTATTGAACCATTTCTCCCTAGTCCTTGGGAGTTTTGCTACTTTTTCTATTAGGGTTTCATCAATGTGGAACTCTTCCTTGCCTATCAATGCCTTAGAGTCATAAAAATAAAGAGCAAAGGCTTCTGCCACTTGCTGGTGGGAACCCTGGATTTTCTCACTAAACCTGTAACAGCCTACATATTTGAAGAATTGGCATACTTTTGGATGTGAATCAAGATAGCTAATGTCACCTAACTCATGTCTGAGGGCATTTCCTTCTCCTTTCTTCATCTCTAGACTGTGCTTCTAGTACCTGCAAAAATCAAAATTCAAATTTTGTAAAGGAGATTAGCGCGCTGGTTTCAGGGATGGCCTGGAGCAGTGAGGATGCATGCACAGAAATGTGGAGTGTACTGAGGTCATGGTGCTGATTTTGAGGGGTTAATTAGTCTATTGGCACTCGAGTAAGATGACGATAAAATATGGTGAGAACCACAAGATAGCTGGCAATACAACAATCATTTAACTGGAACATGATGTTTCGTGGTGGTTCAACTGCAGTCATAGGATAGGTGGAGGGTAGCTAGGGTTTGGGTCTCTTGTCCATCACTTCAGTTTCATAATGACCTTTTTGCTTTACTAGCTCATGATTTTTTCTATAGTTTCAGTCTTTTTAGTGGCTAAGAGCTTGTTGGAGGTGCTCTTCATGCTGATGGAGGTTGATATTGACGACGACACTAACCGTTTTCCTTTTTGGAGCTTTCGGTGGTTTAGGTAGTCTTGGATCCAATTTTTTAGCTTCCAAAAGATGGGATTTTTGGTGGCTATTGAACTGTTGAAAATTTCTCCTAAGCCACCAAAATCTTCTTTTCCAAAATTTTATTAAAAATAGAGTCAACAGGATTTCGATGGTTAACGTAGTCCCGAGTCCAAATTGTTAGTTGCCGAAAGCTGGGATTTTAGCTGGCTAATGAACTATTGAAAACTTTTCCTAAGCCACCAAAAGCTAAACTTTTAAATTTTTTGAAAAAATAGAACACAAGGCATTCCAATTTTGTTAATCACCCAGACATATTTCATAATATGCCCTAAAATATTCATCACTATGCAAAAATAAATTTTTTGAGTTTGACCTATTGAAGACTAATTTATTTGGGAGATAACACCATGTAGAAATAATAGATCAATTCTCAATTCTATGAGAAATTATTCTAAGAATAAGCATAGGAAATAGATCTTTCTACTAAGAATTCTCACAAGCATACACATGAAAAATAGAGAGAAGAAAAGAGACTGAATCACATGAATGAAGAGATTAATATTGGTGTGTATCCTTCCATTGAATAATGATGGATAATAGTGTACATAAATAGTAAATCCCTCATAGGAAAATTGATTTGTATGGAGACAAATCATAAAGCTCAAAAATGATGACTTACCAAAATATACCAAACCCCCATAGGTGGCTAAAGCGCTTCCCAAATCTATCAAGGACCTCACGAATTGGAAAAAGCATGAGTGAGTTTTCAAGGAGATGGAAAAAACATGCTAATCCTAGAAATTAGAGGAAAAGTAATGAAGGATGGGTTGGAAACAAAAGAACCTAGTTTCCTAGTTTGACTAGCTTTACCTTATCCATAGAAAAGCAAAATAAAGTAGAATTTGCTGTAAAGTGCTGTATACTAATTTTGGATGGTCAAATGGTGGTCAAGATCAACCCAGAATTAAAAATAAATCATTCCTAGGATATATAAGGCATGTATTGACTTTAAGGTGCAAGTGGATGCCAACTAATTAAGCTAGTGGGTGAATAATTAATCAAATAATGATTAATTATTTTATCCTATGTTATGAGTGACTTTAATATATTCTAACAACTAAAACACGATCATGCACAAGATAAGCAAAAATTCCATTAAATCGAAACAGAGTGTTACAGAGTTTCTAGAACCAACTGATTACATATAGAAAAAAACTAACTAACTTCAAGATTCAAGACCTTTCTCCTTTCACATAGCAACACTTATATATACAACATTTTTCAAAGGGAGAGCAAGTCGACCCTTTCAGTGGCTGACTTCTCTTAAGATAAGTCAACCATTATGACAAATAACTAACGAAGGGTAACACATAATTCTCTCCTCTTCCCTCATGAATATGGTTTCCTTAAGGTGCGTGATGTGGCATACAAGCTCTAATTTGGCATATCTAATGTCAAGGTGTCGAGCATAAAAAGGATGCTAGCAATATTCCAGAAAGGGGTTCATGATATCACTCTAGCGTGTGGAAAAAAAGTAGTTTACAGGTCATTTCATGCTCTTAAAGCTTGGGAATCAATCAGTAACAGTGCACGATTAGCTCAATGGACTAAATGATGAGTTGCGCAGTGAGTTGGATATGATCCACGCATATCTAGAATGGATGCATGTTCTGTTTATTGGCTCACCGAGAACAAAGATATGCAATAATGATTTCATATATTAGCATATCATCAAATATCATCATATTTAACAAATAAAATTGTAAACTGATAGAAATAAATCATAACTTGCATAAACCCAAAATATAATCGTACCTGAGACTAAATAGTGAGCTGCATGATAGAAAATGTGCCAAAAAGGTGACAAAACATATGTCAAGCATGTAAATTATTAGCCAAAAATGATGACAAAATGAGGGCCAACATTCCCCCAAACCGAAGGAATGCCAGGTCCCACTGGTCAAAATGAAAAATGGCATTAGGAAGAAGGCAGAGCTGTTTTAGTAGCTGCCTTCGAATTTGATGAAGCAGGTGATTTAAATTTCAGTCTCTTGGCATGTGATTTTAAAAGAGTACACCTCTCTTGTTGAGTCCTCTATGACATACTGAAGGCCTTGTGGAGTTACTCAACGTTTTTGACCTACAACCGCAACTCCTTATTCTCATCTCGAAGCTCTGCAATCAACTTGACATATCCTTCATTTCGCTTTGTCAATTGAGCCAACTCTTGAATTAACTAATCTATTGTTGGTTGATGAGGTGTAGATGGCTCTATCGGCTGCTGAGAGTCTTGTAAAGGACTCATCTCCTTGGATGGTACTTCAAGATCAACAGTCGGAATTTGTATTTCAAGACCCAAATCTTGAATAGGTGTAGAAATAGTTCCATGAACAAGTGCAGGGATAGTCTCCTGATCATCATCTTCAAGCATTTAAGATGAAACGCTAGATAGAGAAATCAGAGAGGTAATGCTAGGATTTCTTGATGTGATCACAATTTGAAGGACTTGTATGGATAGCAGGATTAACCATAAACTGAACAAACTTTTCTTTTTGATATCTAGTGCATGGTCATGATAGGGGTATAAATTCAGCAGATACAAGGACAAAGTGAGTGTACAGACTCACGTTCGATGTGTCATCATCTAGATGAACGACAGTGGGGATTTTCTTTTCTGACGATGGGGATGGACTGGATTCTTGAGGAGTAAGATGTCAAGGGTTTTTCTGATATACAAATGGGGGTTAAGAAATTTGAATACGAAGGTATCCTAGGGTTGATTACACTCTTTAAGCTGATCTAAAATTAAAAGCTTAATCAAAATATGATGGTATATGCTTCCCTTAGCATTAACAATATTATTTCTAACCTAGTTCGACATCTTTTTCAGGATCCTTATAAACAAGAAAGGGAAATTGAGATATTTTTTATCAATGAAATGAGCTAACAAATGGATATGACATAAATTAAAAACACTAAACTTACCTTCATAAGAAATCAAATGGATGATGACCATCAAAGGATTAAGGTACTTAGGTTTTATCCAACTACGATGAAAACCCTTTCTTCCTGTCACATGCCGAAACTCAGGTTTAAGAGAAAAGTTATGAGATGCTCGTGGAACAAACCAATGCTTGTGCCATCGATCACCTTCTCGTGGAAGCTTGGTTGCACATGCGATTGATTCCTCAGTGACTGGGAAGACATGATGGCCAACCCTTTCCTTCCTCCCATCGAATAATGATATTTCCTCATCATACCCTTGTAGTAGATGAAGGAATGGGTTCCAACCAGCATGAAAAAATAATTCTCAGCATTCTTTGAACTCTGGCAACTGGAATAAGTATTGGTAGCTCTTAGGTTCGAAACGATTTGGCATGGTTAAGAAGAACTAGGATACAGAGTTTACAGAGTATGGAGGAAATAGTGGTAATGGTCAGTTAGAATAATGGAATGGGAGAAGGTTTGCATAGTGTTGATTTAAAATGTGCCACATTGCACCTATCAAAATGATCACGCAAACAACTCGGCATGTTTATACTATCCTGCCATTTGGAAATCTTTGAAACGTTTGCCATAAAAAATGCATAATTTAATGAGTTTATAAAGTTTTAGTTAGTTCAACCCTGTCCAAAGTAAACTTTGAATAGGTTGAACGTTTAACCTAATACAGATGTATGAACCATATTCATAACTATAACCTTGATTTAATAGGAAGGTCAATTATTTGTTAGCATATGCGTGTGAACGGAAAATATGATAGGGGTGATGGTAGTGTAATGATGATTTGGAAGTACCCTAAGATCAAACCACACCCATATGAAAGTAATATGAGATCGTATTAGATCTAAACCATACTTACATCATAAGTTGATCTTGTGGATGTGACTCTAATGATATGACTCAACTTTTTTCCCAAATAAAATTAAGCTAATACTTAACTGTAGGTACTAAAATATCAGAGTTTTTATTCAAACCAATATTTGACCCTTCATATGTTCCTTCATATATATTTCTATAAAAATAAGCTTTGCTAGATCATATTGCTGCTAATTATGAATTTTCCTAGGCTGCCAGTCAACAAGAAAGTCATATGAAACAATTTTTTTGATAATTTAATTGCACTCTCCCTTATTCCTACAGGATTTTAAGGCCAGTTTCATTGTTTGCATTATCCTACAAACACTTTGTCATAAAGAAAAATAAGTCTTTTATAAATAAATTAGAAAAATAAAGGCAAACAGTCTGATCCCCCCCAAACCAAAGATATGGCATTTCCCCAAGCCATACAAGAAAACTTAAGTAATTTTCAAAATAAATTAATAAAATTTCAATCATGCTGTTGTGATTTTTTTCAAGGAAAAGAAAAATTAACGAATAAGTAAAAATGATTTAGATATGTATATTTATAAAAAATAATAGTGCTAAAGAAGATCATATAAATGATGAGAATACAATTGAAAAATATCATAGGAAAAACTAGTCATCCATACCTCATTGATAGGATATCTTGTCATCTTAAGAATATTTGAGTTCACCCTTGAGTTTGTGAGTTTTTACAACTATGGGTCCCATTTCTAGGATAATCATATCCTAGGTATTGATTGAATTTAGATTGTCGGATCCAAGGCCAACTTACGGTCATTCTCTCATGACATCTTTAAACAATAGGCCTAAACATATATTTATATGTATTCTAGTTTATTATCATTGTTTCCCGAACCATGTGGATAGTGATGCATTAACCATATCTCTTTTACCCGATATTTCCCCGCTTCCAGCGAGCCTGTTCAGTACCCCAACGGGTTTATCTTGGTACCATGCAAGCATAGCCCCACCACCAGTGAGCCTGTTCAATACCTCGATGGGTTTACTTGCATTTACCGAGCTTCCCTTTTTTTAGTATGTTACTTAGCATTGACCCACTATGAGCAGGCCTGTTCAGTACCCCGAAGGGTTTGCTTTGTATAATGATTTTGAGTATATGGAATTCGGTTGGTACTGGAGCGTGTTAAGCTTGCTAAGCACATAATTCATAATTTTTTTTTATAAAATGGCCTTAAATATAGATCATGTCAAAGAAGAATAACTTAAATTTGTCCTTTGACCTTTCAGTCTATCTTTTCATAAAGGATAAGTAATGTTCCCCACAAGCAGAAAAGTTTACTTACTTTCAGGTTACCACAAAAATTATGAAGAGACAAGTTTTGATGGTAAGTATATAGGATAAACTAGTAGTTCATAGGTGTGAAAATTCCGAAGGAAATGATGATTAAAGTAAGTCTCTTCAAGCAACTATTCAAATAATCGGGAATGTACATGTCTAAATCAAGACACCATATATAAAGCATAACAAAATCATAAAATAAGTGGTTGAAAAATGATACACAATAATTCTAAAACTTCAAAGTTAAGATATATTTTAAGTGTTTTTAGAGCACTTTCTTTTTCACATAATATCTTATAAACTGCTTACAAAAATAGAAAGAACCATTTGTAACCAGACTGCAAAACCACTTATTAGATGATTCATTTTATTCTTGAGAACATATATTACATTATAGAAAAGGAGTCCCCTATAAACACATTAGTAGGAATGACTCTTATTTATTCAAGGAAATACACACATATTTACATATAGACAAGTGATGATGACCCAAAACACTTTTAAGAATCAAGAGGAGGAAGAGTTTTTGGAGAGGGAAGGTCCATGGCTACTTCTATCCTGGTAGGGTCCACCTTGATCCCTTGGGGTAAAACATGATGTCACGTACAAATGTGACATGCATATATTTTGTTTAATGGATATTCTTGATGGGAATGTTTAGTCTTACATCTTGGATAAAAGTTACTCTTTGCTGCTCGTTCTTCTTCCTATTTCTTCATGTAAGTTTGGTTTCTAAAGTGAGTATACCTAGAAGGTTTCTTTCAAGGTGAGAATGGGGCATCCCAATGTTCTTTTCTAGGAGAGATATTCCTCCAATCAACCATGAGTATTATAGGGATGGTAGATGCTACTGTGAATGTTTTGATTTATGAGATTACTATGTTTATTGAGTGGCCAAAGAGAGCTTTACCCTAGGCAGGATTGACAAAACCAGTGAAGTTTAGCTTACCCTCTTAGTGAAAAAGTTGTATTATTTGGTTTTGTAACCAGTGGAAGTTTTAAGGGTTCCCAATGGTTAGTCCCCTTACACTTGTCAAGGATGAGGCCCTTAAGACCTCCTGCCAGGATCTTTTCTCTTTTTATGACTTCCCCTATAAGATCTCCTGAAAGAGTCTTTAGCAGAACTACTCCTTATAGGTTTTTTTTTTCGATGCCTTTTCGATGAGTTAATGGTTTGGGTATTATGTAAATATTAATAGGAAATTTTAACTATCTTAATGAGTCTAAGTTTTTTATAAAAACTAAAAAAACCCTATATTAGTACCACTACTGGATTTGGGGGTGCCTGTTATAACAGATGTGTAGGTTCTTACCTCTAGTCTTACCACTCCCCTGCTACTAGCCTATTACTAAATTTCATATCTATTCTACCTTACAGAACAACTCCCCGACAACGGTGCCAAAATGTTGGGCAAAATATCGTATCGATTAATTCACCTAATATTTAATTATCGACCAGGGTTGGTAGGCTTAGAGTTGACACAAAATATATGTGAAGGTAGAAGGGTTCCTATGTTGTCGTGGGAATATATTAATAAACAAAAGATTGAAAGATATTTCAAAATGAAAAACCTTGTCAAACTCTAAATAATTCAACTATCAAAGTAATTGAACCAGGACAGAGTACCAGACCAGAGTGGTATAAAGTTATACTACTCTATTCTATAAATAATTCCTATAAGATAAGAATATAGACAATGTTATTCTATGACACTAAACTATTCTCTAAGAGAATATCTATTTTACTGTTAAACAACTTTAAAGATGAATTGTACGAAATTACAACTTGATATGCTTTAAGAAGGACTATATATGCAACTACCAAATGTATATAATAAGTTAAACTAAGCCATTTTAGTTCCACTCTCCTTGGTTATTTTGAGGATAAGAATTCATTGTTATTGGAATAGGAGCAGGAGAGGTGTTAAAGTGACTCTCAAAGGAAGTGTAGAAATTGAACAGAATCAAGTCTAATTTAACCTCTACAAAAATATGCAGACTAAGAAACGTCCAATTGCAAGTGATATTAAACATGATGGTTTATTTCATAGGTAGCTAACTCCTAACTTGAAAAAGATAAAAGAAGACTACAAGAAAGTAGACCTAACTTATAAACAAGTACAAAACTTAATAAAGAGAAGCAAATAGAAAACTTAATAAAGATGATTTTAAATCCTATCCTATAGGTTTCTTCGATAATTACATGATAGAAAGAACAAGCGTTATTGCTATGAACGATTTACAAGATACTACTCTATTAATGCTTCTAACCCCAAACTTCACATGCAGAGGGATAAATCAAATAAAACCAAAGATATTATTACAAGGAAATACAATATACCAAAACATATGACATAATTTTAAACATAGAATGAAAAGAAAGAAGAAAGAAGAATAAAAATTAATAAGTATTTTGAACGGTCTAATATAAGGTTGTAAGAAAAGACACAACCATTATCTAACTACCGCTTATCAAAACATAATCGAAAAACTAAAGAAACAGGCTTAAAATAGGTTAAAAGTGCTAAGGGTTGAATGAAAGGCTGGATAACAAACTGGAACAAAGGTCTGGATGACAGACAAAATAGGCTGTTCGAATGACAATCTGCACACAAAAATCACTAGAATGTCAAGAAATAAATAATCTAAATGATTTTAATGTCAGCTGATCCATGCACACGATACTAAAATATGAAGAGTAGAAATTAAACCTACTTAATCATTAAATTTCATAGCAGAGTAATCTAAACTAATTCATAATTCAAAAAGGGAACTGTTATTGATTGAATCATTGAACAAACTGAAATGTAATTAAACAAACTCATGACAAAACAAAAGTAAATAAAGCTGAACCTACTGTAACTTAATCCTGCAATATCAAAGCAGTCTATTCTACTAACATAACACCAAGCAATAAACTGGAAACAACTTGAAAAGGAAATTGAAAACTAATTTATGCGCAACCGATTGCTTACTTCAGGAAAGGAACTACATTAACAACATAATATCAAAGTTTAAGCTACAGGAAATAAATAACACGAAAAGTTTCAATAACTGGATTGCATAAACAAATTACAGATGAAACCATGCTAATTACAAAAAGAAGGAATAACGAAAAATATAGGAATGTAAATCTTTGGTTGACGGGGGGCCCTCCCAACAATCAGAGTGATGAATTTCTACTAAAACACAATCATGCAAAGAATAAGAAAAACTTCCATTAAATCAAAATAGAGTATTATAGAGTTTTTGGAACCAATTGATTATATATATATAACAACTAACTAACTTCAAGATTCAAGACCTTTCTCCTTTCGCATAGCAGCGTTTATATATACAATGTTTTTCAAAGGGCGAGCAAGTCAACCCTTTCAGTGGTCGATTTCTCTTAAGATAAGCCAACCATTATGACAAATAACTAACGAAGGACAAAACATAACGCTCTCCTCTTCCCTCGCGAATATGGTTTCCTTAAGGCGCACGATGTGGCATACAAGCTCTAATTTGGCGTGGCTAATGTCAAGGTGTCGAACATAAACAACATGCTAGCAATATTCCAGAAAGGGGTTCATGATATCAATCTGGCGCGTGGACAACAAGCAGTTTGCAGGATGTTTCATGCTCTTAATACTTGGGAATCTATCAGTAAAAATGCGCGATTAGCTCGGCGGACTGAATGATGAGCTGCATAGTGAGAAGGATATGATCCACGCATATCTATAATGGATGCATGTTCTATTAATTGGGTCATTGAGAACAAAGTTCTGCAATAACGATTTCATATATTAGCATATCATCAAATATCATCAGATTTAACCAATAAAATTGTAAAATGATAGAAATAAATCATAACTTGCATAAACCCAAAATATAATCATACTTGAGATTGAATAGTGAGATGCATGACAGAAAATATGCCAAAAAGGTGATGAAAAATATGTCAAACATGTAAATTATTAGCCGAAAACGATGACAAAATGAGGGCCAACAGTATATATTTTATTTGCAATACATATTTAAATTGTTATGTTCATGGGGATAGATTTCCTAGTCTGATGAACAGTAGCAGCTTGGGTCGCTTCGTCTCCATCATTAGGATGAGGGGAGGGGACATGACATCTTCTGATTTCCTTGCAGCTTCTTCCTGCTGCTTCTGCTATTTTGTTGTGTTGTCGTTGCCTTTTCCTCCACTGGTGTTGATCTTGTTTTTGAACCGCTTACTCAAGGCAGTCATATTGCACGCATTCCTATGCATGGCCTCATCTTTGTCAAAATGATGAGAGTATTCAAAACAAACTCCTAGAAATGAACAATGCTTTGCAACCTTGTCAAAAGAGTCATTTCTATGGAAACTCTTTTCCCTGAAGTGGAAACCTTCTAGATCCTTTACAAATTCTGGTGCAGTTTTTACCTTCGTGAATTTATAGGTTCAAATGCAGAATGGAAGTAATGGGAAAAATGCCTTCTTCATGTCAAATAGGAAATTTCTGAATCCATCTATAAACATTTGTCTCACTGCCTCCTTATGGACTACATAGTCTGTGGCGTATCAAGGAAACAATGATGGAACTCGATATCCTCCATACATCCTTAGATAAGTACCCTATTTAGAGAAATAGTAGTCTCCATATTCACATATGATCTCCATTGTACCTTCAAACATGTAATTTCATTCTTTGAGGAACATTAGCTCATACAGTGGCATCAAAAAATTCTTCGTAGATGAGCTTGTAGAAATTGGAGTACTTGTGTGCCCAAATAATTTTATGGGAAACATTTATGGTTTTTTGGTGTAATTACAAGTACAATTGAGATTTGGGAATTGGTGTAGGCATAAAATAAAATCAATCAAATAAGAGCCCATGTAAAATTCTGACTTTCTTTGAGTTAGGCCTCCTTGTGCAACAACTATACATGATGAAAAGCTGCTTTCTACAATATCTGCCTCATTAAAAATGGTGCCTTTCATAGCCACATGGTATACAAATGGGATCCAACTTAACTTGTAGAATTCCCCATTTTCCCAACAGAATATTTTGTTTAGCAGTAGGGCTGTGATCCTGTAGGGGGTGTGTAAAATTGTATTCTCATACTTGCCACAGACTTTCTAGTGTAGTTTCTTTCCTTCTACCTTCATCCACTTAGCACATTCAAAGATGTCTAAATTCACACTTTTCACCCAGTCATCCGCCATAATAGTCTATGGAGTGGGTAGTTTGAAAGTCTTGGTTATATATGTAGGGGTGAAGGAATCAAAGAATTTTCCTTCTGTGTTGGAAATAATCATAGTTTTTGAGTCTATTTGAGGTAGGATCCATCCGATTACCTCATCACATGGGAAGAGTTCTAGGAGCATGGTTTCCTTCATAATACATTATTTTCTTATGCTTTTCATACAAAGGTATATCTTCTAGGCCTGTATTAGGGATTTTTTGGTCCTTGATCATATTTTATATTTGACCCCACTGAAAATCCTATTCATCTCCCATGACAGCCTTCGTGTCTTCATAAATGATTTCCATTATGGGAATAAATTCCACATCTCAATCATCTTTTGTGACCTTGGCCTTCTTCTTTCCAGTATTCTTTGGCATGTTTTGATGTGAGGACTAAAGCTATGGATTAAAGCTGTGGCATGATTAGAACAACATGCATGTTCCTCAACATGAAATAGAAAATGAGAAGCTAAAATATCAATGTTAAACAAAAATCACGGTTTCTTTCGAAGAGTAAGATTGCAGTAAGTGTTTATTATGATAGAGGATAACAAAGATGAATTTACCAGTTCATCATTGACCATTCGAAAGTAACTTTGTGAAGCAGAGAAATCACTCCCACAGGTTTTCCAATCATTTTCTCTTACAACCAGGGTATATATTAGCCCAAAACTTAAATGAAACTCATTAGTACAGATGCAGGTACTGTTTTGGGAGCTACATCACCGTTCTAACACATTCATGCTAATTATCTTCATATTTTAAGATCTTTTTTCATTAGGATTTAAAACATTAAAACAATGAGACATCTCTCACTAACTTTCTTTAGAGGTAAGAAATAGTCAATAAAGACGCGTCAAAGGATTTGTGAATCGAAAACGAGGGCACCTTTGGGAAACTGGGTACCTTAGTTTTCCCCTAAAAACAGGTGAAAACCCCTTGCTTAACAAAACTGTCCCTAAGGGGGGAAACAACACTTGCAACAAAACCCCGAACCTAGTTTTTAACACATAGCGAAACTCGAAATCAATATTTTCCAAGGGTACCTCTGTCACCTCATACAAAAATAAACCAAACAAGGTGTAGTTGGTGAACCTTTTGTCCTGCCGTAACTTTATCAATAGAACCCCAGAGGTTTGACGAAACCAAATATATGGCTTGAAAGACAAAATCAAATGTAGCAAAAAATGCAGATACAAAACCCATCATGACCAAGCTAGCAGGCTGGGAAGACGCTCAGTGCGGTCGAGGGTTTCCTACAAACAAACTTAGGGAAGATTTGGTATTCAACCATTCAAATGAGAGGACCTTCAGGATGGGGTTGGATTTTGAAATAAGGCCACAGATAGCAAAAACCCTATCACCGTAACCTTAATCCCCCCAAAATGCAATTCCTTCAAGATTTTATAACAACACAAGTTTAAATATAAGCTTTTAGGGCCTACTTGGAAACTGTAGGTGCGGGTAAGGAAGAAGTAATTCGAAAGCTCCAAGTGGAAAATGTCAATTGGATGCATCCAAAATAGAGTTGTAGTAACAAACCATAAAACCAACTGCATTATATATATAAAAACATTGAAACAACAATAAGTGCAGTAGGTGGGATAATAAATGCTAAGGGTTCAAAACGTTGTTTCGACACTCAACTTAAGAATCCCATTCAAATTTTTTTACTGAGTTTACTGATACATCGGCATCAACATTTTATTTCCCCATGATAATGTCGGCTGAGATGTCTAATTTTCACCGACACTGTCGACTGCAAATTGTCAAACGTTTCCGAAATAGACTGTCAACAAAACTCACAAAAGAGTTCCAATGAAAAAGAGGTCGGCAATGAATTCTAAATTTTACCAAACATGTCGGCTGTAAACCTTGATTTCTGCCAACACCATCAAAAAAACTCGACAAGATATCCCGATAAAAATCTTCCGATAACAAGTGTCACTAAGAAAAGGTAAGTTTTCATCGATAGTGTCACCTCAAAATCTTGAGTTTCACTAACACTATCGACATAAACAATCAAAATTGACTCAAATAGAAAAAATATTCCAAAGTGTTAGCTCAACTCGCAAAGTTCTTCCAACACATCGGGATAAAAATATGAGTTTTAACTTAGTGAAAAACATTTCTGATTTGATTAAAGAAAAAAGTAAGTCATGGAATGAAAAATCAAAAAGTAGAATCAGTTGTAAAGAATGCTTAAAACCAAAATTCTAAGGAGGGGCCCTAAAATTATAAAATTTTGGGGAAGTGGTTGCAGCAGCAAAAATTTGCGACTAGCTGGTGAACACAGATCTCTGAAAAACTATCTTTTCAAAATAAAAATTGCTATATGGTACTTGATTAGAGAAACTCATTCCAGGTTTCCTTCAAGATCATTTAAAAACTAGACTACTTCAGGGATATAAAATTCACTGCATCACATTGATCGTATTCTTTTGGGTAAGGAAACCAGGATTAGAAGTCCTGATAACTCTCTTGGGGCCAAATGGCGAGATTCGTTTTACCTTTGTCTTTGGTTACCACTAGATATGACACCACATGATCATGGAAGAGTTAGATAGATGCATTCGTTTGTTCTTTATTCCCATGCCATTCACATTCTTTTGATGCTTAAATACATTTGTCTTTTGAGTCTTCCTTGATTTCTTCTTTTACTTTGAGAAAATGATCTAGGTTCTTCCATCCATGATGTCCTTTTGTGTGAGTGATGATTTTTTTCAACTCATGAACAGAGAAGAACCTTTTTGAGCAATCCATTCATTTTAATGATTTATTTCTTTAGTATATTTTCTTGATGTGTATCTTATGTTTTGGAATTTTGACTCTTTATCTTAAGCCTTTTGTCTTTCATTTTGTGGTATGGGATTATTTTGAACACCATACACCTGTCAGTTGTTCTTGCTTTCTATGGATCTATCGTGACAAGCTTCTTTAGACATATATTAGTGTGAAGGTGGATGGATCCCCAATATAGTATTCTAGACCTCATACACCTCAGTTATTTTTCAAGGTTTAAATAAGACTTCAATGTGTTCTTGAAATAGCTTCCCTTTCAGCAGTCTATTAAGTAAAGAATCTTGTCTTAGATCAAAATCTTGCATATATCTCCCAATAAGAAGTTCTCAGATTACAAATTATTTTGCAATTATTCTGATCCCTATGTCCCCAAGAACCAAAAATTGAGCTGGCTTATTATGAAACAAAATAAAATAAACTAAAGTAAATAAAAAATAAAGCAAATGGTAGGAAAACAAGCAAATAAAAGAAAAAGTTTATTTATGTACAAAAGGACTCCCTAAAAGAAATAGGTGAAACACGGTTTGAGAACAAGGCCATTAACAGTAAGGTTCTCTTCCTCCCCTTGTAAATCTTGCAACTTATTCGTCGAGGGGCCTAGCTTCTCAACAATTTGATAGGGGCCAACCCATAGATGTTGGAATTTAGTATGTTTTCCCTTCTTGTCATGTAGGTGATCCCACTTTAGAACCAAGTCTCCTATCTCAAAACTCCCTTTTCCATATTTTCGCTTATTAAACCACCTCTTGACAATTTCTTGTCATTGTTTAAATATTTATTTAGACTTAAGTTTGGACTCTTCTAGTTTCAACAAAGTGTTAATACAAGCTTGAAAAACTTCACTACCAGATCCTAGTGAGGCTTGAGCTAATTGAGAGGGTAGAAGAAGAATGTTTGGGGGTAAAATAACCTCTTTCCCATAAAATAGAGTATAAGGGGACACTCCTAAGGAGTTCTTTGGGGTGACCCTATCTGCCCATATTGCATTAGGAAGTGTTGTGTGCCAACTTCTTTGATTTTCAATAACAGTCTTCTTTAGAATTGTGATAAGAATTTTGTTGGTTGATTCCACTAACTCATTTCCTTGAGGATAATAGTTGGTGGAATAATGCAATTCGATTCCCTTTTGACAAGAAAATTTAGTTATTTTGATGGATGAGAAATAAGACGCATTATAAAAAACAAGTGAAATTGGAACCCCAAACTGGGTCATGATGTTTTCTTGTAAGAAGTTGATGACCACGTCCTCATTCACTTTGTGCAAAGGAACTGCTTCTACGCATATTTTAAAGTAATCCATAGCTATGAGGATATATTTATGTTGTAGTGAAGAATTCAGATTGATTTCTCCAATGATGTCTATCCCCCACTATCAAATGGCTTTGAAATAATGACAGGTTGCAATGGTACAACTGCTTTTCTTAATCTTCCACTGCTTCTTTGACATACGTTGCACTTTCTCACATAAGCATGAACGTCTTTAAATAATATTGGCCAATAATATCCAGCCCTAAGGATCTTGTGAGAAATAGTATCTCCAAAAAAATGTCCTCTAGTAGGGTCATCATGCAATTCCTTAACGAATTTTGAAGCATCTTCTTGCTCGAGGCATCTTAGGAATACTCCATCGTATTTATTCCTGAAAAGAACTCCATCAATTATTTGGTAAGAGGATGAGTTCCAATGCTCCGGTAAATATCCTTGTTGGAGGTAATGCACCAGGTCTTTATACCAAGATTCGAGAGTAGTAAATATATGACATACATCAATCATATTTAACTCAACTTCATTTTCCCAATCACAATATTCATAATTATGACCTTCCATGATTGAATTGCACATCCCTTGACCTTTCTAATAGTGGTTGGGTTAAATTCCAAATCATACTCCTGCAATTCCATCACCCAGTTGCCTCTTCGTTCACCCAATTCTTTCTGTACGAAGAGGGTTTTGACAACTAGACAAGGGACGATTACCTTGAGTCTATTTTTAAAAATGTAAGGTGTGAATTTCTTCACTGATTTAAAGACTGAATATGCTTTTTTATCTACAACAGGGTAATTCAATTTAGCCCCTTGTAATCTAGTGCTCATAAATGATATTGGGTACTCATCTCCCAATTCTCCCTTTTGTGTGAGCACTGTTACAAGTGAGTTGTCTAAAGAAAAAGTGTACAGAATAAAATCTTTTTCAAAATCAGGACTTCTTAGAGAAGGTGCATGGGCTATTTCTGCTTTGATGTCATTAAAGGAAACCTTATCCACATCGGTCCATTTAAATTGCACACTTTGCTTCACCATTTGTCGCAAAGGTTTCACAATTTGTGCAAAGTATGGAACAAACCTTCGAACTAAATTGATGGTACCCATAAATGATTGCATACCTTTTTTGTTATGGGGTAAGGGAATCTGAGATATAACTTCTATTCTTTCTGGTTCTATGGAGATTCCATTTTTTGAAATGATATGACCCAACAGTTTTCCTTCTAAAACTGCAAAAATGTTTTTCTTTGGATTCAAAGATATGGCGTACTTTCTACAACGACAAAAAATATGTTTTAAATGAAAAACATGATCTTCCCTTTTCTTAAAGAAAACTGACACATCATCTATATATATCAGCACACTGTGGCTGATCAATCCCGGAAAAGAGATATCCATTTCCCTCTAAAACATAGCTCCATCATTAATGAGACCGAAGGCAATTATTCTATAAGCAAATGTTCCCCACTTTGTTTGAAATGTAGTTTCAACCTATCTTGATCAGCCACCAATACTTGGTTATATCTTGAAAATCCATCTAATAAGGAGAACAATTCTGAACCTGATACCATCTGGAGAATTTGTTCCATTGGTGGAACTGGATAGTTATCTTTATCTGAAGCTCTATTCAGATTTCAGAAGTCAACACATAATATTATTTCTCCTAACTTCTTCCTCAATGGAACTAAATTGGCTACCCATTTTGAATGTCGGACTCTGAAAATAATCTTTGCATCAAGTAATTTCTTCACCTCATTTTGGATTAAAGGTTCTAACTTTGGATGCATTTTACTTAGATGTTGCTGGAATGGTTTTATGCCCGTTTTAATAGGAATAACATGTTGAATGATACAAGTTTCAAATGTCTTCAAGTCTTCATATGTACAAGAAAATATATCTTTATATCGATGAAACAAATTGATAAACCTGCTGCTTTCTCCGGTTGAGCAACACTTTCACAAGTTCATGTACCTGGGCTTAGCCTCTGTTCCTAAATTGATCAGTTAATATTGCATAGATGAACTATTAGTCTTGATATTGGATGGGTTTCTGAATTTTTTATGTAAGACAAACATCCCTTCTAGTGTCCTTACTCCTTTGGGAATAAAATTTCCTTTGGTTACTTCTTCATTTTGTATATTTGCTTGATGTTATTCATCATCAATCATAGAGTCTTTGAAAGTTTCATCATTTGTCAGGAAATCGATAATTTTCTAATGATAATCAAACACCCTTAGATTTGTAACATCATCTAGTATTGTTGTCTTGAAAATGAGTTCAATAATGCACTTGTAATTATTAGGCACTAACCTAGCAGAATAAACAACTAAAAATCAGCTGCAACATTATGTAATCTAGGAATCAAATTTATATTGAAAGCATTAAAATGTGCAATCAGATTCTAGACTTTAGAATAATATCCTTTCAGGTGCAGTGATAAAAAATGTATTGTGTCTTTAACCTATCTAAGTACTATCTTAGAGTCACCAAAAACTTTTAAGTTCTTAACATTAAGTTCAATGGATTTCCTCAAGCCTTGAACTAGAGCTTCATACTTAACAGTGTTATTTGTACATTCAAACTCTAGTCTTAAAGAGAGAAATTGTTTATTCTTTTCTGGGCCAATCAGGACACAACCGACCCATAATCCCTCTTGTTTTTTGGAACTGTCAAAGTATTAAAACTGAAATCTATCTTCTAAATATACCTGATTAGTGTTACTTCCTATGTTAGAAACTAAATTTACTATATTACAGTCAATATCATCAATCCGTGAAAACTGAAGGAGTTCGGACTGTGTGTCTGATTCACAAATGGTCTCTTCAGCTTGATAATTCCCTGACTCAAGCTCTAAAAAGTAGTTACCCAAGACTGAAGATGGGAAGTTTATAGGTTCATTCATTCCCTCTAATTAAGTTACATTGTGTTTCATGTGTGGTTCCCTCATTACCTTAATATGATTTTGACTATTCTTATATGAAAGCCACATGTGCAACCAATCAGTTGCAAAATATCCATTCAGTTTCACCGACCAATCCCTGCTAAATATAAATCCATAGGCCTCTGGTATATCTACTACCATAGTATCTATAAATGGGCAAAATCTATCATCTATAGATAACGAAATCAACACATATTCCATCTCCCCTATTATCTTAATGACAAATTTGTCCAACTGAATGATCTTACACGAGGATGGTGTGGGTTGACCATTGATATTTTTACATACGGAGAGTGGCATGACATTAGATGGACACCTAGAATCTACCAAACAATTATGCACATTATGATTAAAAATCTCAAAAGATAATAAAAACGACAAGTTTGAGATTTTGATTTCCCTCCAATGCTTGCTTCATTAATTTCTTTATCATATTGAATGTCTTCCTGGTAGCTACTGGGCCATGGTTCAAAAGCTTCCAGAATCTTCTTTCTTTGCTGGGGAAAATTACATAATTTAAATAGAGAAATATTTTCTTTTGTCTTCTTAATGTCTTCTACTATGTCATACCCCATATCATATGCTACCAAACCTTTCTTGTTGCTTTCTATTTTATTTTCCACGGTCCTTACAGGATTATTGACTATTGGATTTTTATCTTTCATGTTGACCAGATCAGACTTAGATGTTATTTGGGTAGTATTGATAATATTCTTCATGTTTTCTTGCATCTTCTTTAATTTAGGAAGTATCGATCTTTCATCCATTACTGGTCCTTTACTTCTGGTTGTAAAATTAACCGATGATAGTTGAATCTCGTTAGTAGGATCCTCTTCATTTAGTCCCAATGTACAGTACACAATCCTATAATACCATTTTGGTTTCTTCATGTGTTTCTTCTGGTTCATTGGTTTTTTCTTCTTATACCTCAGGATGTGTTAATTTAGAATGTAATAGTTTATTCATAATCAAATTCAATGAGTTTATCCACTACGGGAAACGTTTTTTCAGAATGAGGCTCTTGATGGAAAGTATAGAAATGGTCCATGCCTACCTCATTAAAGTTCAAAACGGAAGAATTATACACAGGCGGTTGAGACTGCCCACTTTCTTGCCTTTTCTTGAAATAAGGCTTGAACTTCTTTTTCGATGAACTAGTTTCTTTGTCCTTTTCTATATCTATATCTTATTTGATAATTTTTGTACCTTCTTGACCACGTTTTCTAATTCATTCGAGTGTTCTTCTTTAGGTCTGGTTAGCAGCAAAGGTTTTTTACTGCTAAAGGTCTTTACCTCTGGTTATGAAGTATGTTTTTCTATACTATCCAGATCAGCTTCTACTTTGATGGCTTCTTCAAAATTTTCAACCAGTGTTAGCTTAAGTACCCTCTTCACAAACATTGCTAGTTGTGGGGATAGTGTTGTGGTATAATATTCTACCAATAACTCCTCAGCTAGTTTGTTTCTAGCACTAAAATTTCTCAAATGATGAGTACATATTTGGTTGAAATATTGTACCTTTTTCTTTCTTTTCCATTCTCAATGACAACAATTCTTTCATAAGGGTAGCTAGAATTTTTGACTACCAAATTTTCTTTTAAATGTCCTTTCAAAGGTGTCCCAATTTGTTATTGAATTTGGTTTCAAACTAAAAAAACAAGAAGTATTCTTAGGTTCAAAAGTATGTGGAAAAATTATGCACACAACATCGTCATGTTGAATATTTAAAAGTTCCAGAGCTACGGAATTTTTTTTCATGTGGTCTTTTGCAGAAATTACTTTTCCCAGGTCAAACTTTGGTAGCGTTATCTATGAGTGTTTAGGAAAACCATGCAATGCAGAATCCAGGTTGAGTGGTGTTATTTCTCTCCATGCAGGTTGAATAACATTTCTAGCCATAATTTGACGAGGAGTATGTGGTGGAGACTATGGAGGTGACTGTAGCGGAGACTGAAATGTAGGGGAATCTGGTTCTAACTGATCAAGAGGTTGGGTGATTTCTTGTATGGATAAATATACCAAATATTCCAAATTTTCCACCAATATCGAATCTTCAGTATAAGAAGGTACTTTCTTGGAATCCCTCCTTCTCAGTAATGCAGGAATTGCTTTCAATCCTCCAAGCTTCTTCACATAAGATCTTGTATGTCTTCTCAAGTGATTAAATTCTTCAAATAGAAAAACATATAGACTTTCTAAAACTTCTTCTTCAGAACCTAATCTCTCTTATTCTTTACGAATGAAATATTCAAGAAACTTAGTTTCATAGGTATCTCCAATGGAATAGTTTCTTGTAAACATATTTCCTCTTCCAACCATGCAATAGTGAGCCTCCTTCTAGCACCAAAACTATTGGTTCCTACAAAATTATCAGGTATCGACAATAGGGATTCTCCCCAGTAAGCAATCCAAACAAAATCGGTCATCATTTTGTGTGGGGAACCCGTCCGGTTAGTGGCCCGACTACTGTAGAATTAAAGTGTTTAAGTTTTTTTTACTGGTTGCAACTGAGTCCACCGTTTATGTGATTTTATTTTTTTAAGGATGATATGCAAGTACTTAAATAAATGCAAGTGACTAATAAAAAAGAACCTCAGAGGAGCTGCACAGGTTCTTACCTCTCACCTTACGTGAATCTTGTTTCTCAACCACTTCTAAATTAAGAAAATCTAATGTATTCTAGTCTATTCTAAACTTATCTATCCTATCCCCAAGGGGAGAAAAATTTAAATAGAAAAGAGGAATGTAATGGAATGATGCATATTGAATTCTACAGATAGCTATTTAAACTCCACATGCATAGTTACAGCAGAAAAATAAACGAAGATAGCTTTGCTTTGTTAAAGCATTCAATACTCAATATATGCACAATATTTCAAATAGAAATAAAAATCATTCATCATTACAGAAATAATTTATAAGGTTAGAATGATATCATAGTTCAATGAAATATAAATAGAAAGTAATTCAACATTGGCACTCCATACAATCCACGTAAAATCATGTGCAGTCATTCCCTAACAAAAATGGTTTTTTTTTATTCATAGAAAAAGTAGTTCTTCATACAAATAATTAAGCATACTTGCACTAGTTAAAGTCCCTTCTATTCTATCCTCTATTCCTATTTATACTACTATTACAAATGACTCTTTGATTACCTTAAATTTAGAGATTCCTTGACTTTTCAACTTCAAATTTGTCCTCTAATGCCTTGCACTAGGAAAATAAAATAATTATTTACATAAAGTGCCAAAATATTGAAAAGAAAAAATTTCAAGTGGGTCCATCTAGTCTTGAGATGTACTCTCCCCACACATTTTCCTCTTCTACAATAGTTTGGTAATCCACTTGCTTCAACAGTCTTACAGTTACCTCATGCTCCACCAGTTATGAATCTATTTCTACCATTTTTAGTGGGGTCACTCTATATAGGTATTTCAAGAGTTAATTACTAACTAAAGCCTCCGTAATCCAATTTTTTTACCACTTCTTCAATGACACCTTCAATTTTATGAATTCTTAGTTCATCTTCATGCAATATTTCTTGAAGATAATTTAGATGATCATATTTATCTAGAAAGTCTTTGGTCTTTGCTGCCAAAGATGTCTAGCATTTATTGTGAACCAAGCGCATTTTCTTGTAGAACTCTGCACATATTTCTAGAGAATTTTTGACTGTAGTGGTCAATATCAAAGAATATTTGTTTCTAAAATCTAGGAGTGCTAATTCTATCTTCAAACCTTCTTCTATATTTTAGGGAAAGTGTGAGGGAAATGTTGAATTGGCTTCCACCCAAGTTAGCTAGCATTGAACTTTTTTCACAACTTTTAACAACCTTGTTCTGAAATCAAACGACATCTCTGTAATCTCATTTAGTATTGACTCTTCTTGCTTGACCTTATATATATCCTCTGCAAGTTTTAATTGGAATTAATGAATCTTCCTCTGGATTAGGCAAGCTTGATCATGGAAGGGAGTGATATCAGGTTGCCTTTCATTGGTTGCCTTGAGTCGAGTCTCTCGTGATCTGTTCTGTACCTCCAACTCTTCTACCTGGATCCTTATCACCTTTGTTTGTCTATTTGATACAGATTTTTGTGCCTCTAAATCCAAAATATTGTCTTCAAGGTATTTTTTCTCTCCCTCTATGATTGTAACAGAAAGCTCTAGTGCATCCTTCTCTGTTTCTAAGTCTTGATACTCCTTTTGGAGACTCTCTTTCTCAGGTATTGTAGCCTCATGTTTTCTCTTTAACTCTCTTCCTCCTGCTCTTTCCTTGACCAGAGTGTCCTTCATCTTAATCCTTATTTCCTTTTAATTTTCAACATCTCCTACCAACTTGTTAACATTATCCGCATTAGCTTGTGTGACTACTATGCTTACAGATGCTAGGAATTGAGGATCCTCATTTGTGCCTTACATGATAGTATTCTTGGTCACTATGACCACATCAGGTTGATTTTTGATATTCAATCTCTTTTCTGATCTTCTAAAAATGGTTTTCATGTTATTTTCAAAGAATATCATGTCCAAGCACAAGTACAAAATGAGGAATTAGCTACTAGGTGACTAAAAATTCTAGTCACCACAAGTTTTCCAAGTGATTTACTACTAAATATGAGCAATTTTGATTGACTCAACTATAAACGACTAAAATTAACGACTAATTTAGTCACCAGTTAACAAATATGACTGGATAATAAGTGACTGAGTTAAAAATGACTAAAATAAATGACTAATTTAGTCACGACATAAAAAATGACTAGCTAGAAGAATATGAATTAGTCATTTATGTTAGTCATTTTTAATTGTGTCATGAAAAATTACAAATTTGGCAATGAAGTGTAATTTTTGTAAGTTTTCTACCTTCTATTAGTAATATTAGTGCCATGCACCTCGATCTTTAGAGATCCAACAAAGCAATTGCATGAACTTTTAGCCTTATGGGGGATTTTATGGTTCGCAAAAAAAAATAATTCTCTAGCTTTCTATTTTTGGCGAATCAAAGGTCATGATAATTGATTGGGCCAGAGGTCTCACCAAGTTGCAGTCACTGAGTTATATATGATTGTTGGTTGAAAAGGATTGGGCTCCTAAAGAATTGTTTTCTTTCTTTATCCTTCAGGCACCTGTACAGGGAGTTCAATTCTGACGCGGACCTACTGTGTTGAATACTTAGGCTAAGAGGACTAGATTTACAAGTAATTTTTTTGAATCTAAGAAGATGCTTGAAGACACATCTAAGAAGAGTAAATGGAATTGGAATTCAGGCAATTCTAAACATGGTGATGAGATTGGTGTTGGTGGACAGAAATTGAAACTGACAAATATTGGTATTGAGCTTCATGTTGGGTCTCCATTGCCTTCAGAATGACATCAATGTTTAGACCTTTAGGTTTGTTCTGTGTTTTTCTTGATTATCTATTGTGTTTTTTTTTCTATTCATGTTTTTTTTCTTTGTTGTGGATGCGGTGGAGATGAAATGGCTAGATCATAATTCCCTTACAGTAACAGAGGAATGCTACACCTACAGATGCACTATAATAGGCCATAATTAGGATCAAATCTATTATTGGATATCCTATGATTTTCACAAGTTGCAGCCCCGAAAATAGGTCAGACCTGCCCAGGTTCATAATAATATTGCTATGTTTACAGATAAAACACAGGAACTAGCAATTCAAGGGTTGGTAGACCAAAAATGTTGTGTATAGGATTTCAGACTAAAGGTTATAACATCTAAGAATTTCCTCGCTTCAAGGTTCAAGGGAGGGACCTGGACTCTTTACTTTCCCTATGGGACCCCTTCCAGAAACACTTACGAGAGGAGTTGTGCAAGTCTTTACCTGCTGTTGCACCTCTTTTTTTGTAGTAAAGTATAATGCTTTCCCAAATACTAAAACTACGCAATCTGCTTAATATTGTTATATTTGTAAGATTCATGAGTAGCCCCCAAGAATTGTAAGACTCATTGATTAACTTTGGGGATTACAACAATCTCATACAGAAATAAGCCTTCCATTTCTCGAAGAATCCAACCTTTTAACAGACTAATTCAGAATATATACAAAAGGAGAAGGAAACTAAATATAGAATTAGAAAGTTAATTCCTAAATTTATGCTAACAATCTGATAGCTTCACAAGATATCCTAAATGAATTCAACTGCATTCTATCCTATTTCTAACTTAACTCTTCCATTGACAGCAAAGCTAACTCGATTCTTTCCAGAACTAGTTCACTAAATTGATTACCACTAACCTAAACATATGGAGAATATTCAATTAAGGGAAACCCACTCCCTTTTGTAAAATTTAGAATCTTAATTTTTGAATGGCCACATTGCAATTTAAGAGTGATTCCCCTGCATCATTTATCCTTAGTAAAAGATCTAGAGTAACCTTGGTAAGCAACATTACAACTTTGGGAGAAGAGAGGTCTGTAGTGCTTTGGAGCATATAAACCCAATTGTCAAAGAAAGAGCTAGTACTACTTTGCCAGGTGTGAGAGGTGTGAGTACCTATTAAATGCATACTAATTTGCCATATGTGAGAGGAAGTGATGTTTTAATTTTGGTAAAAAATTAATGACGTATTTTTTATGTTTATCTATTTCTATAAGTCGCTGTTAATTTTTTCTTAATTTTTCTAGAATTTGAACTTTAATAAAAGTGGTTTCTAAACCCAAATTTTAATTGCAAGTAATATGGATATGGTGGGTGTATATTGCATAATGTCAGAGGGTGTCATTTATGATTTGTGTTATATCCAGAAACCTACATCCATTTTTCAACAGTTCTCACAAGTGCTTGTCGATCCCAAGAGTTGATACATTCGATATTTGTACTTCATGTATAAGTCGATGTGATCAGGTGGCGATGCTGTTAATCAATCCAAGTATGTGTAAAGATCAGTCGATGCCGATTCTCATTATGCTACTCCATGCAGTCGATCATAGAGTTGATATAGGAGTCAATGCCTTCTTATGAAAGGAAATATTCGTTAGAATATTTTTATTGAGGGTGATTCTTACAAACCTTGGTGTCATGATCAGTTTTATCTCCGGGTGCCTATTTCAAATGGGGAACTTGCCTTTATACATATTATTTATACTAGTAACTTTCTTTACC
>LPNX010507696.1:289102-302205 GCA_001517045.1 Pseudotsuga menziesii
ATGCCAAACATTGGAGGGTTTGGTGGGTTTTGGATATGGATATTGGTCATACCATTGAGGAGTTTGGGATCGATATTAACCACGGTTGATTTCACATTTTCTCTATTCAATTGCCATAGTTGCCATGGATAAAGCAGCATTGGAGAGAACCTGGAGACTTTTGAAGAGGCGGGCCGCGAATTGTGCACCTCTGGCATCAACACCACCTTCTTTGCTTACAAAATCCCTGGTAAGTACTGTGAATTGATAAAGTTTTAGTGAATGTTGGATAAAAACCCTATCCGGCCCCTCACTAGAGAGTTTCCATCCATCATGATTTTGGAGAATTAAATTTTTAGTGAGTAAACACAAATGCCTACTACCTCCTGGGCATGGTGTATTATAAAATGAGAATATCAATTTGATATGCATGGATTACACCCAACTAGGAATGGGCTAGTAGATTATAATAATTGGCTGGGCAGTCTACCCCATACCAATTGGCTTTACCCAGTATACCATACTACTAGAAGACCAACCATTACAACAAGCCTACCATACACAGGATTAATACATGCCCCATAGTCTTTACCTAGTCCCACATCCCACCTCTCTACTAGACATTACTACTTACCAGATTCATTGTTCGTTTAACCTAGTCCACACAGTAAAACAAAAAATATAAAAAAAACTATTTTTTTTTAATATAATAAAATAATTAAAAAAAAAATCTATATAACTTATATAAACAAATAAAAAAATAAAACAAACCAAACCACTATAAACATAATTTATGAAAAAAAAATATATGTATATACATATNAACGTCGAACTGGTGAAACACATAGAATCATCACCTTCCTGTTCAAATAGAATCAATAAAAGGTAACGTAGAACAATTTGGCTTGGTGCTATTGGGTATGCAGCTGCTCGGGCAGCTCCTTATTCAATTGATGTTGGTTCCACGCTTCAACTGATGATTCAAATAATTCATTTCAACCGGTCAACTGAGGATGCTGGGAATAAAGCTCCTTCAACTGGTGTTAATGGGGACCTTGGGATAATTAAATTTTTAGTGAGTAAATTTTAGGAGTAAATTATTTTTAGTGAGTAAATTTTTAGTACTGTAAAATTTCGCAAAACATCTTTGCCTCTTGTCGCCAGTAGAAGGTAAAGGGTTTGGATAGTCCGCAACCTAAAAAAAAGGGTGAATACTACTGTGACTTTGCACGGGTTGTAAGGAGAAAGTATAGGTTTCCCCCAAGCTCGTCAAAGTAAATATACTAGCGAGTCACTCTTCTCCTGGAATCTCAATATTAAAGGGATGGGTAGGCTTAATGGAGGGTACGGCAAGGCGAAGGTCTCCTCAGTGAGTAGGTCCCTAAAAGAGTCTGAGCATACTTAATGAAGGAGAGAAGTCTCGTGGATAAAAAACTCTTTCTGGCCTAACTAGAGTTTTGAGTCCCTTAAGTGTGCCATTAATAAATAGTAAACCATCATTTGTCATGGAATTGTTATTTCCCCATTACAGTCTACAGTACTGGTCATGGATGTGTCAATCAGGATTCAGCATTTGAATTGATTCAATGCAAAAATCTACCTCTGGAGTGACTCCCACTCCAAAATTCTCAGGGTTTCTATGCAGATCTGACGTGGGGAGTCACTTTGTATTTGTTATCCAAAATTTTGTTTTGTGCAAAATATTAAAATAACCCTCTGGCGAAGAGGGGAATAAACCCTTGGTTCATGAATAGGGACCTTCATAGAGCAATTAGACACCCTATATTCAAACACCTTTTGTTTCTCCAAAGGACCCTCACTATAGTCCACTAGTTGTACATCCTCTGCTTCTATCCTTAGGGTTTCTGTAGATGACAGTAGGCGAGGCAAGGATTAATAGTCATTCACTACTCTATTGAACCTTTGCTTTCATGTTACTAACCTATACACCTGACTAAATAGACCCGCCAGCACTTGATGAATAAAGCGCTTAGGGGGTATCGCTTCCCTATGAACCCTTCTCTTTGAAGGAACTGATGGATGGTCGAGTAGCCGAGGATTGCTCCAAAATTGACTGATTATGGATGGGCATGGGGCACGACTGGCTTGACTGGGATGATGGTCAATCAGAGAGCAGAGAGCCTTGTTTTTTATGGGCATTGGAAGAGGTAAGAGTCCTCTTGCTATTTTTACAAGCTTGCAGAGGTAAATAATTGTGTTCTTAAAGGGTTTGAATGGATTGATACCTACCTTCCTTTCCATTTCTGGTCTTAGGTTGAAAAGTTGAATGACTCATATTTCTTCCCTTGCATAGTTTCATGTGTCTATGTATTTCGCCCATGGGCGAGTTGATGAGGCCTTTAAGAAGTTTTGTGCTCTAACCACTGAAACTTAAACTTCTGGACTGAAACCTTGGAGGTCAAAATTACAATTAATTTTTAGTAAAATTGTTTGTGTTCATTGCAAACAGTCTTGGGTTTTGAACCTATGGCATTATTCAACCTTTGGCTTAGTCTCAGATAATTAACCATATGATGCTGTTACATATTTTACTTATGTGCAGCCTGGCATACTATTGCTGCTGCTTGCTCAAGCTGGACTACTTGAAGTATCAATGGATGCCAGTAGATATAATCCATGATCCATCCTTCCACTGCTCTAGGGAATGTGTGATAACCATGTTATGGTTCAGTTCACCATGACTGCAGAAGACGGTTTCTTTTGGTACCACATTGTCATCATAAGATATATTAGACACAATGTTTAAAGTTAAATTTCCCTATGATATATGGTTATTGACATATAGCAGAGTTGCAAACTCTTTCATGAAATGGCTTGATTCTTTAGGCTACTGTGCATCCCACAAATGGCAAACTACTATAATTGTATCAGAAAAGAGGTGACCACTAAAGTGTGGACAGGGCAGGAGAAACCTTTCATATTCATTTCCTTAAAAAAAAGAGGGTTTTCAAGCGTTTTCTCCAAACTTGCAGGTTGATTTGGGAGCACTTTAATTGTGGACATATTATATGCAACCCTCGGCTCAAGGTGCTTCTATGGTGGGTATATTGTATGAAATTTTATATATCTGATATCTAATTAAGGGTCTTAATGTATCAAGCAAAAGTACATCTGTAGGATTTGTCTTCACTGCCAAATGGATAAACTTAATTTTTGGGCGCTTAAAAAATGTTATTTTTGAACCAACTCCAAGTTTGAGCCTCCGACTTTGGTTTTGTTAGGTGTGAAGGGAGCCGGAGATCCTTTCAAGCTAATTGCCATTACGGCTTCATGTCCATAAGGACCTTCCATATCTTAGGATCTAGTGTTTCAATAACATGCTTGACATCGAGAGTGTTTGTTCACGGATATAAGTGGCTCATAGTCCTCCCACAGTATTTAGATGCAAAAAATTTCTATTGTGAGGAAGCCAATTTTATTAACAAAAGCTCACAAGAACGATTTGACCAATCATAAAGATTAGCTTCTATATGTTTCTTGGAAGGAACAAGAGGACACGCACAGATATATGTGGCAGCATGGTGGCAATCTGAAATGTAGTGCACAGTGGTTTTTTAGGATTCCTTTTCTAATTTTGAAAACCAAATGGTTTCATGTCTTTGGGAGAGAAAATCATAAGAAGGGATTTATCACAATTCCAAAAAGGAGTCTCCAAGACCACTCGAAGATTAGTCATATAGAGTGCCGAACCAGAGAAGAATCTTTTCCCGATGGACTTTGAAGTGTGAGCCGTGACAAAATACTCTCAACGTATTGCTTTGATTTCTCAGAATTTCTCAAAATCCAGTTTTGCAACTTGCTTTGTTAGGTAGATTACCATGGACATGCTCATTCACTGTTCACTCGTCTTGAATATTGAAAAGAGCAGGATGTGGGACGCCATTTTTGAATTCACAAGCAGTGAGGTAGCCAAGGGCATCCCACAGGAATCACATATGAAGCATATCACATTTCAACTTTAAATAGAGATGTTTGCTCTCTTCATCTCTTTCTTTGCAAATGTCAACTACCCAAAGATTGTCATGCTGGTATCTTTCTAATAGCAAGTGGATTAAAAAAGTCTTAATCTCAAAGATAACTCAGTTAACTCTTCGATTATAGAATTTTGTACTGAAACTTCTCATCTGCAGGCTTGCATTATATTCACCATGAAGAGTTTCATCATTTGTTCCCTGGAATGATAACTATTGTATTTTACTTCCATGCATGCATCCAAAATTCAAATAATGAATCAAGCTATTTGAAATTCCAGAAGAGTTACTTTTTGTCATGAATCATCAGAAGTGTAAATTAACCGAACCATTTTTGTAATGCAAACTTAATTCTTTCCTTAACTGGATCAACAAGCTACTCAAGTCTAGCTGAAAAACTAAAAGCAGCCATTGAAGATGAAGTTTCACTGAAGACAGAGGTCTGGCGCATGTCATTAGAGAGGGAAGGTGATGAGGATTAGCATACTTTGAATTTGTGGGAGAAAGGAAAACTCTCAAGATCAAGTTAAAAAGTAGCAGGCTGAGTTAGGGCTATTGCAAGAGGAACAGAACATTCTAAGTTCTTATATGAACAGTGTAAGAATTCTTTGCCTTTCGAGAGCTCCCAGAATATCAGAGTGCAACAAATATCATAAATCTCATTACTAGAAAGCCCGGAACAGTTTCTGGGAGGAGTTTCAATCACAGTTGATTTCACAATCTTGAGGCTAAAAGTTGAATAAATTCAAGATAGATGCATTACTTTGCATGCCCAAATATCGATGAGGAAGTTGAATGGTCTGTTCAATTTCCCATAGACAGGTGATGGCAAAATGGACCACATCAACCTAGGAAGATGTGGCCCAGAGGGTGCTCACATCTAGATAAAAGAAAAGGTATTTTTTGTCATTTATATAGAGTTTTGAGGACAAGAATGATCTTCATAATAATTTACTTCAGGATCATGGTGGCATTTACCTCGAGATGAAGACATTTTCTCGAGAGAACCTAGGTTCTTTCAAAATCGCATGTTGGATTAGAATGTTGCACTTGTTCTACTAGAGTTTAGAGTTTAAGAGATTTTAGATGAAAACTGAGTTTAGAGTTTAAGATGAAAACTTCAAGATAGAATTTGATCCCTTACTATGCAAAGCAAACTCATGGAGTGGTTAGGGTTTTACAATTTCTGCTGGATTTTGGTGGAGTGGTTAGGGTTTTAGGATGTGCATTGAAAGGAAGTTGGACTCATATGATGTTAAAGAATGATCAAAATTGATTATGAAAAGGCAAATTATACAGATGTACTTATTGTTATTGTTGTGGGAGACTTTGTCATAAGCTTATTGTCAATTTGTATTTTTTGGTAAATTTTGTCAGAATTGAGCGATGTGATTTTTGTTGAAATTGCATTTTTCATTGTTTGGAATTGCAATTTTGATTGCAGAAATAGATTCAACGCATTTCAATTACCCTTGGCACCTTGATTATGCAATTCAAACAACCTAAATTGCAATTCCAACAATTTCTGCTGGATTTTGGTTGGAAAAATTGTCAGAAAGTGGGTGAAATTTGTCTAATATTTAGCTTATTATGATGTAGGGATTTTGTGTCGTTTATGGTGGTCAAGTATAGTCTGAGAGATGAACAAAAAAATTGACAATTTGGCCAAACTTTATAGTTTGAATAATAGAGGACACAAGTTCAACAACATAATTTAACTAAAATAAAGAAATTGCTTCTATAATTTTTTTTTGATTTGAGGTGAGTTGAGCATGTTGGAAATAATGGAAAATTAAGAAGAAATTTCATTTTGTATTTTTTTCAAAACATTGATGTTGGAATGTTGAGTAAAAACTAAAAATCGGAAATTCGACATTGAGTCAAACTTTGTGGTGTTCACTGGTTTTAGTGGCTCATATCTTGCTTCACTTTATCTCACTGTTAAGATCTTAATGTGGTTTTTGGGCAGATTTCTGATATCTTGTATTATGAAGTACTGGATATACCACTTTCAGAGCTGCAAGGATTGAAATCTTTAAAGGTTACATTTCACCATGCAATGAAAGACGAGGTGAAAATAGTTTGACTCTCAACCAAATTTAATGTAGATCCTTTTAATGTTATGGGCCAAATATTTCTACAACCAAATTACATCGAGTAATGGAAATTTTGTTGATTTCATTTAGTAATACACTTCTCTTTTTCTGTTCTTGAAGGTGGAGGTATCCAACCCAAATGCAGAGCTGCGACTACTTGAGGTCTTTTACCACACAATTTACAAGGTCAGACTTGGGGGCTTCTTTTTTTAACTCTGCAATCTGTGTTTGATTCTTACAAGGCCCACTTTAATCATTTGTATGAGATATGTGATTGACCTGTGCAGATTTTTCCTATAAACGAAAAGATCGAGAACGTAAATGACCAGTATTCTTTGTTATTCAAAGTTGAAGATGGGTGGGAAATAGGCTTGTTCCTAGTTGCATTCTAAAGTTGTCTTGTCTACAGCTCCATATATGGATGTCAAAATGTTGAATTACATCAAGGAATAACACATAACACTCCTTTTCACCTGGAAAGAATTGACCAGAGATGTTTTGCAGTATCCTACACAATATCCAATTGCAATTGTAATGCTGTAAACTTCACTTTTTAAACATGACAACAAGGAAAATCCCATTGGAAAATACCCATATTGGTGCAAGTTTTGCACATGGATTTCTTGGTACAAACATGGTATTGTTAGCATAGAATCCTCTTGCAGTGAGAAGATTATTGCCGAATAGAAGCTGGTTCTTGAAATGGAACAATCCAATAGGCATGCCATGTATAGAGGAGCACAAAAAAAAATCAATATCATCTGCAGAAAGAACTTACAAGATAACATATATATATCATGGAAGCCAGAAGATGCCACTAGCAGAAACTAATCTCCTAACAGTCGAGCCTGATGCCTCAGATGAGCCTGCTTTCCACATTTATCAGTATTATAACCCAACCTCTGTTTGCATGCCTAGTTGGATGGGTAACACTGCAGCCACTCACAATATTTTGAACTTTGAATACTACCTGCTGGAAGGGAAGAGAAAATATCTCATGATCATTCTGTTTAGTTCTCGAGTTTAGATCATTTTACAATGCATGCAAAAACACATCTTTTATAACTGGCAGAATTCCCCAAACAAAGTACGTGTGATGAATGTTCATGGTCACAGGATAGACAAGTTAGATCCACTGTTCTGCAACTGATTAGCAGGCCACTAGACAAAGGCAGAGCTTAAATATACCATCACCACAGATTTGTAAACAAACCAGGCATCAACTCCATTGTTGCATTCATTTGGAGAATTTGTTAAAAATTTGCATGGCACAGTACAAGCAAGCAGCTACTAAGCTGTAGCTTAAATAGGAAAATTAGTATGAATTAGAGAATAAGGCCTTTTATAGTTTTCCCCCGCAATAACATTCTGTCTCTTAACACATTGCCCTCAGTTTGCAATCAATGGAGGAACTCTTGAATAATTTTACTAAAAGGATAACAACATTCTGAGGACTCTAACATGACACTATTTGGCAGAAATAAAACACTAGTAGCCTAGCTAGAGGTATCTGTTGCAACTTGCAAGAGAGAATCCTCTCAATTCAAAACTGCATCTGTCCTTTGACGTTAGCATTGTAGTTAAACAACCTACCACATAACCAATACCCCAGTTACTTGTAATTCACTTCTCATCATTAACATTTCCAAATGTGGCAGCTTTTGACAATGATTATGAACCTGTTTTCAAAATGGATGGATCTACTGTCGATTTAAAGGGCTGTTCGTGGTTGACCCATACTCACCATTTTGAAGGACAGACCCAGAAGCACCAATCCCTTGAGAAGTAGTGGATGGCACACTAGTGCTTGCTATAAAATTAGTAGGTGTGGAAGGCCTTAAAATGCTGCTCTGAGATATCACAAGTTCCATCAGAAACTATACTTCGAGGAGAATTTCCTGTGTTGGTGCCTAAGGTTAAAGTTGAAGGTAACCCGCTCATTGCAAAGCCAAAAGGTGTTGAAAATGTTTGATCCTGTATAGGAATTTTCAGTGCTTCCTGATAGAAGTTGCAACCCCTACATTTTTCAAGATGTCTAAAAGGTCATTTCAGAGGTTCTGCAGTTAACTCCAAAATTGACCACGTAACAAACAATAGACAGTTAAACAGTTCTAGAGGCTTGGACAACCTAATGTATCTATCGGTCTATCTATCTTCATGTTGTTTTTACATTGCACTATAAATGATAGCATTCTGAGCACCTGTCATGCTGTCCAGAATGTGAGGATACAGAATTGTAAAGATAAAAGAGACCTCCATATTTAACTGCATTGGTAGTTGAAAATGCTAGGCTGCATATGCAATATTAATTCAAAGTAAGGCCAGGACTCTACATTTACAGTACTCATTTAAACTTGTTAAAGCTTCTGTATGGTTGAGAATCAGTATCATGTCATTTGTGTGAGGATGGCATCAGAAAGCATCCATTTTCAGTCAATTTCCACCATGGATTTTCATTTATAGACTGGATGAGTTTGATTCCAAATGAAGAAACAAAGACCACATTTACCTCCCTGTAGAATTTCATTTCCTAACTGCATTTCCATTCAAAGTAGTCATTTCTTTGGCAATCAGATTGATTCCACGTACTCAAATCTCTACATTTGCGGCACTTCCAACTTCAAAATAAACCTCTCTTCCCTTAACAGTGACAATTCTAAATATCGCTGGTTTATCTGCATCACCTTTGTAACGATTTTTGCGGAATGTAACACTTGGTCCCACCCCTGCTTCTTTGCAAATAACATTTCTTCTGCTAGATTTGCCCCATGTTAGCAATCCCGATTTAAGCATTCGAACCATATTCATATGAGGAGCACCTTTACCTTGCCTAGTGTGCTTGCAGAGTTGTTCACCAGCAAAAACCATATTCCGTGCAAGATGATCCAATATGACACCTTCAGCAACTCTTGACAGGTTATTTCTCCTAGCAAGTGCCAAAGCCGTCTCACCTCTATGATTTACTAGACAACGGTCAGATCCTCTGAGAAGTAGGATTTTACAAGCATCTGCATGGCCCTCCCTTGCAGCAAGCATCAGAGGAGTGTAACCACCCTCATCAAGGGCATTGACTGCACAATCTGCTGAAACCACATAGGTAGTGGTATCTTTTCAGGGCTAAAACTGCTGAAAGGTGGTAATATTTCCTCGCAAGGAAGTGGGAATACTCTGAGCCAAAATGTCAATAGAAAATCAAGTTGCACATTATCAAGATAGATGTAAGAAAGCTGTCATGTGGAAAGCAGGTGCCCTTTCATACCCTAAACAAGTGCCCTTTCTCATATGAATTGCCATGGAATTGAGGTACTGACCTGATTCCAACATAACCAGCTCAGCTGGCTTGACTCCTTATCCTTCAGCATCCTTTTACCTGGTGCTAACTGTTATTATTTTGTTGGAGGTTTCTTCCTGTCCTTCTACACCTTTCCAATTGTTTGAAGGAATTTTTAATTTCTCTAGTTTCTTCAGGATTAGCTAGACGCAGTTCTAAGGTCATTTTGCATAAGTTCTTTCCAAGTTGATCTATTCTAACTTCATTTCTGACCAAATCCCCTGTCCTGTAAAAGAGGGTTTCTGCTTCTATCTACATGTAGTATCCTAGAAAATTTTAAAATTTAATTATGCAGTCAATTCAGTTCACAGAAAGTAACTTTTTAGATATGAATTACAATGGAGATAGATACTATTAGCACAGATGATCAATATTGGTATGTTCTTCATTCTTCAGGTACATGCAAGATACAAATTTCACCATCATTTGGACAAGCAATATAAGATTATGTGATGTACAGGCTATTATCTCTTAGTTTAATACAATTGACATGAACATTCTGATTTGGGGACTGGGAAATAATTTTTCTGGATTAGAAACCAGTTGAATTTGATGAATCATGTCTAAAATCAGTTGCACACTACGATTTGCAGCCTTTATCTTATTCCCAACTTGCAAGGAGTATTCATGAACTTGCTGCAGCAGCTGATCAGGTTAGTGTTTGCAGTTTCCCTTCTCTTTGTGCTTTTGATTTGTAATCTATTCTTGGCCTTTTAGTTTTTATTGGCTATATTTAACATTCTTGCAATAATTTTACAGAAAATCTCCCAAAAGCAGCTAGTACATCAAGTATTTCCCAAACTTGCTGTGTATAATTCAGTTGATCCTTCATTGGATCCATCTCTACTGATGGTATGTAACTGTTCACTATTTATCTGTCTGCATATTCCTGAACCTTTTCTTGTAATATGTAAATCCCACAAGCTTAATTGACTTTTTGTTTCCAATTTGTATATGCTATGTGACTTGAAATTGTCTTGCATTTTTTACCATATTTCAAGTGATAATCTTTTTAGCTTTTTAATTAGTAGAGAGGATAATGTAGTGATTTTGAGCTTTCCTTCTAAACAATTTCTAATGTCATATGCATAAAAATGAGATGCCAAATGTTCATTTGGATAGTAAAATTCTTATAATAGACATGTCATTTATATACTTCTGCTCTTATGATGGGTTTACATCTGTAAATATGCAGCTTCATCAACAATGTGAAGACAGAAGTGTTTTGCGCTATATATACTACTACTTAGCCAGGATTTTGTCAGATAATGGTTCTCAGGGTTTAAGTGCTGGTGGTGGAATACCCACACCTAATTGGGATGCTGCAGGAGGGGTGACAAGGGAAGATGTGGTACCTCGTATTATTCAACAGCTGAGTGTAGAAGCATCAAATGCTGATGTGGAAGGTATGCTTGTCCTTTCATGAAGTGGGATAAAGTACATTTCAACTTGGTTTTCTGTGCATTTCATACCTTGAAGATGATTGCAGTTTAGTCAGAGTTGTTGGAAGAATGAAGGAGAACCATGTAGAGTCTAGTCAGTTTCTTCAATTTTGCTTAGGATATTTCTCTAGTGAAGGTCTTTGACATAGTAGTCTCTCATTGTCCTCTCTGGTAACTGCTGCTGATGTTTATGCCATATGTCAATACCCAGTGAATAACTTTGGATTATATAAGAAACTTTAACGTTTTCTAGAATCCTTTGAATTCTCTAGAATCTACTACTTTGAGGCTGTATTTATAGCCGGATCCCTATGATATGTGGGGTTTTCTTCTTATTCTTTTAGCTTGGGTTTCTCTTTACGATTCTTTGGCGATGACTTATGCACTCTCCGATCGCTCATTTTGGCAGGTTTTACTTTCCAGTCCCATTGACCTAGTTTGGTCATTTGTAGACATCAATATAATTGGATTTGATTTGATTTTCTTACAAAAATATCCTATAAAAATGCTCTTTAATCCACTTTAGAAGAAACATATCTACTGATAGATCATTATGGATATCAATGAGGGCTATTACAATGGATGGATGAACCATACTTTATGGCTTCAATTTTTTAACAGGACAGTCACATGCTTCAGATGTCTAAGCTTGCAAGAGTTTACATTTGTTGAAATTGTAATGGCCTAGGTCTTACAACAAAGTGGAAGAATGAAAGAGAGAGAGAATTTCTCCTTGAATGTTGTTCCTCTTTGCATTACTCTTGTTACAACTCAAACTAGCATGTGTTCCTCTTTGCACTACTCCGAAACATAGTTTAAAAAGTAGTGCTCCCAAAGAAAAGTGGTCCAATGAGTGATGAAGGATTCCTAGATCACACCGTAGGTATCCTCATAGACCAAATGACCTCAAAATGTGCATAGATCACCTCCAAGAGTGAACGCTAAGCCAAAGAAAGCATGCCAAGTGTGGAAGAGATACTCCAATTTTGAACTCCCTCCAAGAAATCCTCAAAAAGTGTGCCAAGAGTCCTCCAAAGCTCGATGCTATCTCCTGAATGGCATAAATGATGAGTGGATCCTCTCCAAAGTGAATGCCCCCATAGATAAGGCCTCCAAGGGATGGACGCTTCTCCAAATATGGCAAGAGATGACATGTATATCTCCTCTAGAGTGAACGCTAGCTCCAACTAAGCATCACAAATCAACAAGGCACCTCCAAATGGTGGAATGCTCCATCACATAAGCATGTGATGATGTGCAACAATGCTCCAAAATGTCCAACTATTACCCATCAAAAAGGTGTGCTACAAACCCTCAAAAGGTGGATGTTCCATCATGTAAGGCATAAAATGAGTCTCCAAAATGAATTCTCCATGAAAATTAAGTGAAAGATGATGTAAGGGCCACTAGTGAGACTCCTAAAGTGAATGCTCTAACAGACCAAACCCCAAAAAGGTGAGCATTCCATCACACCTGTTAACAGCTGAAAGGTTAATAATAAAAAAATTAGTAGGATTTATTTGTTGTAGGATTTTTTTTAATTTTCAAATACCTTTTAGAAAATTTTGTTTAAGATTAGTCACAGGATTTATTTGTTTTAGGTACAAGTACAACCTTAGAGTCTTCAATTGATCTGCAGTAAAGTTTGTACAGCACTGAAAACGGGCATCTTATGTCACTATTTTTTTGTGCAAAAAGTTGATGTTATTGGCATTTGTAATGTTCTTTCTGTTTGAAGCTATCTTCAACTATATTTGATCTCATTGAAGCCATGCTGGCCCTAAATCTATAAAATGCTATGTCGTACAATTTAGATCATGTGACAGATATTATTCCCACAGTCCTAGAAATAGAGAAGCACACATGGAGCTAATTTGCTGTGCATCAACCAAAATATAGTGGACCCAATTTGAGATGAGTTCAAAAACTGTTATGCATTTGATATTTACCGACTGTCCACTACATCTCCATTTGTAACCTTCATCTATGTGCATTTTTATCTTGTAACACAAAAGCTCGAAAGATTGTGTGAATGCGAATTGCATTTGTTTTGAATCCAGCTCCTAAGAATCTAATAATGAAAAGAAAATGAAGAACACAAGCAGTAGGGATGCTGAAGAAAAGATGAAATGCTAACTAATTTCAAGTTTGCAACACATATGTCATCATATCTACAAGATTATTCTCTTTATAGGCTTGCCTTTCACTTTAGGTATCACATTGTATCATGAGAAAGTTTTTGTTTGCATCCTATTTTGAAAGA
>LPNX010507722.1:3044-70420 GCA_001517045.1 Pseudotsuga menziesii
AGCCCTGAGATCATGAAATCATTTCTTTTTTGATTGAGAGCACCTTCAGAATCAAAGATTCTGAAGGTGCTCTTTTATAATTTTAATTTGATAAATCATATAAGAGCTGATCTCTCTTCATTTTATCAAGAAATTAAGAGGTTGTTGCTGGCTGCCAACAGGGCTACAAATCCTTCCTCTTTTCAATTGGAATTCTAGCCCAAGCCTTTGAGCCAAAAATCCTGAAATGGGTCACATCTTGCTTGTGCCCACTCCGAGATTCAAAATGAGTCATACCATCAATATTATTATGATTCACCCTATTCTATATTTATGATGCATATTTTATAGCCTCGGCCCAAAAATTTGGTGGCAAAGTCTTAGCCTCCATCATGCAGGTTGCCATCTCCTTCAGTGATCTGTTCTTTCTCTCAGCAACGCCATTTTTTTGTGGTGTGTAAGGGATCAAATGCCGCATCTGAATACCTATATATTTACAATATGAAATGAAATTAGAATTGATATACTCACCACCATTTTCAGATATGAGGATCTTGAGTTTCCTCCTAGACTGGTTTTCAACCAAGGCTCTAAAGACTTTGAAGAGGTCAAAAATTCCAGACTTATGCTTTAGGAAGTGAACGCAACAATACCTGGAAAATTAATCTATGGAGGTCAGTGCATATTTATCTTCACTCATGGATATATGAGGGAATGGAACAGCAATTTCACTATGGGTCAGCTCAAGAGGTGCAGAGGTTCTCTCATGACTAGCTTTCTCATACTTGTGCTCTGGGTGTTTTTCTCGGATACAACCTTGACAGACTCCCTTAGAAAACTTGATATTTTGTAACCCTATGACCATATATTTTTCATTCAAATTACAAATATACTTATAGTTAATATGGCCAAATATTTCATTCAAAATCTTTCTTGCTTCATTAGTATGTATCAGAAGAGAAGAGAGGTTTGAGTAGGGGAGAAAATGGGAAAACTTGTATACCTTCGAAGTGTGATCAATAACACCTTTTGCTATGACTTTACCATTCGAAATATCAGTGATTTCAAAATCATAAGAAGAGGATTTGACCTTCTTTGGAGACCCTGTATGAGTCATCTGATACACTGACAAGAGATTGGAGGCAAGACCTAGAACATACCCCACATTATTGGTACTACCATGGTCAATATCAATCCTACCCTTTCCCAAATTGTTAGTGACAGAGTCATCTCCCAAAACTATTAATGGACCTTTTGACATGTTAAGAGAGGATAATGTCTCTTTTGTCGAAACCATATGTCTAGAAGCTCCAGAGTCTATGATGAAGCTAGGTGAGCTTGATGTGTTAGCAACCAAGGCATGTACTCTCTCTCTGTCTTTTGAATTTGATCCTCCTTCCTTCTTCTTTGAGCAATCAGGAAAGGAGATGTTATTCTTCTCTAGGGGTTGGGTCAACATGTCAATTTTATTCTTCATGCAAGAGCTCTCAGGATGATAGCCCTTACTGTAGTATGTGCACTTACTCATTTCTCCTTTGTTCTTCTTCTTCTGGGAGTTCTTCTTGGAACCTTGTGGCTCCTCTTGAGACTTAGAATTGTCTCTCTTTTGCTTAGGTGGATTTTTAGCTTTTTTATTGCTTTTTGAATCCACCCTTGAATCTCCAGCAACCAAATATTGGTCTTTGGAATGTTTGATGGTGCCCATCATCACCAACTTATCTTTCTCCTGTGTGAGGGATTCCATGAACTCTGTAATCTTACGCATCTTCCAGGCTCGAGCTATTAACTTGGTGGCATGGAATATCAAAACAAACACTAAATAGTCATGAACAAGCTTAGAGTGTATGTCCAAGACTAGTTTCTCTTCCTTCTTTTCGATCCCACGCTGTTTCAACTACAAAACAAGGGCCTTAAACTTAGAAAAATAGAGTTACAATTATTAGAAGCTACTGGGACTCAAGGAGATCAACTCATTCTCGATTTTATGTCCTCTCATCTCGTATTTATTTCCAAAAATCATTTCTATCTTCTCCCACACTTCATTAGGTGATTCCAATCCAGCAACATGGAAGATGAGGTCTCTTGAAATGCTCAGATACAAAAGACCATAGGCCTCATCCCTCCTATTGTGCCATTTAATTTTCTCTGCAGATGCATTGGGATCTGCCTCATTTTCCATAGTCACCCTTTAGATACATTTCTCTCTCAACAATATCTCCATCTCAGCTTTCCACTCAAATAAATTGAATGGAGTCAATATGATCTTCTGAGATTGGTCCATAGCTCAGAAATTGTGCCCTCTAGTCAGTAGAATGCGCTCCCAGTCAATGATGTCAAACCTGAAATAACAATTTGGAAGGAGAGAAATCTATCTACAAAGGATTTCATACCATGTGGAAATCAAACCCAAGAGATATAACAATTACGCTCACAAAACTGCTAATCAAACATACAAATTTAACACCAAAGCAGACTGAAATTGCACCATAACACTAATTTATATTGAGTAAGTGTACAATAGCCAACATTATTAAGTAACAGGCTGTTGTAATATATAATTACATGAGAGAATAAAATTCATAAATATTCCTTCCGAAATAGTCAAAATGTAGGATTACCAAATCTAGTAAAATCCCCCATATGTGCATAAACCAGTTTCCAAATCTAGCTAGATGCTCACAAATTTGATAAGTCAAGTGGGAAATATAAAGAGGGATGGAAAGACAACTCATACATGCTTTTATTTGTAGAAAAGGAGGGAGGATGATGTGGGAAAAAAACAAGCCAACTACACCTAGTCTAACTTTTCCCTTTGCCTTAAATCAGAAATAAAACAAGGCAGCTTTTCAGAAAAAAAACAGATATGCACTTTAGAGAATCTGGAATAAAGCAGACATGCTAAATTGAATTTATGGGATGTTTCGCAAGTTCTCCATGACTCAGTTTTATCATGTGTTTACTTCTAGGACATGTAGAAGGCAACTAGCATAGAATGGAATCTAGGAAACTAGGTAATAAGACAAAAATAATTAAATTAATGTCTAATGTAGGTACCTATGGGTTGATTATTCTAATAGTTATATGTTATCGAATTTTTCTATATTTGGAGGTTTTGTGAGCTTTATTTTCATCTCATTTTTACCAGGTTTTGTTACATTTTTTATATTTTGGTCATTTGACTATGAAAGGGAAATTATGAGACTATGATGTAAATTTTTACTTTATCTTACAAGATGCAAATTTCTACATCTAATAGAAATTGGATCTTCCTTTTGTAAAACCAACTATGTTGTGATAATTACATTGTCTTCTCTATTTTTGACATTAATTAGAAAGCACAGATAGTTCCAAACTTTGTTGAATGATCGTGTTGATGTCTTGTAGTTATTTTAATAAAAGTTTATTAAGAATTGGACCTAAATCCATTGCAATTAAAAGTAATATATGATTATGATTCATTGATCAATATAATAATAAAACAATCAGTGAAACCATTGCACTGATTGTTTTATTATATCGATCAATGCATCAAAATCATATATTACTTTTCATAGAAATGAATTTAATTTCAATTCTTAATAAATTTTCATTGAAATGAATACCAGACAAGCTCATCGGCATGATCGTTCAACAAAAGCACACCCTATCAATTATATAGTTTTTAATAGTACAGACTTTTGTCGAATATCCGACGTCCACTCTCTATGGATTCAAAGCAATTTCTTTGTAAATCGGACTCTATCACCGATGACAAATATTTTCAAATGAATAGTATTCTCATTGGTTATTCTAGAGTAAATTGACAAAAAAATTGACTTAAATTCAACAAAAATATGGATTTTACGATGACGATGTATCATTGAGAATATCCGATGGATATGTGTCAATTTTCACAAATTTTTAGTTCTCTTACGATCATCATTTACTCGATGTTCCTCTATAGGATATCTAATGGATATAGGTTCGTAATATATACTGAAAAAATCCCATCGACGACCAAATAATTTTGACATCGCCAGATAGTCGATGAAATTATGCACATATTTGACAAACCATTGTTGGATTTTGGGTCCAAATGTTATAGTGAATAAAGTGTGATAGACTTGGTATGAAAACCATTACATATGTTATCACATTTACAATGAAAAATATGAGTGTGTTCACTTTTCCTAATCGACCCACTCCAAGAAGCACCGTACACCAACCCAAGGAAAAATGGTTCAGCAAGGGGAAGTCAACAATGCCACTAAACCAACACTTCCCGGAATGAAAGAAAAGAAAACCTGCCATAATATTTTCATGGGTATTTATCTCTAAAATCACCACTCTATATAATATAGCCCTCAAAACTTGGACTTTAGAATATAAAGGAATCCCCTCTTTCTAGTATGTCCAACAAGGATGAATCAGGCACTTTCAAGCATAATAGTTAGTTCCAACTATGAGACATGTTCTCTTCTTGGGATTGTATAAGAAACCTCCATTATATCCTAGGTACCTAAATAATTACACACACGTCTGACAATAAAGACATTAAATGCATCATAGGCGGACACTTCCATCCTAACCTATTCAAAATGAAATGCGATAAATTAAAATGAAATAACAATAAGTATAATGCATAGGTAACCATAAATGTTGAACTCAAATGAAACTAATACTTACTCTAATAATGGTGAAAAATACGGGTTAATGTGAAATTATACTGTTGCACCGAGAAATCTCACGCTGGTTGTCATCCTTAAGAATAATTTCATGTTTCCTTTTAACCTCTCAGAAAGCTTGGTCTAGGTCACCTTGGACACTTTTTTCCCTAACCTAGAAGGGACGACGCTTCCTTATATTTTGCATAGAGTGTCGGCGATGCTTGGCTCAGGTGAGAAAAAGGCGTTGTTTTCCATCTTTTTTGGAAAAAACCCTAGGTCAGCGGTCCTCTTAGTTTGGCTAAGAGTTTCGGTGGTCAGTAAAAAGGAAAAAAATATGTTTCTAGAAGCTTCTGTATGGAATCCTTCATGGAATTAGTTCCTATATGCCTAGGAGAGGTTGGTTCCCTCACCTATAGGGATCTCATTGTATCCTTTTGTCAAGTCATCTCATGGGTTCTAGGCCTATAAATGAAGCCTTTATGAGGAGAGTGGGGGAGGGCCATAAACAATCATCCTTATGCTGCTAGTTTGAAGTCTGAATCAGAGGAAAAGTAGAGGTAGCTTATGTTTGGAGAGGTCTTCATAGTCATAGGAGATTGTAGACATTCTTGATTGAGACAGAAGCCATTGACATCAAGGATTTTTGTTGTACTTCTTTCTCATCGATATATTAGTACAAAGACACTTCGCTTTCCTATATTTGATTGTAGTGTTTATGATTAAATATTATTGGATTCCTTGATCACCAATATGGATAGTGAGTTATCATGATGCTCTCATCCCTTTTGTTTGTCTTGTGACCACTTTTGCAGATACTGAACCATTGCAAGGACTTGTGGGAGAGAAGATAAATGGATCCAAGGTTGAGGTATAACGTGTTGTATGTTAATTGATTTAATTATTCAAGGAAAGGATATGTTGATGTGTCTTTTTGTTCTGTAGTTGTGTCTTATGTTACAGAGGAACAAGTAGTGTTCACACTGGTTGAGAATTCCTATTAACAAAATTGGTGACTTTGATGGGGATCTAGCTTAATCCATTCAGATCTAGGGAAGATCCAGTCAGATCTGGTGCAGATCTAGTGAGATCAACAAACTTCGGTAACCATTCCATATATGAAGGTTGTTTCTCTCTCCTTTCATTTGTTTGAGTTAACAAGGTGAGTTATCCATCTTATGTTCTGATCTTTTGCCTCTGTTATGAGTATATTTTTTGCACTTTTATAGTCAACTCAGTATTTTTAGTTTCCCCTGAATTTTTTTATCTTTTCCAGTCCACTGTTATGCGGCGTTGTTTCCTTTGGATGATAGAGCGTCGGTTCACCCTATGGCACCTTTTCTCATCTTGAACAGAGCATTGACACTGCCTTTTATTTTTCTTTATAGAGCATCGACAATGCCTTGTTGCAGAAGTCTAGGAGCATCGTAGAATCCTGGGACACTCTAGTGTAGTGCCCTTCAGCGCGTCGAGGTACGTCTTCCAAAACTGCTTGTTTACAAAAAAATTATTCAAAAAATTGAAATTGTCTGGTGTTCAGTTTGGTTTGCTTGATTTCTTATTTCCTGATTTACTGGGTTTTCTGAGTCTGATTCTCTACTTGAGATTAGATCCAAAAATGTATATCTTTTGCATTATCATAAACAAAATTGGAAACATAGTTTGATCTTGTTTTTTTAGTGAAGTATTTGAAAATTTCCTTTTGAAAAGAAAGCATATGGCCTCTTCCTAGAAGATTAGTTTCTTTTGTAGAAAAGACTGCTTTTTGTGCCTCATATTTTCTAGAAAAATACAAAGAGAATCATTTTATTTTTCTCTTGTTTATGCTTGCAAAAAAAATTTGTTTTTTCATTTGCATGAGTGATTCATAAAAATAGGTCTTTTTGACATTGTAGCAAAAATCAGTTTTGCGTGCACATTAGAGTCTCAATTTTCTCTCTGTCATTTTTAGAAAATTTAGAGTGCTTGTTTAAAAGATTCTTGTGTTTTTAAAGGAATTCCTTTGCATTTATTTGTTGGATGTTTTTTATTATTATTGAAAACAACTTTATTTTGGTATATTGTTGAAAATAACAAGAAAAGGTTTCTTCCTTACCCTAGTTAGTTCTAATCGAAGTCAAAAAGTGTATCTACATCCAGATTACTTTGCATTATTGGAGATAACATTCCACAAACATTCACCTAATCATCCAGATAAAATTAATGATAGGTTTAGGTATAAAATTGTACAGAGACTTGAGTGATAGGTTAGTGACATTTTCGGGCGTCGTTAAGCATAGGAGCTGTCATTATTTGTCCGCACTACAACCCGGGACTCGCACGGTTCTTCCATGTACCATCAGTAAATTGAACGGCCTTTCACGTACCCTTAAGTTATATAGAAAGTTACTTCATGTACTCAATTGTATATCAGAAGGCCCCTTGTGAACGGTTGTGCATTAGACATCACTACTACCGATTTGAGCTCCCATGTACCTTTTGTATATCGGGATACCCCACTAGGATACCCTGACCATCTGAGAAAATCCCTTCAGTCATCTTGTGTGGAGAAATACACTGAAAACAACATTCAGGAAGACTACTATGCATGTACCCCTAAGTTATATCACGAGTTGCATGTACTTGACAATCCTAGTGAGAGACTGGCTATTCTTAACCCATCCTATCATTTAAGTCTGCTTGTGACCTTTAGCTCTACATAGGTTTTTCTTGTGTGTTTTTCTCCTTTTTTGACCTATATTAGCTAACTTCAGCCGCCACCATGGCTGAGCAACTTGCAAGACGTCGATCTCGTAGATTGTTGGGTTTATCTCCTCACTCTCCCCCTACCATGGAAGGAAAAGAAGGAGAAACCATGGAACAACTAGCTTCTGCTAATGTTCTTGTAGGAACTACCCTAGCTAGTGAAACTAGAGAAGAATTCACTGTTTTTACAAATATTTTGTTTCAACTCCCTCCTGCAGCTGATGTTTCTATGCATATGTCATTGGAAGGCAGTGTCGGTATTCCTACTCCACCAGATTATGGCTCAGATGCTCCTTTTTGGAGGAATTGTATGGGCCAAGATATTGCTGAATTTAGGGTTATTAGACCTTCACCAGGGAATCCTCCTTTAGGAGAGGAGGAACATAGACTAATTAATGCATCTCTCGATCGAGCTAGTAACTTTTTAGAGAGAGTAGAAAGAATCATTCCTCCACATGTGTCTCATTATAAATCTATTTTGACTCGTTTACCCTATAATACATATCCTTAGCCTTTATCTAAAACTAAAACTTCCCCTGAAAATCATCCAACCTATGGTGAGACTTCCCATAACCCATGGCCTGAAGGATATCATTCACTAGCTCAAATACTAGGTCCTATTGAAGAAGCTCCATTTCAAGGTAATCTAGGTCCAAATGACAATCCCACAGTCTCACACTATGGCCCCATTACTAGGCCTTCCATACAAGTCATGGTTGGGGGGAAATCCACAAATCATGTTATGTCAGCACATTCTAATGTCAGGGGGCAACCCCCGGCGTGAGTTACATCATCTGTTAGTGGAATTATTTCTAGTTCGGGACAAGTTGTAGCTGTAACACAACTTGCAATAGTCATCCCTCCTACTAATACCAATGTTTCCCCCCCTCCCCCATCAAGTTCAGGACAACCCTTATGGGTGAAACCTGTTAATAATCCATCTTCTTTGGGATATTATCCAAGAACTCAACCACCTACATTCAATCAAGTTTATCAACAACCACCACCAACAGCCATTTATCCTAGAATTCCCTACCCTGGGAATGATTTTGTATCTCAGGGATAACCAACTTGGTCAAATTTCCCATCATATGGAGGAGCTTTTCTTAATACTGTTGGAGGATATGGTGGACCCCCCCATGGAGGACCAGCGTGAGGACCTGGAGGATCTGAAGCACCCAGAGGATTTTAAGGTCTTGGAGGTCCTGGAGGACTTGGTGGACCATTTGGAGGACCACCACCACCATCGCCTTCTAGAGGACCCCCTCCCTTGGGTGGCCCACCTCCCCATGGAAATTATGGAAATCAACAACCATTTCGAAAAACTTTGGGACCATCATCCATACCCATCTATCAATCAACATATGGTCCTACTGGTCAGCAAATGCCATATCAGTACTATTAGTATCCACAACCAAATCAACAACTCCAATTTCTGGCTACTTTAGATCTGCCAGAATTGAAGATTAATAAATGACTCGATCCATCATGACCCCTCTTGGCTTTCCATTCCTGTAAATATGCCTTCAGATATACCCAATATTGATGGTAAACCTAGTGAAGATCCAAAAAACCATGTGATGACATTTCACTTATGGTGTTCATCTAATTCTTTGATGGATAGTTCAATCTGTCTAAGGCTTTTTTAAAGAACCCTCATAGGTATTTCAGCAAAGTGGTATATCGAGTTACCACAAAACTCTTTTTGGGACTTCAATGCTTTAGCAATGGCGTTTTTAACACACTTTCAATTGCCAATCTGATATGAATCATGTATAGACCTTTTGACTTCGCTTTGAGAAACTACATCAACTCACATATTTGATCATATCCATGAATGGAGATGAAGATGAAGGTTAATAAGGACCCCATTCCTGATTAGTTGCTCATTGATTGGTTTTCAACGTCTTTACTTCCACCTATTGATAAAGATGTTTCCATGGGAGGCATTGTTACCGAGGAATGAGATATTAGTTGTGCTCAGTACCTAGACTTGGTTTACTCCAAGTTCGGTACTATGTATGATCTGATTCCCCATGCTCCTTGATCTACATTCGATCCATCACGACCCACAAATGAACCACCTGCTAATGGCATACTTGGTTCAGTTCAAATGCAAACATTGGCAAAATATTCTAAGAAACAAAATAAAGCCACCACTCCGTTAAATCAACCAGCACCATCTACCAAACCTGTACCCTCTCATGTTGCTTGCACTAAAGTAAACGCAATTCAATCAAATGAATCTTTCAGTAGAAATAAGAAAGGAAAAAATAAATCTAAAAAACCTGATAACCAATAGGAAGGAAGCAAAACACAAAACGTAGATGTTGATTCAAAAGGTAAGATAAAGGTTAAATTTCCTTGTTTAATCTGTGAAGGTGACCATTTTACAAAAGAATGTCCTCATCATGAGGAAGTTAGTAAGTTTTTGAAAAATTCACCCACCCCAGTAGTCTTTAAATATCCTTTCCCTTCCCAACAATAGTTAATTGATCATAAGTCCTTAAACGAAACTTTTTCCTCCACCGATGAAGTTCAAATGATGTCTAGTGAAATGATTAATTTAAATACAAGAGCACACACTTATGACCCACCTCTGAAAAAGAAACCTAGTGATACTCCATTTGAAAAACCCTCAACTTCCACACCTCCTCCTAATAATGGTCTTCATATTGGAAAACCTATGCCAGAAGCAATTTTTCATCCACCAAAGGGTACTCTACGTAAGTCCATAATCAATCCTAATGCTCGTGCCACCCAATATTATAATATTGTTAAATATTTGGCCTAGGAACCCTACACTTAGTCATCTTTAGAGGTACTTCAAACCTACCCAAATCAACGAAAAAACTTCTTACTGCCCCTAAAGCTATGGATCCCGAGAATAGTAATATCATCACTTTCAAACTGGATGATTTCAAGACGAGACTCTCACATCAATTAGCTTTCTAGATCGCTACCAATATTGTTGGAAATACTATTTGTCATACCATTTTGGATGAGGGTGCCTCTACATAAATTATGTCTTTATCTCCCTGGAGAGCCATTGGCTCTCCAAAAATCAACCCTTCACCTACTAGTCTTAAGGATTTTTATGGATGTGGCTTTCAACCCTATGGATTACTACCTGCCATCCATGTTGAACTGGGGGGAAACTCAGTCTCCATTCATATTGAATTCATTGATGCTCCTTTGGATTACAACTTACTCCTAGGTCGTAACTAGTTTTATGCTATGCAAGCCATAACCTCGACCGTTTTTTTGATCGTCTAGTTCCCATTCCAAGAAAAGATTTTTACTATTGATCAGTTAGATTTCATCACACCTAGTGCTATTACTAATGATGCAAATAGCTTTCTGCTCATGAATACCCCACAGTATAATGACATTGGAGTAGGTATTATCAAATATTCTTCACTAATGGGATTCTTTCCCTCATCTGATCCCTCTCTTTCTTCACAAACTGCATCTATTAACATTATTTATACCTCTCATACAAACAAAGGAAAAGAAATTGTTGTTGAATCAACATATTTTTCCCCTTTCGAGGAAATTTACAATGCAATCCAAGCTACCAGTGATTCCCCCACCAATGACCACTTTTTGGTGGCCTTAGACCACTATCACATGCAATACTGGCTCGAAACCCCCCCCCCATCTCTAGATTATCTTTCACACACACTTCCTACGGACGAATCTATTATGGAAGTCATGTCGTTAAACAATATGCCTTGGGAAGATTATCATCATAGATCTTCTTTCCTTCCCCCTTTCCATATGGTAAAATACCACTTCACCTCTATGGTTTCCTTTGATATCATCCTCAACCCTTAGTCTCTGATCCTCACTCGTAGTGTCGATTCTGAAGGAAACTTATTCAACATTACAAAAACTATGCCTGTAGACATATAAGTGAAACCTGTTGTTTCAAAAAACATTTTCATCGGACAGAATTCTTCACCTGAAGAGGTTAAAACATACACGACCCTTTTTAAGGAATTTAGAGATGTCTTCACATGGACATATAAATAAATTCCAAGTATTGATCCCTCTATCATTGTTCATGAAATCAAAACTTACCGTGATGCCAAGCCCGTCTGTCAGAAACTACGATAGTTCCATCCAAGAAAAGCATACGCTATTAAAGAAGAAGTTGAGAAACTTGTCAGGTTTGGTTTCATTTACCCCGTGCCATTAACTGAATGGGTGTACAACATAGTCCCTATGAACAAAAAATAGGTTACTATTAGATTTTTTATATATTTTAGGGATTTGAATCGAGGCTGTCCAAAAGACAACTTTCCCACTCCCTATATCGATCAGATAATCGATAACTGTGCCATAAGCGTTATTTTTTCCTTTATGGATGGCTTCTATGGCTATAATTAGATTGAGGTTCCCCTGTCAGATCAACAAAAAATGGCATTCATTTTCCCTTGGGGAACTTTTTCTTACCGTAAACTTCCTTTCAGTTTAAAGAACGTTGGTGCGACATTCCAATGGGCCATGTCATATTCTTTTCATGACATTAAACATGTTGTGGAACCCTATCTTGATGACTTTCCTGCTCATTCCAAGCAGCGGGATATTCATGTCGATCATATAAGAGTTGTGTTTCTTCAATGTCATCATTTTAATATTCATCTAAATCCCCATAAATGTAATTTTTGTGTAGAATATGGTCAACTTCTTGGTTTTATTGTTTCCAAAGATGGCATCTGTATAGATCCCTTGAAAATTGAAGCTATCTTGGCCCTACTGTCTCCCACGAACGCAAATGAACTCCAAAGTTTGCAACAGAAGGAAAATTTTCTATGTCATTTTGTCTGAAATTATGCAGAAATGACACATGGTTTCATGAGGTTGCTTAAGAAAGATACCCCTTTTGTCTGGGATGACTTTGTACAATGCACGTTTGATAATCTTAAACATGCACTTACCCATGCACCAATGTTGCAACCACCCAATTATGCTAAGTATTATTCCTTGTATGTGGCTGCATCCTTGTCTACTATAGGCATGGTCATTGTTCAAACAGATGAAAATGACCAAGAACATGTGATTTATTACTCTAGTAAGAGTCTTCTCGACTCTGAAACTCGATACTCACATGTGCAGAAATTTGCTCTGGCCACAGTCATCGCAGTCCAAAAGTTCCGTCATTATATTTTTCTCCACATGACCATTGTTTACATGGATTCCGAACCCATGTACTACATTCTTACACGTCAAGTTCTTGGGGTAAAATACTCACATTGGACCGTAATTCTCCAAAAGTTTGAGCTAGAATTCGCCAAAAGTACTTCCAAGAATTCCCTCGTTTTTTCAGAGCTCATATGTGACCTTCCGTGTACTGCTGAAACTACAAAGCCCTTTGATTTATTTCCCGATGAATCATTGTTTCTCATTAGTATGACTGATCCATGGTACAGAGATATCATTTTGTATCTCTATACCTTACGATACCAGCCTACTACCTCTCGAGATGAACATCATTGTTTTCACCACCAGCACAAAATCTATCTTATTCTGAATGATACCCTATATCACCATGGTGTTGACTCTATCTTATGAAGTTGCCTTACACATGAAGAGGATGAAATCATTCTGAATGATTTCCACACGAGATCTTGTGGCGTCCATCTCTCTGGGTTGGATACTACCCAGAAAATATTGTGTGCTGGGTATTTATGGCCTTCTATTTTCAAATATTGTATTGAAACAGTTAATAAATTCCCACCATGTCAAATGTTTACTCTTAAGAAATGTACATCCAACTCCGCTTCATCCCATTGTAGAAGTTGGACCCTTTGCAAAATCGGGCATATACTTCATGCATTATAGACCTACCTCAGCCGAGGGGCATGGCTACATTATCATGGCTGTGGACTATTTTACAAAATGGGCTGAGGAAATGCCCACTTATGCCAAATATGGTAAGAGTATTGCATTATTCCTATTTAACCATATCATTGCGAGATTCGGGATTCCTAGGGCCATTGTGACCGACGATGGGTCACAATTTTAAAACAAGATGATCGTAGAGCTTAGATTAAAATTAGGTTTTCGTCATGATAACTCTCAACCATACTATCCTCAGGCCAATGGCCAATTTGAGGATATAAACAAAGTATTAAAAATAATGCTTCAGCGGATGGTAGGGCAAGCCAAGTCAAACTGGCATTTACAGCTCTTCTTTGCACTTTGGGCCTATAGGAGTATTGTCAAAACTTCCACCAGTTTTACACCCTTCCACCTAGTATACGGACTCGAAGCTACTCTCCCAATAGAATTTGAAATCCCTTATTTAAAACTTTTTGTGGAACTATTACCCAACACCGCTATAAACAAAGAAAGATTCCTATATTTGAACAAGCTTGATGAAACTTGATGTGATGATGCCTTAGCTAATGAGGCATATAAACAAAGAATGAAAGTCCAATATGATAGGACTGTCCAACCCCGTTCCTTCAATGAAGGAGATCTGGTTTTGACCTATGACTAGAAACATGACAGAGCATCGTCAAGGATGCTGGCCAACGGCCAAAAAACCCTAAAAGAAGAAATTTTCACCTTCTATTGTGGTTAGAAATCTTTGTTGAGAGGGTAAATACCCTACCCTATCATTACAAATAAGATTTAACCTCTATCTTTCCTTTTTTAAACTATAAAAAACATTTTAGGAATTTGGATTTGAACAATGCAAAAGATGCAAAATCAAATTTATTGAACATGAAAAGAGGATAGGATCAAATACTTAACTCTTCTATGGATAATGAAGCAAAAATGAAGTGGAATTCCCTTTCCAAATCATTGAAGGAACTCTTGCTATCAAATATAACTTCCAAAACTCACCAAATGGTAAAAAACAAGTGGTAAAAATAACTTACCTACCCTTTCTATTTATAGAATGTTTGGAGTTTTCAAATATGCATTGTAATTTATTTAATTTTGAAATCCAAATTATTTTTGTAAAATTGGGTTTTTATATTTTACTTTCTATACTTTTGAAAAAGTGGCTTTTAATGGTATTTTTGAGTTTTTTCAGGTGAATGTTGGGTCATGGTTACAATTTAAGCTATTTTTGTCTTTTCGAGCTTAGAGCAAAACTGAAAAAAGTACTGAGCGTTGTTTACACTTTTTACATGCTCAATAAAATTCCAGTAGAAAGGTGTCAAGTATACTCTTTCACATTTTCAGACTCATAAAAAATGAATTATGAAAAAGGAACCTAGTTCGGGAGTTATATCTAAGCTCCTTTTAGTCTCCTCAAAACACAAAAGATTGCCAAGTGAACTTGTTACGTTCACGCTTGTAAAAGAATCAGAATGATCGACTAGTCGAGGGTAGGTTATCTCTTCTTCGGACTGACTGGCCTTATTTATGAAAAAGGACCTTTTGGAGTATTCTTAGTCATTTAAGACTCTCTAAACATGAAATGACAAGTGAGTTTGGTTTCATCACACTCACAAAATTATACGATGAAATACCCTATTTGGGAACGAACCCTTCCTTTCTCATATTTGTGAAAAATATGAGAATGGACTCATCAGTTGATGAGCTTCAACGAGTGTTTGTTACCCTCTTTGGAATCGTAAAAATGAAAAGAGGAACTCACCTTTCAAGGTGGGGAAATTAAAGGAAATGAGAATGGTTTTCATTTGTTTATATGGCATTACTTTACAGTCCACCATTGAACATGGAACCTGTCTACATTTGCATATCTGAACAGTTGGGTTTTCAGCTTATCTCTGAGTCGGTCCACTTTTGTGAGTCACCTGACTCCTTCGAGTCAATTTAAAGAATGCTTTGTTAAATTCCTTGCATTACACCTTGTTCTATTCTCATTTAAGTCAAAGCTACCAAGTCATGTGTCATGCCGTCAAATTGTTCAAAGGATTTCTATCCTAGAATCATCACTCATCAGTAACTTTTCTTGTCCTTAAGAGTCAGTCATTGTCTGAGTCAGTCTGCTACTTCAAATCAACTTTTGTTCCTAGTTTCGTGTCACTGATGTGGGAATCATCATAACCCTCCTGTGACAAGTCTATTCCTATCGACTTGAAATCACTATCCAGGAATTAGACCTAGAAACCTAGACAGTACCTTGGGCTTGTATGCCTCATTGGTAGGTTACCTCACTTTCGATGTGACTTTACATAATTGACTCTTGATTGAAAGATCTCATCAATTGTTTGACTTCAAGTCCTTTATTCACATTCGATGGTATGTACTAAGATACCTTGGGGATCATTTTCATCAATGACAATTACCCTCACACTTCTTAATAGTTTACATTATTGACTGGTAATCAAGTAGTTTCTACCATGTTCGACATCAAGACATTGTAATCACATGGTTAGATTCGTATCATTTGGAGATCGAAATGAAGGCCCTGAGTGGTTAGGATAACGTCATTATTTCCTATACTTAGGTTGCATTTGGAGATCATTCACAGTGATTGTTGTAAGGGATTATGCACCTAATAATCGTAGGTCGGGGGTTACCAACATACTCAAACACTTGCAGACAATTGACTTCTAAAGTGCAGAATAGGAAATGGGAGGGTTAGAAGAACTTACTTGTTAAACGACGTTCGATCCTTGCTAGTCCTCTTCCGATCTGCTCCACTTCCAAAGTCTTCAAGGCTCACTCCTCTTTCACTTGTTCAGAGACAATCTTCCAGATATAGTATGATTCATATATATATGTTAGCAGGTTAGATAATCCAAATATGAAATACTAAAACATAAACAATTCTCAAACCAAGATATATAAGACACATGTGGAAGAAGTAATCTCTTTATTATCAATAATGAGAAAGTTCAGAGTACAACCAAACGTCTGAGACAAGGACTCCTCTGTCACCAAAGGATTCTGAGTTTCACTGCTCAAAAGACTTCTGTAAACAATCCACTAGCATAAATTTGCTCCAAAAGTGTAAGTCTCTCCAACCCTCCCCAAGGCCTGTATTTATATGGGTGAAATAAGGCAGTTCTCGAAGGTTAGGGAGGTTATAGCAGTTAGGGAGATTAAGTAAAATGACTTAACTAAACTCCCATTAGCGTGTGATTTTGTGTTTTCATGTTAAGGAGCACATTCGTGGGTATGTAGTAGAGCAACCCGCGAATGACTCACGACTCTGTATAAGCGCAACCCGCGAATACAAGGATTCACAACTTGCTGTGAAGGAGACTCGCGAATGACTCGTGAGTTGTCAAGAATGAGAGTCGTGAATACATCCCAACATGGCTAAATGGAAAATTAACTAGCTGGATGAAGGTAGAATGTATTTCATGACAAGCCAAGCTATAGTGTTAAGGGAAAACCTCTATCCATAAGTGTCCTTTTGTGTACCGACATGAGGGATATCAGCACTCGGACGAAGAGGTGCCACTCGGCAGTCAAGTCTATTTTGAAGGAGTCAGACCTGGGCCTAAAGAAACTCCGTAAGGTTGGGGAGTCCTATAAAGGGATAGCTTGTAAAAAGAGGTTCATAAGAAGCTCTATTTGGCGTGAAAAATAGCTATGAGGAAACCCTTGGGCCTGAAAAAGTGACGGAATGAGTACCAAAGGATGGAAATGGCATATAAGAATGATACTCATGAAAAGGGATCCTATCCATGGAACAACAATGGTAGAGACAAGGGACTAATGGCTTAAAATACCATAGTCCGTGGCAAAAATGTTGATTACTAAGGTTAATGTGGAGTGGTAAAATGCCAACATATGTTGGAAAGAGCAAAAACCACCCTATAGAAGCATCAACACTTTGTAAAAGTTGGTAAACCTGTTCCAAGGCACAAAGAGGGTGATATTAATCAATTGTCATTTCAAACTATATAAAAAGACCCACTTTACGAAATTTTATTTCTATAAATAGTTTGAAAATCAAAAAATTTCATACCATTGCACTTTTTGAACCAAAAAGGAAAGTTTACCCTCTATCTTTGATTGATCACTGTGGACAATTGGACCGTCGGATTCAGAAACCGCCAGCTTCAGGTAAATCTACACCCTTAGCTCTTCAATTTTATCCAAACAAATTTTTAATTTAGTGGTTAATTCAGTATTTTTCATCAACCTAAAATGTGGAAAAATGTATTCGCGGGTTGCTAAGCTTAATAGTCGTGAATACGAGTTCCATTCGTGATTTGCTGAACAGGAAATTCACGAATGGGTAGCGACTTGTCCCAATGGACAGTTGCAAATGCTGCGTGATAGGTCAAATGTTTTAAAAATAGTCAAAAAATTTTAAATTTTATTATGGAATACTGAATCAAATTGTATGTTTTTGTCAGGAAAAACATGGTGCTGGAGTGGAGAGAGAGGGAACATGAAGCGATGGATCAAGTGGCTCTCCAAAGCCCGCCTACTATCCAAGCATTGAGGACTAGTGGGCTTCTCAAGTTCTTTTGCACATCGCCCATGCGGGCCAATGTCCGCATATTAGAGTTATTAGTCCATTACTGGGACCATGACCTGGGGATGTTCAATATCCAAGGTGAGACTTTGGAGCTTACCACACAAGACATCTACTTCATAACCGGGTTGTCACATCGGGGAGCATCGGTGAACCTGGAAGGCACTGGCAGGGGTGGAGACCCCTTGAGTGTCCAGAACTATGTTGATGTATTCTGCAGGCCTGGTACTCAAAAGAAAGGCAGCAGCATTCTCATTGCAGATATTCAGGATCTTACACTTTAGGTATTGGCCAGTACTATTATCAGACTTTCAGGGTCAACAGGGTTACACATGGCCACTAGAACTCAGATGAGAGTGGCGGTGGACTGTTTTAGAGGTACTCTCTTTGATTGGTGTACGGGAATTGCCCCCATCATGAAGAGGCAATTGTCCGACTGTAGGAGGGGAAGACGGAAGAACTTTGGTTATGCTAGTATACTGGTAGCGTTCTTCTTTGAGAGGGTGCCAGCTATGAGCCCTGCTATACCATTACAGGTCTGCCATCCATGACAGCCGAGGCTGAGCCGGTGGGGAGATATCTTCCTCTGTCAAGGAGGAGGAGATGTAGTACATAGCATGTATGATGATGATTTCTATACATGGTGGGAACGGCAGGTGCCGGCATTGGAGCAGTTTCCATATGCCGGGTTAGATTTTCGAGGTGACCCCGACCTAGTCCTCCCTCCAGGAGGAGCATGGGGAGAGATGGGTAAGTCATTTTTTATTTTTTATCATTATCAAATTTTTATGGATTTTCAAATGATAGGATATATACATATGCACAAGTCTAAACCCTATTTATGTGTCACAATGTAGATATTGGACTAGTCCGCCCTGAAGGGCACCCACGTACCTTCGTATGTCCTATTGCAGGGGGAGACCCAGGGTTGATCAGAGTACTCGAGGCGAAGCTAGGCAGGCTAATCGAGCGAGTACCTACGATACGGATAGAGCATTTTCCTGTAGCCATGAAGGAGTCAGTAGTTGGGGTTCCACCGACCTGGCTACATCTTTTCACACGAGTAGCTAGAGCAGTATGTGTATACAGGGATGCGGTGGAGGATGCCGAAGCCGAGGAGGCTGAGGAAGCCAGGGGGCATATAGATCACGGGGACCAAGGAGGTTCCAGTGGCCATGGCGGGAAGGCTTAGTTTTAGGGCATTTTGATGGATGATGATCCACTTTTTGTATATTTTGTACATGATGGGATCTACGGATCAGACTCGACCTATCTATGACAGATATTTACATATATATATATATTTGTGTTTGGTTGTCAGCTTATTTACAAATTTTTCTTATGTATTTGCTGTATATTTTATAGAATGTGTGTGAGATGCCAGCCCAAAATATAATTAGCATATGCATCAGTTAATGAATTTTGGTTTCGTGGAATGTGATTAAAAGTAATAACTTCAAAATGTCTTTCCAGTAAACGAATTTGTATGAAATGACGTAACAATGTAGGATTACGCACCTGATAAGCTCGATTGAGCTGGGAAACAACCAACTGAGAATCCAAATGGACTTCAAGCTGGGTGATGCCTCGTGACAAAGCATCCCATAGGAGCTCAATTACAGCCCTATACTCAGCAACATTATTGGAAGCAGGACCTAGACAAGCGCCACCCGCGGAAACAAGCTGTCTTGAAGGGGAATAGATAACCCATGCTGCCGAAGCCAGGTTACAAGTGTGACAGCTAGCGCCATCAGCAAAACCTACATACATCTCGGAAGACATCTGCAACAACCAGCAGATAGTATAAAAAATGAAACTGACAACCTAATGTAGATAAAAATACATACATTAATATACAAGAAAAAGTGCTAAGCCTAGGCATAGTACTTCTTTAGGTCGAGCCCATTTCTAGGTTCAGGAAGCTTATTCCCATCATAATCCACTAATTCATATGTGCCTTTACTCAAAACTTTAGACACAACATAGGGTCCCAACCACATGGCCTTGAATTTTCCTGCCCCCAGGGGTTCTTTATCTTGGTCCCAGAGCAAGACAAGTTCCCCCTTAGAGAAAACCCGAGGTTTGATCGTTTTATCATATTGAGATTTAACCTTATTCTTATGAGCTTGATTTGCAGTCAACGCATCTGTACATTGTTCATCAAGGTGTTCTAAATGGAGCAACCGTTCCTCAAGCTCAGTTATGTCAGGTAGCACATGAATAGGTATCTGCAAGGATGGGATTTCGCATTCAATCGGCGTAATAGCTTCCACCCCGTGAACGAGTTGGAAGGGGGAAAAACCCGTAGCAGTTTTGACATTGGTTCGATAAGCCTAAAGAGCAGGATATAACATGATGTGCCAATTTGAATGGGCTGCATTAATAGTACGTTTAAAGATAGTTTTTAAAGTTTTGTTTACAGCCTCCACCTGACCATTTGTTTGCGGATAATATGGAGAAGAATTTTCTTGTCCGAATCCAAGCATGGTGGTCAGCTCTATCATCATGTGATTTTGGAAATGACTGCCATGGTCAGTGACAATCACTTTGGGAATACCAAACCTAGCAATAATCTGATTAAACATGAAGAAAGCTTCTGTTTCCCCATTGTCTTTTAAAGTAGGCATTGCCTTTGCCCATTTTGTGAAATAGTCGACAGCGACAATGATGTATTTATGCCCCCTAGCCGAGGCTGGGTTGCATGTCATATAATCTATCCCCCATTTCATGAAGGGGCCTACTGAGACAACGGGAAACAAGGGAGCAGGATGTGACCGCATTTTTCTGGTGTAAAGCTGACATGGATGACATCATTTCACAGCTTCCACACAATCTTTAAAGATGGTGGGCCAGAAATACCCAGCACATAATATCTTCTGGGCCGTTGCTAACCCAGATAAATGACCCCCACACGCTCTCCTATGGGAATCATTTAGGACAATCTCCGCTTCCTTATGAGTAAGGCAGCGACGCAAGATGGAATCCACCCCTCGTCGATATAATGTATCTCCTATAATGAGGTAGTTTTTAGCATGAAGGCGTAACTTGCGTCGGTCTTCCCTAGAGTAAGCGGTAGGATACTTCAAAGTCTGGAGATATATAAGAATATCTCCGTACCAAGGATCAGAGGTGGATATAAGGAAGATGTGCTCATCTAGGAATGAGTCATCCTCAACCACTACATATTCTTCCGTAGGGAATTCTGCTATAAGCTCAGCAAAAACTAAGGACTTTTTGGATTTAGCGGATTGGAAAACCAAGTCAAACTCTTGGAGAATGACTATCCACTTATTGAATTTTCCCCCAAGAATCCGTTGGGATAAAACATATTGGAAAGGGTTTACATCCACCACTATAGTAGTGGTCCTCAGTAAGATGTAGTGCCGTAACCTCTGTACAGCATAAACATCTACTAAGGCTAACTTCTCGACGTGGGAGTACTTAAGCTTAGGCCCAACCAGAGCGCGGCTAAGATAATAGACAACATGCTCAACGAGCTTGTCATCCTCCTGAACTAGCACTACCCCAATGGTAGACTCCGACGTGGCCAAATATAATAAAAAATCCCTAGAATAATCTGGCGGGCATAATAAAGGAGCCGACAACAAGGATTTTTTCAATGCCTCGAACACGAGTTGTGCAGTTTCATCCCATACAAATGGGGTGTCCTGTTTAAGCAGGCGCATGAAACCTTTTGTGATCTTGGCATAATTAACGATAAAACGTCGAAGGAAGTTATACTTTCCTTGTAAACTCTGAATTTGCCTAAGTGAACGAGGAGGAGGCAGATTTACAATGGCCTCAACTTTTAAAGGATCCGCCTGAATGCTCCTACTAGAGACAATGAATCCAAGCAATCCACCTGATTCGACGCAGAAAACACACTTGTGGGGATTCAAGCGAATTTTATAGTATCTGCATCTCTCAAAAATCAACCATAAATGATATGGATGCTGGATCCTCTTGCGAGAATGAGCAGGCAGATCATCCAGGTAAGGCTCGACAATGGCTTTTATCTCGTGAAAAGAAAAGTTCATGGCTCGTTGAAAGGTTGCCCCTGCATTTTTCAATCCAAAGGGCATTTTTCTATACGCGAATGTACCCCAAGGTCAAATAAAAGTAGTTCTATGCTGGTCTTCTGGTTTGATTTGGATTTGATTATAGCCGGAAAAACCATCCATAAACGAGAATACGTCACTACCCCAACATGCATCTATGATCTGATCAATAAACGGTGTAGGGTAGTTGTCCTTAGGACAAGCTTTGTTAAGGTCTCGAAAGTCCGTACAAACGCGGATAGTCCCTTTCTTTTTATCAATAAGAACTGGGTTGGACACCCATTCAGTCAAAGCTACGGGATATATAAAACCTGCTTTCAACAGCTTTTCAACCTCTGCCTTCACAGCCGTCGCTTTATGCAGGTTCACGGGGCGTAATTTTTGCCGAACTAGATTAGCATCAGGATAGGTTGGGATCTCATGTTGGACAGTAGATGGATCAATGCCTGGCATCTCCTCATATGACCAGGCAAAGATATCGCGGAATTCCTTGAAAAGGGTAGTATAAATGGAAATCTCCTCCAGAGAGCAGCTTGCACCTATATAGATATTTTCCACGACATCTAGTTTTATAGAGATTTTGATCGGTATAGTGGCGGAAATGTTTTCCATATTCCCCTCGGCAAACACTCCTTCCCTAGGTAAAGGGTTGACAGGTGTATCAGCATCATCTGAGAGTCTCACATGAAACTCTTGGTTTTCTATCTTGCTTAGCTCTGGGAGGAAATAAGATCGGTGATGAAGATCCTCACATATCTTATCACATGAACACATAGCTTCCAGAATAGCTTCATTTGAAGGTAAAACAGGATCTAAGCAATCTATGGAATGTAAAGAGTTTTCCGCCCATGTGGGCATATAGACTTCTTCCAGATCATCCGAGACTGTAAGAGGATCTGGAATGGGATCTACAGTGGTTTGGGTAATAGCTTGATATGCCACTTCCACTGTAGATAAGGGCACTTCTGGTTCCTGAGGGGTTGGGAGGACCCAAGGATCAGTCCTATTGACCACCGAATCAATGGACTTCCCTACAGTAGTAGAACCGATATAAAGGACTGGAGCTGGAATATCGAATGTGCCTATCAATGATGCGTACATTCCAGCCCCTAAGCTCTGTGCAGCAGGTTTGGCCTGATCAACCAATGGCACAGTGGAATCTTTAGACTCTAAGCGGCCTTTTCGAATAAAATCAAGTTGGTCAACAGTGACCACCTTGCCCTCATGTGGAAAAACCATGACACGAAAGACAGCAGATGCAATAGTAGACATTGCATAAGTCCAATTCCTACCGAGAAGCAAATTGTACTCCAATGGAGCATCAATCACTTTGACTTCAACAGACTCTGCTTTTCCAGCCAACTTTATCTCAAAAGCTGGCAGGATACCATGTGGACGGAAAGACCTTCCATCAAAATCAATAAGTAAAGTGGTTGATGGGACCAGCTCCGGGGATCCAAGAGCTTTCCAACAGGCCAGGGACATAACACAAGTAGAGGCTCCCTCATCAACAACTGCTTGTCCAATGGTCTTACCACCATGGACAACATCTATCGATAGAGCTACATGATAAGGGAGGCAAATTTTAACATCAGAGAGATTAAATTCCGCTAAGAGACTCGAAGAGTCCATGCTACCTAAAGCTGCTAAGAGGGCATCCTGCTGAGCAGGACAGCTCTGTAGCACCTCCAAAGCTGACATTGCACACAGAGTCTGAGCCAAGTCTTCAACCATAGAGTAGTTAGAAGCGGCTCGGGCATTTGGGTTATGCAAAGTCTTCTTAAAGACACCTTTGGGTATCTTTGGCATTATTTCCACAGGTTTCTCTATAGTGAGAGGGTTGGAAGATTCAACTATAGCTTTACCCTTCTCTTCGGTCTCTTTCTCATAGTTTTTGTTCCTGGTTTGTAACAAAGTTGAGAATCTAACCATGTTGATATAATTGGGGTCAGGGGCAGCTTGAGTGCCCCCTGCTACGGTAGAAGCTGAAGCAGAATTCTGCCCTTGGGGAAACGGATCCTTCAAGACAGTCGGCGGTTGAGCTTGTAACAGCTTCTGAGCTTGTTCCATGAGGGGACAAAGATGATTAAGGTGGTCCCCTTGGCACAACTTACAAGGGAACTTGACTTTCTTCTTTTCCTTTTTGCCCCCATCAGCATTGTTTGCGGGATTTGGCTTGTTTTGGTTTTGGTTTCCCTCTCCCTTTTTACCTTTCTTCTTCTTCCTGCCGGGCTGCTGATTGCCCTTCTAAGAGGTTTGTGCAAAAAAAATTGCACTTTGGGAGGAGGGGGAAGCCTTTGCTGTCTCCTCCGTAGAAAGTTTGACAGACAATTGGTGAAGTTGTTTTGTCAAAGACTCTATAGTGGGAGAGTTTACGGATCCAACCACACCATCGGCATGGGGTCCGAGCTTGGGTTTCTCGGCCTCATGTGAAGGCCTTTGTGCCTCAGGGATAATTTCATATAGAATCCCAGACTGTGAATAAATCAAGTCCAACTACTGGGCCTTGAGTATGGCTTCTTCTTCACTAGTCACTCCTGATGTGGAAACATCCTTAGAAATGTATGGCAACAATGACTTAAGGAACCACTCTAATAGAAACTCAGGAGGGATAGTAGCTTTGATAAGACTCTTTCACCTCCTCCACTCTTGGATATGATCCGAGATGTGGGTTGCCTTGTTTTTTCTGAAAGTGAACAACAAATCCGTTCCGAAATCGTAACGGACCAGAAGCTGAAAGTGACTAAGGAAAGCACTAGCTAGGTCCCAGAAACTACTAAAAGCAGCAGAAGGCATCTCAATGTACCATTTTTCCGCAGTGCCAGTCAAGGTCCTCTGGAATAGCCTCAATCTCACTGAATCTTCATTCAATGAGTTGGAAGAACACCATAATCGGAAGGTGGTGGCATGAGCCCCAAGATCTTCACCAGCCTTACCTTCGAACTTAGGGATGTCCGAGGGAAGTTTGGTGGGAACAAGTGGCCACAAGGGGTCATGCCTCACTAGGTCATTCATCAATTTGGATAAGTCTGGCAAGTTTAAAGTTGCCAGAAAAGGAATTTTGGGCCTAACCGGTGCACTAGGTGTGCCAGCTTGGGGATTAGAGGGTCTAGCCCCCGAATTCCCATAGGTAAAGGTGGGGTTTCCCCCTGACACCGATTGTGAAGTTGGAAGGTTGCTTTGAAATGAATTCCATCTGTAGGCCACTGGATTTTGGGTGGGAGGTGCAGTGTAAGTGGTTCGGGCCATCCCCATAGAAGCTGGGGTCTAAAAAACTGGAGCAAGTATCCCTCCGCTAAACAAAGAGAAGGGAGAGCTCGAGTATGGGACCAAAATAGGGGTATGGAAGATTTACCCATAAGAGGTGTTTCCTCCAAACTGCACTCCTACATATGAAGGAGTTGGACCTACGTATGGACTGGATGGGGGGATATGCCCCCCATTCCAAGGAAATCCTTGGACATAAGCCGAGGATCCTACCAGACCACTCTGAGTAGTGTAAGGGAAGGAAGAGGGAATGGTAGGTATACTGGGGATCCCAGCAACCGTGTTACTAGAAATACCTCCTATGTTGGAGTGAACCGGTGGTTGAACCACCCGGCTCGCTGGAGTCAAAGGGGTAGAAGGAAAACTAGATCTAGGGGCACTAACCGGGGGAGGTAGTACCCCTTCAAATGGAAGGGTTGAGGTAAACACAAAAGCACTCTCTTCCACAGAATACATGACTCTACTCAAAGGGACACCTACTACTGGTGAACTAAAAGGTCTAACTTGGACGATCACAAGATCGTTAAGATCAGTCAAGGGAGAGTTAAAATTTCTTGCAAACTTGTCAATCTGCAATTCTTCTATCTCGACTGTGTCTAAATCAAAATGGTTAGCTATCAATTCCGGTTCACCAAGAACCTCACTTACTCCTATTGGTTCAAAAGAACCGTCTGTGCCTAATCTCTGCCTTTGGGGTAAAGGTGGAGGCTCCAATGCAGGAAGAGGAAGAAGGTTTCTCAACCTTCTTGACCTTCATATATATATGTTAGCAGGTTAGATAATCCAAATATGAAATACTAAAACATAAACAATTATCAAACCAAGATATATAAGACACATGTGGAAGAAGTAATCTCTTTATTATCAATAATGAGAAAGTTCAGAGTACAACCAAACGTCTGAGACAAGGACTCCTCTGTCACCAAAGGATTCTGAGTTTCACTGCTCCAAAGACTTCTGTAAACAATCCACCAGCATAACTTTGCTCCAAAAGTGTAAGTGTCTACAACCCTCCCCAAGGCCTGTATTTATATGGGTGAAATAAGGTAGTTCTCGAAGGTTAGGGAGGTTATAGCAGTTAGGGAGATTAAGTAAAATGACTTAACTAAACTCCCATTAGCGCATGATTTTGTGTTTTCATGTTAAGGAGCACATTCGCGGGTATGTAGTAGAGAAACCCGTGAATGACTCGCGACTCTGTATAAGCGCAACCCACGAATACAAGGATTCACGACTTGCTGTGAAGGAGACTTGCGAATGACTTGCGAGTTGTCAAGAATGAGAGTCGTGAATACATCCCAACATGGCTAAATGGAAAAGTAACTAGCTGGATGAAGGTAGAATGTATTTCATGACAAGCCAAGCTATAGTGTTAAGGGAAAACCTCTATCCATAAGTGTCCTTTTGTGTGCCGACATGAGGGATATCAGCACTCGGACGGAGAGGTGCCACTCATGTGTATAACAGTGATGACACGGATCCACATTGTATGTTTGTTGGCTATGTTCTATATCTGAAATTGAGATGCATAGATCTACTTTGTATATCTCGTAGCTATGTCCTATTTCTTGTAGCAGTTATTCATGGATCTATAGTGTATCATTACTATCCATTACGTGGTTATCATCATAGATCTGCAGTGTATTGGTCCGCAGCTATGATTGGGTTGGATAAATTCAGTTACTGGTCCTATATGAGTTTATATCTATTTTCCTTTGTATCAAACAGAAAAATTTGCAAACTATTTCACCTATCACCTTCTTCTAGCTTCATACTTTGGGGGGCATTCTATTGCACCTGGAAATCTCACACTGTTTTTCAGCCTTCAAAAGAATTTCATGTTTCCTATTAACCTCCTGGAAAGCTTGGTCTAGGTCAACTTGGATACCTTTTTCCCTAACCTAGAAGGGATGAAAATTCCTTGTATTGTGCACAGAGCGTTGGTGATTCCTGCCTCAGTTGAGTAAAAGGTGCCATTTTACCTCTTTCTTGGAAAAAATCCTAGGTCAAATATCCTCTCAATTTGGCTAAGAGCACTGGTGATCATTAAAAAGGAAAAAAAATATGTTTCTAGAAGCTTATGTATGGAATCCTTCATGGAATTAGTTCCTATATTCCTGGGATAGGTGGCATTCACCTCCCTAACATGTAGGGATATATTTCTATCCTTTTGTCAATTCATCTCATGGGTTATAGTCCTATAAACGAATCCTTCATGAGGAGAGTGGGAGAGGGCCAGAAAAAACATCCTTATGCTGCTAGTTTGAATTCTGAATTAGAGGCAAAGTGGAGGTAGCTTGTGTTTGGAGAGGTCTTCATAGTCATGGGAGATTGTAGACATTCTTGATTGAGATAGAATACATCGACATCAAGGATTTTGGTTGTTCTTCTTTCTCATCAATATATTAATACAAAGACATTCCCCTTTCCTATATTTGATTGTAGTGTTTATGATTAAATATTATTGGATTCCTTGATCACCAATATGGATAGTCAGTTCTCATGATGCTCTCATCCCTTTTGTTTTTCTTGTGATCTCTTTTGCAGATACTAAACCGTTGCAAGGACTTTCTGGAGAGAAGATAAAGGAATCCAAGGTTGAGGTATAATGTGTTGTATGTTAATTGATTTAATTATTCAAGGAAATGATATGTTGTTGTCTCTTTTTGTTTTGTAGTTGTGTCTTATGGTACAGAGGAACAAGCAGTGTCTGCACTGGTTGAGAATTCCTATTAACATATACCTTCAGTGAAACCACATGAGCATGTTTCTCATGAGAAGGTTTATTCCTCTGTATTTGGAAACGATCCAAGGAAAAACCATATCAATGATGAACTAAATAAAGTGGATCTATCTCCTTTGAAATACTGCTAGAATAATGGAAAATATTATGAATCTGGAAGCCACCAAGCTATGGCCATGGGAAAGGATCACTTTAATAATATTTTTCTATCCATGACTGAATTAGGATGAAGTAGAAGCTAACACCATGATATACCTATCTTCAAAAATCCTTTTGCTCCAAAATATCTTCAAAACTATAAAAGGAACGTTGCATAATGAGGTTTAAACAATTCTTCCATGTTGTTCATAAACCCGTGCATCTTCTCATCATCAATAAAAATATGCCAATATTCAAAGTTATCTAGAATTGGAAGCATGTAAATCACTTGAAATATTCCTCATTATGTGATAGACTTAGTGGGAAAAAGGACATAAGAATAGGTGTCTATACAATTAGTCAGATGTTTTTGATCTATAGGAACCACCTGCAATATAGTGCATTGAATCATTTTGTGGCCAATAGAACCACATCTCTATATCTTTTTAGTCTTTTATTTTTAAAAGAAAATTTTCCTTTATTTGCATAATGGTTAAAATAGAGTCACATGCATTCTTTAAGGACTTGATACCATAATTTTTTCCTATTTCAAGATCATGCAAGAGGGATTCATACTTGGACACATTGTTAGTACCATCGAATTCTATTCAGAAACAAAAAACAATGTCTACCAATAGAATGAGAAGTTATTACAATACATGTTCCCATACCTAGATGAGACTTGGTGCCTGTAATATCCCTGACCCTCCGACCGATGAAGAGGATGCTACTATACATCAAATCATCTGGGAATCTAGCCCCATGAACATGGACATACATACATATATTGTTGAAGCATGATCATTCATATACACAACAGAAGCAAAAAATATAAATCAACACTCATGCATAAACAAATCAGCATTTAACATGTATATCATCATTCATCAACACTAAATATGAGTGCAGACACAAGTTAGGTAAGAATACTTATCTTATTAGGAACTTGTTCCACAACCAGCGACATTGCTGCAACATTCCACCCAACCATAGGCCCATGTGCTCCTTAATATCTCAACAATACTACCACCCTCAAGCTAGGAAAGATTCCCCAAGGAATAAGGAACTAACAGGCTTACACATAGCCAATGATAACAACACCACAAGGGTACACATTTCAGCCAAGCCAACGCAGTTGGGTTTATCAAGTGAACAACGAATCAACCAAGCCAACAAAGTTGGGTTTATCAAGCCATCCAAGAGTTGGGAAAGGTCAAATGCTAAGCTGGTGAGCTCATTGAAGATCTACAGAAACCAACACCAGAACCAGCCTGGATTATAGAACACCCACACACACCCAACATAAGGAAATTAGTCCCTTCTCTGCAACATAGTCCCTCAGACCCTGATCTCCCTTCCAGTGCTATTTAGGGGTTGTGAAGAAGAAAGCCAGCTCAGTAGTTTTGTCTATGTGGTTCTCAACCTACCAGGTTTATCAAGCACCTCAGGCACTCATTCACCACTCCAATGCAGTCTGAGGACAAAACCACTCCATGCAAGCAGCCAAATAGCTATTCAAGATTTTACAGGGGAAAAACACAATCGACCAGAATGTAGGAACTCTCAGCAATTCTTCAAGTGATACCACCACAAAAAAAGGGAAAACATAGAAAAGTAAAACTTGGGCAAACAACAGCCCACAAACAACTATGAACCTACATCACTCGATCCTCAATGCAACCGCTGGAGAAATTGCACAGGCAGGAAATGGGGAAAGAAATTGATTCTCAATCTATGCATGAGGGGAAAAAGACACCGCCAAAGCACATAACTGTGAATGAAATCCCTACCATGATTCCATGATGTAATTCCATAACCTTACACAATATGACAATGGTGGAAGAAGACACCAAACTCTCCATGAACCAAGGAAAGAATCGATCTGCAGGCTAAAAAATCCGTGAGTCAGAGGAGAACCATCTTTCTGCGTGAACGAGGAAGAAAACTCACAGACTAGAAATCAGCGTGATAGAGGGAAGGAAAACCCCCAACAATGGAATGTGGAACCTTTTAACTTTGCACAGCATCAGGCAAACGAACAGACTCTCAATCCCCATAGTGGACAAACCATCTGCTACCCCAACGCACGTAGTTGAGAGAGTGTGAGCGTAGTGGTCTTTTTGGCAGCAAAACAATGCCCCAACTAACAATGGAATAACTAAGGTGGTGGTGAGAAAAAAAGAGTGGTGACACATGGCTCTTCCCCCATGACTCAATGTTCAACATTCCCCTTCCTTATCCTTTGGAATCATGCCCCTTCTCAATTTAGTTGAAGTGAACATAGCTGGTTGGGTTATTTAATTAAAATGCACATTTACATGATGTCACAATTTAGTATATGCCGTATATCCTGATATACCATCAGTGACCATTCCAATCTGAAACATAAAATAACTAAATCAATGGTGGGGCCTTTTCCCTTAGCTCCTCACCATGATTATTTACAACATATGTATTAATGTAAATGGGGTCAAAACTAGGGTGTTACATTCCCCTCCCCCTTTAATAGCATTGTCCTCAGTGCTTCACAAAATTTGAACAAAATACTACACTGGTACTGCCTCAGTGTTCTGCAGGATTGAACAAAAATGGATGTGCCAATCACACGGCATCCTCCAGCTCCCACGTAGCCTCTTCAGGTCTGTAATGCTCCCATTGCACCTTTACCTGCCCTATGGCTTGGTTCTGGAGCATTGTGACCTTCCTGTCGAGGATGCGCATTGTCTTGATTTGGAACTCTCCCTCAGGTTCCACCTAAATCACATCCCAATTTATCACATGGTTAGGATCATGTACATATTTCTTAAGCAAAGAAACATGAAAAACATTATGAGCTCTAGTACTAGCAGGAAATGCAAGTCTATATGCAACAGGTCCTATTCTTTCAAGCACTTCAAACAGCCCACAATATCTAGGTGACAGCTTGGCACAAATTCCAAGCTTCAAGGAAATTTTATTTGCTTTCATTCTGAGGTAAACATGATCCCCAACACTAAATTCTTTGTTCATCCTATGCTTATCTGCATAGATTTTCTGTCTGTCCTGTGCTTCTTTCATATTTTGTCTAATCTTTACAACCTGTTACTCCATTTCCTTGAGCAGTTCTTGTCCAATAACAACTATGTTCATTGGTTTATCCCAAGTCACTAGTGTCCTACACCTTCTTCCATACAAATCTTCATACGGACTCATCCCCAAGGATTCCTGATGTCCATTGTTATAGGCAAACTCTACCAAGTGTAAGTAATCTTCCCACTTGGTTGGTTTGTCAATCACATACATGTGAAGCATATCTTTAAGCACCTGATTAACTCTTTCTATCTTCCCATTTTTCTGAGGATGGTAGGTAGTGCTGAAGTTTAGATTTGTACCTAAATCTGCAAACAATCCTTTCCAAAAATTGGAAGTGAACTTGACATCTCCATCAGAAACTATTGTCTTCGGCAATCCATGCAATTTGAGAATCTCCTTCATGAAGATCTTTGCAATGTCACCAGTCTTATGCGTAGACTTCACTAGTATAAAATGTGCTGCTTTTGTCAACTTGTCTACCACGACCATGAAGGAATCATGTTGTCTTGAAGTCATCGGCAATCTTGTAATAAAATCCATGGAAATAACTTCCCATTTCCATTCTGAAACTAGCAAAAGTTGCAACAATCCTGCTGGATGTTGATGCTCAACCTTTACATGTTGACATTTCATGCACCTTGAAATGTATTCAGCCATGTCATTTTTTATGCCTAGCCAAAAGTAATGATTTCTAGCTGTAGCAATTGTCTTCTGATATCCTGGGTGACCAGAATACAGAGCTTGATGGATTTCATCCATAACAACTCTCCTCAAATATGCTACATTCAGAATATAATTTCTTCTTTTATAAGTGAGAAATCCATCTTCTTCCAATTTATATCCCTCATACTTCTTCTCAAGGCTTTGCTGCTGCAATTTGTCTTTTACCTACTTATACAATTCATCTCCGACAACATGATTAACAATCTGTTGCCTCAAATCTGATTGGAAAATACTAAGAGATGCCACATGCATTTCCTGTACCTTCCTGCTGAGTGCATCAGCTACCTTGTTTTCTTTTCCCTTTATGTGTTTTCTTTTGAAATCAAACTCACATAAAAATTCCAGCCATCTCGCTTGCCTAGCATTCAGAGTAGGCTGATGAAACAAATACTTCAGTCCACAGTGATCTGTTATGAGTTCAAACCTTCTACCCATCAAGTAGTGTCTCCACATCTTGAGAGCATGTACTATGGCTGCAAGATCTAGATCATGAGTGGCATAGTTCTTCTCATGCTCCTTCAACTTTATTGACTCATAACATATAACATGGTTGTCCTGCATAAGGACTCCTCCAAGCCCTTGTCGGCATGCATCGGTACATACCACAAAATATTTTTCTGGTTCTGCAACTTTCAATACTGGTGCACTGGTGAGAATATTCTTCAACCGCTAGAAGATTTCTTCACACTTTGAAGTCCATTCGAACTTTACTCCCTTATTTTGCAAAGAAGTGATGGCATGTGCAACCTTGGAAAATCCTTCAATGAATCTCCTGTAGTATCCTACAAGTCCCATAAATGATCTTATATCTGTCACATTTCTTGGAGTAGGCCAATTCATAATGGCTTCAATCTTCTCAGGGTCTACTGATATATCCTCTTCTGAGATAATGTGACCTAAATACTAAATTATATCTCTGTAGAAGTCACACTTGCTCAGTTTTGCATACAGCTGATGTTCCCTGAGCACTTGCAATGTCAATCTCATACTCTTCACGTTCTTCCTCATTCTTAGAATAAACAAGAATGTCATCAAGGAAAACAAGAACAAACTTGTCCAAATACTTACTAAAGAAGTTTTTCATAAGGCACATAAATGTAGCTGGTGCATTTGTTAGACCAAATGGTACCACTACAAACTCATAATGTCCATACCTTGTCCTGAAGGCTGTCTTATGAACGTCTTCATCCTTGATTCTCACCTGATGGTAACCAGATCTCAAGTCAATATTGGAAAATACCTTTGCTCCTCTCATTTGATCAAAGAGGTGATAAATCCTAGGAAAATGGTATTTATTCTTCACAAAAAACTTGTTCAACTGTCTGTAATCAATACATAACCTGAGTGTACCATCTTTCTTCTTCACAAATAGAACCGGTGCTCCCTAAGGAGACACACTCAGTCGGATATACTTTTCCAACAAGTCTTGTAGTTGCATCTATAATTCTAGCATCTTCAGTGTACTCATCCTGTAGGGTGTCTTGGACACTGGTACTGCTCCTGGTATAAGTTCAATGGTGAAATCAATGTTCGTATTTGGAGGAAGCCCTGGAATTTCATCAGGAAACACATCCTTGAATTCCTATAACACCTTATAGTCCACCAACCTAGGAGTCTCATCTCCTGTTGGTTCCAAAATATGAGCTGCATACAATTGGCAACCTTTCCTACAAAACTTCTTCAACTACATTGCTAGAACCTATCTTACTGAAATTACCTTCAGAATGCCTTTCACCACTACTGGATTTCCTTCTTCATCCATGCATTCAAAAGTCTTGTTATAACAATCAAGCTTCACTCGGTGAGCTTCTAACCAATCCATTCCAATGAGAATGTCATAGGAACCAAGCGGTAGAACATTTATATCTACACAAGTGTTCAATCCATTCATGACCAATGGACATTTCTCTAACACTTCACTGACCTTTCTCTTAGCCCTAGTGGTTAACTGGACTAACTAAGATTTTCCATGCTTTACCTTCTTAAAAGCACAAATCTCCACTACTCTGGGAGTAATGTAACTATGAGTAGAACCAGGGTCAATCAAAATAGAAATAGATTATTCAACAATTTTACCTGCAACTTCAACCACAATTGATTGGTGATCTTCCTGGCAGTCCTCCAGTGCTGCATAAATTCTAGGGACTGCTCTTGCTACTTGACCCACTGTTTCTACTCCCTGAATGTTATAAGCTGGTCTTGCACTTTCATTCTCAAGTGGACAATCTCTACACAAGTGAGGTCCTTCACATTTCCAACATTTGAGTCGACCTTTATTTTGATGTGGCTCCTTAGGCTTTCCACCTATCACTCCAACTGGATTACTCGCAGCTTGGGATGGCTACCTCTGCTGATTCCTAAATCTAGAAGGTTTGAAACCTTTCCTTCTTTCGTCAAACTTCTCATTCTTCTTGTCCTTCCATGCCTTATGGTAATCAAATTTACCTTTTCTTTGTTCATAGCAATACTTATCCTTCCTTATTGATTCTTCAAGGGTCCTAGGTTCATAAAACTCAATTCTATTTTTGTAGGCTTGAGGCAATCCACTTAGAAACCGCTAGACCTTCAATTTTTCATCTCTAATGTACCAGACATACCTTAACAGTTCCAAAAACTTGTTTTCATATTCATCCATGGTTTGTTGTCCCAATCTCAGCTCATGGAACTCCTTAATATTGTTATTATAATACCCGTTAGAGAGGTATTTCTGCCTGAAATACTTCTTGAACTGCTTCCACTTCAGTTTCCTTTCACTAATATTCTTTACTTACTTGAAGTGTTCCCACCAAATGGATGCTCTTCCATTCAGATTGAATATGGAAACCCTTTCCTTCATGTTTCCTGAATAATCATGTACTTGAAAGTACTTATTTATCCCAAGAATCCAAGCTTCAGCTTCTTGTCCCGTCTTTATCTCGCCATCAAATGTAGGAGGTTTAGCTTTCCTAAATTCATCTCGACAGCGATCCCTATGGTGTCTTATTATTTTTCTCTTATGAGAAGATGAACTTGTATCTCCACTGGATTCTTCAGAATTAGATGGTCCACTAGAAGTCCTTCTCCCTCTCCTAGTGCTTCTCTTACTGCCTTCTGGCCTTGATGTACCCCATCCAGAAACTATCTTTTTTTGCAAGTCTGTCAAACTCTACAATATGGCAGCATTCAACTGATGCTGGTCTTCCTGGGATTTAACCAAGCTTCTCATGGTGGCTGCAACCTTGGACGGTGTCCCCTGGAATCTCCTTCCATTAGACTCTATGTCATCATTTCCATTTTGGACATTTTTTCCCATAGCATCTTCTGCTCGCTCGTAAGAATCCTGAGCATCATACCCATCATGGGTTCTCATGACTAAACCACCTCTTGCCTTACCACACTGTTCTTTCTGGAGTACTGCTCTTGGAAGTTGTCTCTAATTCTGCAATGTGTTAGTAACAAACTGTTAGATGCATATCATTAACATAAATCAAAACTACTTACCTTCCTCTTCTGGAAATTCATAAAACATAATTTTGCTTAAAAAACAAAATTTTTCTCTCTTTCTTTTCAGCTTTGTCACCGCTGATAATCTGCTGAAGACCTACTAAATGACAGTTGAAAACTACTTGAAAAATTACTGAGAAAATCCTTCGAAGAAGCCAAATTTCCGTAGGCCCAATCGGACCTCTTGTTGGGGCTCGGACCTTGAAGGTCCTTAATTTTGGTAACTCCACGGTTTTGGTGCGAAGCTTGTAAGCGGAATTGCGGTCCAAAATAGTCTTAAGGGCTTTGGGGTTGGGTCGAAGCCCCTCTTTTTGTAAATGTCCCATGGTTTTTGGGTACCCATTGTTTAAGCCCATGGTATTGTAATAGTGCACTTGTATAAATAGGCACTTATGTAAAGGAGTCAAAAAAAGCTTTTTGTGTTATGATGATGATGTGATGCAAATAAGCTAAGGTCTATTTTTGGGTTTAAGGTTAATTCCCAGCTGAGTGCGCAGTTTTGGGTTGTTGAGAAGATCTGTAGCTGATTGCGCAGATCAGAACTATGTTGTTTTGTAAATTGTTGAATATAAATGCAGTTCTGTGGACGTAGCCACTACACTTGGGGTGAACCACGTATATCTTGTGTTGTGGTGGTTCTTTTTATTTTGTTATTGTTATGTTTTTATGCATTTGATAAGTGGATGAATGATAAATTGCTAAGTATTAACTTCACTGTGAATTCCCAGTTAAGGGTTAAGCAAGAAACTGTCTTTTTATCTAAATTGCGAAGCTATTTAAGTGAATGTCGAAGCTCTGTATTGTAAAATTATTCTTTGTTAAGGCTAAAGGTATAGTAATATCCCTCTTTCACCTGCAGAAACCTGATTCTATGGCACCCCATAGTTGTTTTGGGTGAGACTGCAACCTGTTTGCAGGTTGTTACTGAAAGGGCCAACACTATGGGTCTGTTTGTTGGTGCAAAGATAAAAGCATAAGAACCCGGGTTTGCCCCATCCGCCCAACAAATTGGTTCCATTACCGGTTGAACCAGTATCTGCTTCAAGACGGATCTACGTCATACCTGGAGGGATATGTTTTGGAGGCGCTCAGTAAAAGAAATCAGTGATTGGGTTGAAGATACTTATCTGTAATTTGTTGAACAAGAGAATAAGGACCCTCTTCGTAGCTCAGACGACTTCTTGCAAAGGTATGTTTTTACTGATATTTATGAAATTTTCTTTGCTAGTATCCACATAGAATTGCACCAGTGGTTATCCAGGTTGATATAAATAAAGACAAAATTCAAATAAGATCAGTCTCCTGACTGGACCCCAGAAAGAATTAAGCTGTTGAAAAGTGTGAACAACGCGGTATCAAGAGTTGTTGACTTCTGGAAAATGCGAACCCTTGAAGAATTTGTGATGGAGTTCGCCATCGACACACATAATTCTTTCAACGAAGTAGAAAGACAGTTTTTCAAAGGAACAAGGGGTAAGTACCTAAACTCATTAAGTCTAAAAATTTAAATTCTCTTGGATGAGAAAGGCATATTGCTTATCCAATCAGATTGCTAGATTTATTGCTACTAACCTATGTTTGGAAGTGAAAGTGACTTCGACGAGCAAAGTGGTTTGCTTCGCAACGATAAAAGATACAAGAGAACTCTTGGATCCTATATCTTAGGCCAGAATCCAAATTATACCTCATTAAGTCCAGAAGAATGTGAATCTAAAGAAACCCATTTTGTTGGAAACCCTCTGATAACTCCGTAGTGAAGATCTATTATCCCTGAGAACCCTTCGCAGTCTGAAAGTAACCCTAGCCCAAGTAATCCTATCACAGGTCAGTCTACCTCATTAAGTTCCCCTCCTCCTGTTACCGGTCTTCCTCCTCCTCCTCCCCCTCCCCCTCCCCCTCGATCCACTATGGCCCATGTGAATGATGATATCAAGCTCCTAGTCTTTAAAGGAGCTGGATCAGAGGATCCAAAGCAGTTTTGGTTCTTATGCAAAGCTGTTTGGACTGCTAAGAATATTATGGATCAAAATACAAGAAGAGCGCAGCTGGTCACCTCTTTCAGAGACCGAGCTTTGACCTGGTTCATGAAGTTTTCCAGTACTCAGAACTATAACTTGGATGGTATTAAAAAATCCTAAATCGGATTCACAATGTATAACTGAACTGAAAGAAATTCAGCAGAAGCGAGGTGAATCAGTTTGGGACTTTGATCAGAGGTTCAAGGTTCTGTTGGATCAAGTTAGTTTCACTATTGGACTCGAAAAGCATAAAGAATGGTTCATTGCAGCACTATTGCCTCATATCAGGACTCCACTTATGCAACAGAAGGTTGCTGATCAGCAAGAGGTGTTGGAAATCGCTATGAAACTTGAAAGAACCCATGTTGGAGATCATTCTGGAATAGCCCATATATAGGCAAAGTTAGCAGAAATGGCTTTGGAGCTTCGTGACATGAAAAAAGGGAAACCTATTCGAGAAGAGGTTTGGTGTACATGATGTAATATAGAAGGTCATGACAAAGAACAGTGTCCTACATTAAGAAATTATTTGAATACTGGTGCACCGAACCCGTTTAACCATAATGTCCTATATTGTGAGATCTATAGAACAACTGGCTAGCATCGACCTGAAGATTGCTATCTGCTGCAGAGATATGTTCAAGTACCTAAGAATCCCTACTGCAAGTTCTGTAAGTCAGTTGGACACAATGAAGATGAATGTCACACTTTGACCTCATGAGAGAGAAAACCTATGATGCTTATAGGGTACAAACCGATGCACAAGGCAATGATGGATATGGTTACCGTGGTGGTACACCAGGTCGAGGTAATTTCAGAGGTCATGGTCGTGGTGATTTTCTTGGAAGAGGACGAGGCCAGATTATCTGTTATAACTGTAATCAGGCAGGACATGTAGCTAGAGAATATCAGAACCCAACTACGACATGTCGATATTGCAGAGCAGTAGATCATGTGATTGAGCACTGCCCACACTTGATAGCCAATATACAAGAAAGAAATGGCACTCCTACTCAGAATGTTCAGATGATTTCTATAGAGAAAATACCTATACCAGCCCTTAACGTTGTTACAAGGAGTGGAACTATGATGCAGGTGTAGAATAAGGGGAAACAACCTGACGAGGCTTGGGTCTGTAAGACCCCAGAGAAAATTCCAGCCTTCGATGTTGGAAGAGAAAAAGGAACATTAATGGAAGCTAAAAAAGACTTTGCTGATCCGAGAACATCAGTAGCAAATACGCAATAGCATCAACAGCAGTTACAGTTTCAAGAAGCTTCGCCAGATCAAGTAAGTACACTGACATCATTTTTACAGAGTTGTATGAAGCTATTAAGAAATCAGAATGCTTTGAATGAGTTACAGAAATTTATTGAGTCTTGCGCACCTCAGCGAAGGTCTGATAGAGGAAAAACTGTTAATAGAGTTAGAAGGACTGGAAGAGAAATGAGATTGCATGCTTAGATAGGAGATTATGACATGACTGATATCATTTTAGACCTGGGATCAGAAGTGAATGTCCTAACTAATTAGACATGGGAACAAATGGGAAAACCTATGCTTGAATGGTCCCCTATACAGTTGAGATTAGCCAATCATCAAAATATTGTGCACATGGGAAGATTCACTAGTGTACCAGTGGATATTGATGGAGTCAGTACCTTAGCATATTTTGAAGTCATTGAAATAATTGATGATAGCAACCCCTACCCAGCATTGCTAGGAATTGAATGGGCACTAGACAATTATGTAGTAATCAACCTTAATAATAGACAGATGACTTTTGAAGGAAAAGGCTTGAGAGTCATAATACTGTTGGACCCTTCTCAAGGAAAAAGGTATACAGAGCCAGTCAAAGATGAAGATCAGGATGTTTTGGATCATATTTACAACATCACAACTAAAGAAGAAGACTATGTTAACCCTACTGCTGAAGGTATAATGGATTGGCAGTGTGACAGTTCTTGCATGGATGATTCAGACGAAGGCCTAGAGAATTTGTAGGATCAACTTTATGAGCTACATGGACATCGATGTGCAAGAATTACTAATTCTATCAGATGGGTTGGCTCATAGACAAGAATCTTAGATACTTTTGATGGCTTGATAGACCCATAAGACTTTCTTGTACAATTCTCAGAGCAAGTACCAGATTCACAGAAAATGGAGACTCTAGATTCAGTATTCAGAGCCACAGCTGCCAGATGGTGGAATGGTCATAAAAAGTATATTCATATTTGGAGAGCTTGTCAAAAGTTTCTTTTCCTAAGATTCATGGATCAACCTCATGAGTTACGAAGAAGATTTAATGGTAAGACTAGCCCTCAGGAACATCTGGAGCAGTGTTATGAAGCATGGAAGCATGTACCTTGTGAAGAATGGGTACATAGGTTTGTACACACTCTGGAACCTATAGCAAAGAACTGGTATGTGGAGGTGGAGCTTCGCCATGGTACTATAAGTTAGGTTAGCCTTGCTGATATTTTTGTGCTCACATTTTCTATTACTAAGGTTTGCCCTGCTTTGGACACAGCTGTTAGGTTGATCCATAATACGGCGTTTGATGATAAATAAATAGCCGAGTACCAACCTGATTGGAAGGAACAAGAAGCTAATGCAGTAGAATGCTATAACCTCACCATTGATGAAGACGATAACCCTTGCATATATTAATATTCCTGAGTCAGACGGAAATTTTGAAGTACATGGACCAACAGTCGAATCACCTGAAGTAACTCAGCCCTTGAAAAAAAGGAAACTAAACATTGGATCAGAAGAAATGCCTAAGTACGCTACCATTGGAGATTATTGGGAGGAAGAAATGGTGAGCAAAGTGATTGAACTCCTCCATGAGTATCAGACTTATTTCTGATAAAGTTCTTAGAAATGAAAGGTATCCTTGGTGATATAGGAGTGATAAAAATACCTTTGAAAGATGATGCGAAGCCTGTGAAGCAGCGCCCTTATAGGCTGAACCCTAAGTATAAAGAAAAAGTTAGGATGGAGCTAGATAAGATGCTCGCTGCAGGAATCATTGAGCCTGTCGAAGAGTCTGAATGGGTCAGCCCTATGGTGGTACAAGAAAAGAAGACCAAGGGAGAAATCAGATTCAGTGTTGATCTAAGGAAGCTGAATGATTCCTGTTTGCATGATCCTTTTTCTACTCCCTTTACAGATGAAGTTTTAGACAATGTTGGAGGTCAAGAAGTGTATTCTTTCATTGATGGATTTTTAGGTTACCATTAGATCAGAATTGCTCCAGAGGATCGACATAAAACAACCTTCGCTACAGAAATGGGATCTTTTCAGTATATTGTTATGCCGTTTGGATTGAAGAATGCACCTGCTATATTTTCTAGAGTAGTCATATCTGCATTTAAGGAATTTATTCATAAGTTCTTGGAAGTTTACTTTGATGATTGGACTATCTTTGGTTTATTGAAAGATCATATAGCTAGTTTAAGACTTATGTTGGACAAGTGTAGATAGCATCAGATTTCATTGAACCTGAAGAAGTGTCTCTTTTGTGCACCTTTTGGAATTCTTCTAGGTCACATTGTATGCAAGCAAGGATTGATGGTGGATCCTATGAAGATAGCCATTATTGTGAACTTTCCACCTCCGAAGTCTATTAAGAAACTTCGCACTATGCTTGGTCATACTGGATATTACAGGAAATTCATTAAAGGATATGCTCAGATTACAACCTTTATGGAAAAGAAATTGAAGAAAGATATTAAGTTTGAGTGGACACCCGAATGTCAGGAAAGCTTGGATATTTTGAAAGAAAAGATGGTAACTACTCCTATCTTAGTATTCCCTAACTGGAGTAAGGAGTTTCATGTTCATGTTGATGCATCTTCCATTGCTTTAGGTATAGTATTGGCTCACTTAGGTGAAGGTAATATTGATCACCCTATTGCTTTCACAAGTAGAAAATTGTCCACAGTAGAAAAAAATTATACTACGACAGAACGAGAAGGTCTAGATATGGTTTATGCCTTGCAGAAATTTTGACATTATTTGTTAGGATCTCATTTTAAGATCTTCACTGACCATTATGCTTTGAAGTATTTGGTTAACAAGACTGTGTTAGGTGGAAGGATATGCAGATGGCTGATTTTGTTTCAGGAGTATGACTTTGAGATCATAGTTAAGCCAAGAAGACTTAACCTGGGGCCTGACCACTTGTTGAGGCTCGAGTCAGGAGAAGAGCCCACTAGTTTGGATGAAGGTATTCCTGATGCCTAGTTGTTTTCCATCCAGATGGTTGATGACTATTTTTCAGGATATTGTTCAGTACTTGTCTACAGGTTGTACACCCTCTGAGATGTCAACATAGCAGAAGAAGCAGCTGGTGGTTAGAGCAGTTGACTTTACCTTGATAGCAGGACAACTCTATAAGATGGGACTAGATGAAATACTGTGCAGATGTGTCCTGGAGCATGAAAAGCCATTGATTTTGGCCGAGGCACATTTTGGAGCAGCAGGAGGTCATTATGTAGGAAAAGCTACGGCACAGAAGATTCTGACAACTGGATTGTGGTGGCCTATGATTCATAAGGATGCAAGAGAGTATTGCCATAGCTATGATATCTGTCAGAGGACAAGAAAACCATCCAGGAGGGATGAGATTCCTCTTCTTCCACAAGTAACTTTACAAGCATTTTACAAGTGGGCTATTGATTTTGTTGGACCAATCAATCCCCCTGCAAAGAAATCTGGAGCAAGATACATTATTATAGAAACTAATTACCTTACTCGTTCGGCCAAAGCTCAACCAGTCAAGGACTGTAGCACTGCTACAGCTGTGAAGTTCATATTTGATAATATCTTATCGTAGTTTGGGTGTCCTAGAATTCTTATGAGTGATCAAGGATCACATTTTCTGAATAAGACTATTGAAACCTTGACCGAAGAATTTCAAGTATATCATCAGAAGAGTACTGCCTACCATCCTCAAGAAAATGGAACTGTCGAAGCCTTTAACAAGATCCTTGAGCACGCTCTGATGAAGGTTTGCAATGTTAACAGAAATGATTAGGATCTTAGAATTCCAGCAGTATTATGGACTTATAGAACCACTTGTAAGAAGTTGACAAGCCACACACCTTTTAGGCTGGTATATGGACAAGACGCAGTTATGCCCATGGAGTACATTGCTCCTAGCCTCAGAATATATTCCTTCATAGAGATGGATGATCCAACCGTGTTGAATGAAAGGCTGGCAAAGATACTAGAACTAGAATAAGACAGATTCATTGCAGGTTTCTAGCAGCAAGTACAAAATGCAAGAGAAAAAGCATGGCATGATAGACACATTAAGAAGAAGCATTTTTAGAATGGTGATCTTGTGCTCTTGTACGGCAGTAAATTCATGAAGTTCCCAGGTAAGTTCAATACACATTGGAAAGGACCATACATAGTTCAGAAAGTTACCGATGGTGGTGCAGTTCAGTTAGCTAAATTGAATGGAGAAATTTTACCTTCCATGGTGAATGGAAGTAGATTAAAGAAGTACAGGGATGGGCCTGTACCCCCTAATCAGAAGTAATAGCAAGAAGAAGAGTCTAAGTACCAAGAATAGTTGAAATTGGGTACTAGACTATAATGAAGCTGTTCTCAGAGAGCTTCAGCAGATTGTTGGAAAATTTACAAAGTGTCGAAGGTCCTTATTGTGGCGAAGCTGAAGTTAGTGGTTGTGCCGAAGAAGAAAGGTGTGTCGAAGCTTAAAATGTGACCATTGGAAAAAATCAGATTTGGCGGTGTCGGTACATGAACTACATTAACTACCTGCAATGATGAGATTTTGGTCGAATCCAAAGCCATAATTGGGAAATCTAGCGTCGTTTGGACAAGATATACCACCGCTCAGTTAGATTTGGTGTATTTAATGCACACTTATGGCAGATTTGGTTGTTGGAACCTATAAGAAGATACCCAGGCCTGTGAATTTTGCATTATGCATTTTCTTGAGTTTCACAGTTAAGTCCATGTCAACTGATCACGCAGTCCAACAATTGTTGAGAGATTTTAGAAAGAGGGGTCTACATAACTTTATAAGGAACCCACCTGCATCTGCACCTCGTGAAGAGACTTCCCCAATGCCGAATCAACCAATCCAGACACGATCTAACAGAAAGAAGTTTAAGGTAGAAGTTCGCTCTAAGCGGAAAGAAGAAAGGCACAAACCATCAGGAAAGACACCAGAGGATCCCGTGAGTCAGATGAATCCTCTTGGTTCAGCAGAGCTCCCACATGAAGATTTCAAAGACTTCAATGAGGATGAGAACGTTGCATCGTAGCTTCCACCATATCTCCCGCCTGTTCGACCAGGAGTTTAGCCACCTTGGTAGACATTCAATTTCTCTTTACTCACCCTTTCACTGCAACAGGGTGTGAATTTGGTTGGAACGATGATAGGAAGATTAGATCGGCTCAAGTACGCAGACCACGATACAAATGATCATGAGAAGTTTCCACAGTTCGCACCTAGGAAATACTTGCACTCCCTCCATTATCTGGAGGTTGGAACGACATTACTTGAAGTAAAACAATGGGCTACTGGCTTGTTGAAGATGTTGAATGTCCCCTAATTTGGTCGAAGCCCGCAGGTTACCATGGTGGTCAAGAAGTTATTGGAGTTGGTGCATGATGGGAATCTCTGGATAGGAAACCAGAAAATTGCTATTGATGGAGAGCTGATTTATAGGATTACAGGCTTGCCGAAGGGAGGGCCCGATCCTAGGATTGAATTTGTTGGAAAGCATGAAGATACGAAACTAGTGCAGCTCATGAAGGACCGCTTTGGTTTGATAAAAGGAAATCGAGGGTATCAAACATCGACTATTTGGCACCAAAACATTTGCTTCGCCGTAGAGCTCCTAGCATGAAAATTAATGAGGAAGTGTAGACCTAATGAAGTACCTACCCCGATTGTCAGTATTGTCGCAAACTGTACCGAAGGATACATTTACAAGTTGACAGAGTACATTGCTATAGAATTCCTTGCAGATGTCCGCGATGCACAGGAGAAAGGTAGAGCCTTTCATTATTCATGGTTGTTAGTGCTTATTGCACTAGTAGGATGGAGAGAACCTACTGAGGCATAGTTGGTTGATGTGCCTCCGGAGATTCCTGACACAGCAAGGTATGCATCTCTTTGGGTTTCATAGGATAAGGCCTTGTAGCAGATGACGAACTATGTGTTCGCCTACTATTCACTGAATCTTACAGTTGAGATCCTGAAAACACCGCGGCTCAGTAATGAGCTATTTTCTTAGTATACTAGAATGGCCAAATTCAAGGCTGATATGCATAATGTCTTCAACCAGGCCCACGCAGATAACAAACATACATGGTGAACCAGGAAGACATCTCACAATAGTTCAGCAGTGGCCGGATGAATGGATGAAGGATGCAGGAACAAGGCCCGACATACCAATTGCTCCAGTAATAGATGTGGGCGCAGGTCCTAGCCAGCCACAGTAGAATGACCCACTAGAAGAGAGTGAAGAACAAGATGAGTCACAGTAGAACAAAGTTGACCTTAGTGGAGATGATGGAGCTAGTGAAGAAGAAGAAGAATCAGTCAAGACCATTTCAGACCCTAATCGCCCAAATAAGCACAAGTCCCCAGAAGTGGAGGAAGTTACTAAGCCTCAGCCCCAAAATAAAACCAAGGCGTCGAAGGGCAAGAATATCGTCGAAGATCCCACTTTGATGACTGAAAATCTTGATCAGGCTTTGATGAATTCTACAGAGGTATTATCCAGCAAATGGGTAGAGTTTGAAGTTAAACATCTTGAAGCTAAACAGTGAATTGTAGAACTTAATAAGTTAGCGGAAAGAATAGCAACTGGCACTGCAGAAAGTAGTGCCCTAGTAAGTGCGCAACCAGATACTAGACAATGGCCAGCCAGAAACAATAGAGGACAAGTACCAAGTGTAGCTCTTATAATACCTAATGCAGCATCTCGATCGCAAGTAAGCATGATAGTTGAGATAGATTACACTAAGTTTTCTATGCCAGAGCTGCATTTTTGTCAATTGGCACTCATGAAGGAGATCCGAGAATGAGACGGCTACACACACATGTAGTTAGAGAATACCACGAAGCAGAGTGAGAGCCTCGAAGCATAGTTGAAAGAAGCTGAACAGAAGAAGAGCGAAACATAAAACAAGCAGGATACACTAGCGCAAGTGTTGGATGAGGCGTGTCGAAGTCTCCTTGACTTCGACATGCAGGATGAAGAAGAGCTGGAGCAAAGAATAGTAAAGTTGAAAGACTATGCACAACATTCTAGAATCCAGATAGAGAAGATGAAAGCAGAACATGAGGCCTAGATTGCGGTGCTTCAGCTTTGCCTCATTCCTGAGAGTCGACCAGAGGTCAGGGAACAACGTCTCAGAGATATTCAGGCCTCAGCAATGAAGATCTCAGATCTTGTAAGTAGTGCATCAAATCTACTAGATGAAAGTGTCGAGGCCTGGGCAAACTTCCAGGACAACCCAAAAGTAGAAAATTTGCAAGAAACCATCAAGCAGCGATAGACAAAGCTGGATGCAGTAAAAGCAGAAATTAAGACATTGCCTCCTATGTAGAATATGCTTAAGGTGAAGCATAGTAATGAGCTCCAGCAAGAAATTGAGTCTTGCAGAAGAAAAGAAACACTGTTAGTGAGCTCTGTGCAGCCCCTCATTAACGAGGCCTTGGAGTTGAGTACTGCTGCAGACAACCAGCTCAAATTCTTGAAGGAGTATGATGTGTTTGCACAGGAAAAGGCCAACAAAGCCTCTGCAACAAAATTGTAGGAGATAGTGGATAAAGAGCAAGTAGCCGAAGATATCATGCGCACCCTCAACAAGCAGTTTACTATCTTGTCCAACAAGATTCTTGCACCTGAAAAGTAGCAGAGTGTCATGGGACGGGACACTGGTGAGTCTTAGGGGCCTGTTGGGGCTCAGAGCTTGAAGGTCCTTAATTTTGGCAACTCCACAGTTTTGGTGCGAAGCTTGTAAGTAGAGTTGTGGTCCAAAATAATCTTAGGGGCTTCGGGGTTGGGTCGAAGCCCCTCTTTTTGTAAATGTCCCATGGTTTTTGGGTACCCATGGTTTAAGCCCATGGTATTGTAATATTGCAATTGTATAAATAGGCACTTATGTAAAGGAGGCAAAAAAATATTTTTGTGTTATGATGATGATGTGATGCAAAGAAGCTAAGGTCTATTTTTGGGTTTAAGGTTAAGTCCCAGCTGAGTGCGTGGATGACCTCTGCAGCTAAGTGCGCAGTTTTGGGTTGTTGAGAAGATCTGCAGCTAAGTGCGCATATCAGAACTGTGTTGTTTTGTAAATTGTTGAATATAGACTTATTTCTGTGGATGTAGCCCCTACACTAGGGGTGAACCACATATATATTGTGTTGTGGTGGTTCTTTTTATTTTGTTCCTGTTATGTTTTTATGCATTTGATAAGTGGATGAATGATAAATTGCTAAGTATTATCTTTGCTGTGAATTCCCAGTTAAGGGTTAAGCAAGAAACTATTTTTTTATCTAAATTGCGAAGCTATTTAAGTGAATGTCGAAGCTCTATATTGTAAAATTATTCTTTGTTAAGGATAAAGGTACAGTAATATCCCTCTTTCTCCTGTAGAAACCTGATTCTGCGGCACCCCATAGTTGTTTCAGGTGAGACTGCAACCTGTTCGCAGGTTGTTGCTGAAAGGGCCAACACTGTGGGTCTGTTTGTTGGTGTGAAGAAAAAAGCATAAGAACCTGGGTCTACCCCATCTGCCTAACACCTCTTCCCAGCTATCTTTCCAATTCTTCAGCGGTCAAAACACCTAGTTCATTGGTGGTCTATTCATTTATTTATCTCTGGCATTTCAACGGAAAACCAACTAAACTTCCAATCTACATCAGCGAGAAAATCGACTATTCATCGGGTGCACAGTCCCTTGACCAACCGCAACGGTGGAAAGTGATCTTACAATGGTTTCCGTAGACATCTATTGGCGAGTTGCTCATTTATTTCCTTCTGGTGTGTCGGGCCTGTAGTGGTCTATCATTCCACAACAATGGCCAACAATCCCGTTATAATTTCCATAGAACAAATATTTTTCAGTGGTCAGGGTGGCATCCTATAGGGGAATCGGACACTTAGTCCTCTAGGTGTTCGCAACGACAGTTTCCACAAGCCCTAACTCTTCCACAGCATCGGCACTCCCAAGCACTTCATGCCACTGTAGTTATGTTATCAAAACTTGGAACCACTGTTCACTAAACACCTCAGCATCAGCTAGTGGAGAGACTAATGAATCACTGGGATAGTTGTCTAAGCTTCCAAAATGGCAGATCACCTTCATTGAATCTTTTTCGATTAGTGATCCAATCCTCTAACATTTCTCGATGGCCGATGATCTCATGCCTTAGAGAAAATTTTGGATTTTCTTCTTGCCTTGTCTTTTGTGGTATCGACTCTTCCATATTCTATTCCTTGGTGATGTCAATGACTATTCTCCTCCGATCGTCGATAATCCTGTTCCTTAGAACACTTTCGGAAATTCTATGCCATCGGCGGTCAGAGGCTCTACCCATCGAAGGCATAGTTGTCTATCCCTCCACAACGGCGGGCGCTCGATCAACTAATTTCTGTCGACATCCATCGATAGTCTCATCAACTAACTTTTGGCGATGATTTCAACACAACACTTAAACAAAATTTTGAAACTTTCTTCTTCTGTCGGTGGTTGGAACCACTAAGCGCTATGTGTTGGTATTTTAGTCCACACGGCAGCCGCAACGACGGACTGACAAATAGCTAAATTCTTTCGCGGTGTCAGTGATCCCAACAACTATTTTCCACCAATGGTATCAACAGTTCGAACAACTAATTTCTCCTGGGGTCCGCTGCATCGGCCTTCAGATCAACTATCCATCGAGTGGCCTTCCCACTAAGTGCTCCGCTACATCAAAAGAACTTGTCACTAAGTTTTTCGATGAGCCGAAATTCTGGCACTTAGAAAATTTTGTGACTTTTTTTTTCTTCATCCATTCTCCTGGTTTCTTCTAGGCAGTAGGAAACTTGCCTCTGTTAACTATTTCTCAACATAATCTTTTTCACTGCATCTTCATGGCCCAAATGATACAACATAAGCTTTGTCACTGCATCTTCATGGCCCATTCAGGCCCATGCTACAACTAGATCTCTGATACCACACTGTAACATCCCTGACCCTCCGACAAGCAAAGAGGATGCTACTATACATGAAATCATCTACGCATCTAGCCCCATGAACATGGACATACATACATATACTGTTGAAGCATGATCACTCATATACACAATGGAAGCAAAACATATCAATCAACACTCATGGATAAACAGATCAACATTTTATATGTATATCATCGTTCATAAACGCTAAATATGAGTGCAGACACAAGTTAGGTAAGAATACTTATCTTATTAAGAACTTGTTCCGCAACTAGCTACATCGCTGCAACGTTCCACCCAACCATAGGCCCACATGATCCTTAATCTCTCAGCAATGCTGCCACCCCCGAGCCAAGAATGATTCCCCAAGGAATAAGGAACTAAGAGGCTTACACATATCCAAGGATAACAACACCACAAGGGTACACAGTTCAGCCAAGCCAACACAGTTGGGTTTATCAGGAGAACAACAAATCAGCCAAGCCAACAAAGTTGGGTTTATCAGGCCATCTAGGAGCTGAGAAAGGCTAAATGCTAAGCTAGTGATCTCATTAAAGAGATACATACACCAACACCAGAACCAACCTGGCTTTTAGAACACCCACACACACCCAACACAAGGAAATCAGTCCCTTCTCAGCAACGCAGTCCCTCAAACCCTGATCTCCCTTCCAGTGCTATTCAGGGGTTGTGGAGAAGAAAGCTAGCTCAGTAGCTCTTTTTGTGTGGTTATTAACCTACTAGGTTTATCACGCACCTCATGCCCTCATTCACCACTCCAATCCAGTCCGAGGACAAAACCACTGCATGCAAGCAACCAAACTGCTATTCAAGCTTTTACATCGGAAAAACACAATCGACTAGAATGTAGGAACTCTCAACAATTATTAAAGTGATACCACAACAAAAAAAAGGGAAAACATAGCCAAGTAAAACATGGGAAAACAAAATCCCACAAAAGACTATGAACCACGGCACCCGATCCTCATTGCAACCGCTGGAGAAATTGCACATGCAAAAAATGGGGAAAGAAACCGATTCTCAATATATGCGTGACAGGAAAAAGACACTGCCAAAGCACATAACTGTGAATGAAATCCCTACCATGATTCCATGATGGAATTCCATAACCTTATGTAATCTGAAAATGGTGGAAGAAGACACCAAACTCTGTATGAACCGAGGAAAGAATCGATCCGCAGGCCAACAAATCCGTGAGGCAGAGTAGAACCATCTTTCTATGTGAACGGGGAAGAAAACTCATAGACTGGAAATTGGTGTGAGAGAGGGAGGGTGAACCCCCAAAAATGGAATTTGGAACCTTTTAACTCTACCCAGCATGAGGGAAACGACGAGACTCTCGATCCCCATAGTGGAAATACCATCCGCTACCCCAAGGCACGTCATGGAGAGAGTGTGAGCGTAGTAGTATTTCTGCTAGCAAAACACTGCCCCAACTAACAATGGAATAACTAAGGTGGTGGTGAGAAAAAGAGAGTGGTTAAATATGGTTCTTCCCCCATGACTCAATGTTCAACATTCTCCTTCCTTATCCTTTGGAATCATGCCCCTTCTCAATTTAGTTGCAGTGAACATAGCTGGTTGGGTTATTTAATTAAAATGCACATTTACATGATTTCACAATTTAGTATATGTTGTATGTCTTGATATACCATCGGTGACCATTCCAATTTGAAACATAACATAACTAAATCAATAATGGGGCCTTTTCCCTTAGCTCCTCACCATGATTATTTACAACATATGCATTAATGCAAACGGGGTCAAAACCGGGGTGTTACAGCCTCATGGAAATTTATCCTTTGAAATTGATTAGCAACATTGATAGTGAGATCCATTTATGACCTAATCCTAATTTGGGGGAAAACTATTTCATTCACTTGACCTTTTAGCTATAAAAAATGTGCATCAATTTATGGGGAGAATAGCTGATAGAGTTGGTTGAGATCGGATCGAAGAGATGGTAAACTTGGATAATCAAAATATGCAATATCATCCTCCAAATTCAACCTTATATTATCCTCAATGGGAATGAATGTGGATAAACCAAATCAGGATAGGTGTCAAAGGTACGTCTCTCGATGTCTTCAAAATTTAGACTTCCCTTATCGAAGCAATCATGTATGGGTTCTTCAACCAATTTCAAACAATCCATACCCACATCATCATCATTGTAAGAAAAATGTGCATCCTTAAATCTATGAAAACCATTGTCCTCAACTAAAATATCCTCAAACCTGTCATCTTCGAAATATCTATTTGAATGGGTTAAAGAGAAATATAGATTCACCAAATCGTCATCATTAAACAAACAATGAGAGGCATCCATGACACCATCATCAACCATATCTTCATTATTTTTTCTTCAATTAGGAGAAATTATTTTAAACAGGTCTCTTCATATCACTTGAAACCTAAAACTAGATTGGCTTGCTCTAGACTGAATGGTGGGAAATGTTCGTAGATTTCTTCTAAAATTTGTGATATAACACTGCCAGGCCTGAAAGAGTCATAAATTGAAGGAGAGACAAACTTCCAATAATCATCGTCTTCAATAATCTTGGCATTTTCTTTCATGAATATGAATATATTAGAAGAATATTTGAAAAGACGGGAAGAAGAACTCACCATTTTCTCCTTGTATTTAAGTTCTTCAATTAGGCCTTATTGGCCTTCATTTTTATGATCCTTATCATCTTCATCCCCAAGAATATCTTCTTCTTCGAACATGTGGACTATAATGTTACGAAAAAGATCTTGATTAATGGTTTCTTGAAGCAAGATATTTATAGATTCATATTCATTATTAATTTCTTTCTTGAACAAGTCCTTCGCCTTTTTAACATAGGGCATCCATTTCTTGTGGTTTCCTGGGCACCAACAACTGAAAAATACCTCTATCAGTTCTGTGAGAGAAGATATTGTACATTTTCCTAATACTTTAAACCAATCAACGACCTCATCATCTAAATTCCACACAAATACCTTCATGTACGTGTCCTCATCTTTCTGAACAATGAAACCTAGAGCACTTTACATAAAATATTTGACAAATTAAAAGGGATCATCATCTTCATCATGGAATTCAATCACAAATGTATCTTCAGATCCATATAAAGTTATCAACGAAACAAGAGGAAAAACACATTCTTTAGGGGTTACTCCAATGTGCTCCTTTAAGGGAAGAGAAATTGTGGCCTCAATATTTTATTCATCATGATTAGGATCCCACTCTTTCCCAAATACCTTCACTAATTTCAAGAGTGAAGAAATCACCCGAGGAAGAATCCCATGATACCTATCAGAATTATAAATCCTTGATAGCAACACGAATTCCATAAACATGCTAAGAATCTAAGCAGACAATTAACCTCACTAGGAATTGCAGAGAATTAGCATAAGGAGAGAAGAAGAGGAATTAATGAATGATCAATACATGATAATTGATATTATTACAATGGTAATACATCCTTATAAAGGATATTTGAGTTGATGGAAGACAACTCATTGATAGCTCATAAATCAGACTTACCAAATATGATAAACCCCTATAAGTGGCTAAAGCACTTCCCAAATCAGTCAAGGACCTCATGAATCAGCAAAAGGATGATTGTGTTGTCAAGAGTGATGGAAAAAAATGATAATCCTGGAAAATGGAGAGAAGTTCATGAAGGATGGGTTGGAAACAAAGGAACCTAGTTTCCTAGTTAACTAGGTTTACCTTGTCCACATAAAAGATGGATAAAATATAATAAAAAAGAATCTACAATAAAGCGCATTTACGAATTCTAGATGTCCATAAAGCGGTCAAGATCAACCCATAATCAGAAATAAATAATTCTCAGGGTATAGATGGCATGTGTTGAATTTAAGGTGCAAGTGGATGCCAACTAATTAATCTAGTGGGTAGATAATTAATCAAATAATGATTAATTATTTTATCCTAACTATTGAGTGGTTTTAATATATTCCACCACCCCCATTTAAGTCTGACTTTATGATGGTATGTCAAAAAAATATAGATGCATATGGATTCATATAGGGCCCAGGGACAAGGCTATGGTCACCCTTTAACAATTATTATGTCTAGAAAAATTAGGAAAGAGGAAAAACCACATGGGGAAATCCTCCCTCAAGATAGGACATGAGAGGAAAATAAAAAATGTTGTTGATGCTGCTCCAAACTAAATGTTGATGTCTAGAGGAATATTCTTGTTGGGAAGAAGAGAAATATGCTCCATGGATCAAAGACAACTATAGGATGGAAACTAGGACCATGTAGAACAACTGAGATCCAATGATGTGAAAGATATTGAGAGTTGTAATCAGCTCCAAGATGATGTAATGACTTGGAATTCGAAACAATGATATGTAATCATATCCAAATAGGTGAAATAAGATTCCAAGTGAATGTATGTGGTCTCCAACTTCATTTACAAAGAGATGATGTGTGCAAGTGATCATGCAAGAACATAGAGAAGGCATAGTGTTAGCACTTGGTTAGTACCAGTGCTAAATTTTTGAAGATATTTTGAAGATATATTAGCACCATTCTGGGTTGAATAGTTGGTATGGGAGTAGGCCAATGAAAGGAGGAAAAAGGTCTAAAAAATTCTTATCACAGGACATTCAAGGACATAAATGAGGTTCTGTAGGTTATGTAGTGGTGAAAATTAATGGCCTAGATACATAGTAGAGAAGATCGATGACTGAGGAATATTTCGCTGAGGAAAGATGCACGATTTGTAAATTTGTGGAGTATTGCGAAATTCATTATATCCTTCAAGTTTCAATGGACAATATCTAAATATGTTAAATATCTATGGTGAAAGCCGATTTCGCGGCAGGAACATGCATGGAGGATAAAACATGTCGGCGCCACGAAATATCGTAGGACCCGCACAGTTAAACGATAGGGATTCTAGATGGAGAAGATCTATGGATGGGAGGCATTTCATAGCCCAAACATCTGTGAAAGATAAAATAAATTGGGGCTACGAAATTTGGTGGACCTCGCACCTTTGAATAATAGAGATCTGGTGGGGATATGATCAATAGCTCAAATTTACTTTGAGATGAGAAAATGCGTGGAGTTTAGCAATAGGAGGCTCTGCGAAATCTTCTAGACCATAATTTTTTGGATGATAGAGATCGTGGCGCTGATTGGATATACGGTCTTGGTTGATTTCATGATGGAAATATGTGCGAGGGTTAACAATATAAGGGATCGAGAAATCACGTAAGGGACCACATCGCATAACGGTTGATATTTCTTGTAGAAGATATTTGTGGCTGTGGTTTATTTCACACGATCAAAGGTACGAGGAGGAAAAAGATTAGTATATGTGAAAAATTCGATGGAGCATGGAAAAATTCAATGTCGCATATCTCTCCTAGAAGAGTGAAATTGTTAAGAGGTTCTCTAAAACATCATTTTCAATCAAGAGAGTCTGCATCCCATATGTCACATTTCCATTTTTTATTCAACGTGTTTATTTCTCCATATTTCCCATTTTAGGTGTAAATCATGGTGAATCTGCCACCTTAGGAGTTTGTTAGGATTTGAAATAATGAATCAGCATTGATTCCCAATTTTGTAATTGAATTCGGCTATGTTTAGAGGTTGGTCTCGAGATCCCATAACACTATAAATGCATCCTCAATTGAGGAAGAAAGGGTTGAAAATTTTCATTCATAAGCCTTAGCGCTTGGGTTTTGTAGCTCTGTTATTTTCTTGGAATTTTTAATGAGAATTATTCTCTAAGTTTTTTTAGATTCATCAATTTGTTTCCTGTTCAGTCTGTGTTTCTTGTATTTTCATTTTCATGTATGTGTTTTTTGCCAATACATTTCTAGGTTGTATGCATGGAATTCATTTCCGATAACACTCCTTCCATCAAAAATCATATTTGTTATATGTTGGAAATTATTGTGATAGAATTCATCCACTGATAGGTGATTTGTTACAGTTATTATCTCCTATTATATTTATGTTAAAGGTGTTCTGAGAGATTCATCCATTGATAGATGCCTCTAGTTTTCACTAGGCTCTTTCCTCATTTCCATATGTCATCACTTCAAGATAATTTGACTGAAAATAATAGCCATGTTTCCTCAGAATTCATAGGAAAATCACCACTCATTATTGTTGTAATCCCCTTGAATATATTTGGATCGTGACTCCATTGCTGAATGGTATTTCTTGTATGTTTGTTTCACCATCTTTATATATGAAAATATCCTATTCCCCTCAGAAATATAGCATTATGAATTCTTTCTTAAATCCATATGTATATGTGAATTTTTCTGTGACAAAGAGAGAGCTAGAAAATAGTCTAAAGATTGGTTTGAAATAGTTACCCCTATGACTTCCTACCACAACCATAGGAAAATTGCAGGGTGTTAACATCTTGGTGTTGTTTCCGGGGATAATCATTATTATATCCTTAGTAAAACTATATTTTCTTAGCTCTACGATCTAGTTGAGAAGTCGATATTAGACACACAATTGGTTGTACATAGTCTGGTGACTCCACACAAATTTTAAAGGTGACTCCACTAGGAAATACTGGTGGCCAGAAGAACCAACACGAGGAGACATATTGATGCAGAATATTTCTAAGATATTTTTGATCTAGAGATTCTTGATTTCAAGGGCCAATAGGCTATAAAGGTCAGTCAGAACTCTTTCCTTCCCTACTGAAGGTGTTGTCTCTGTTAATGATATATCTGAACATTGTGGTGAATAATTGGAGCTAGTTCTTCCTAGGACTAAGTCCAAGTCTAGCCTATCCAAATTTAGCTTGGACCCCTCCTCATTCAATTTTTCCCATACATCCTAGTCACTCAATATATCAGAGTCTCTAGAGGGGGATTTTAGATACTTTTTTTACCAAGAGTGTCCCATATTCACCTCTGAGTTAGCCCTATTAAATTCTGCTATCCTAAAGCAGTCTACTGTTGCAAATTTTTCTCCTAGAACTTCAAAATAGAATCAACATTCATATTCTAGTTTCATAACACCCCACATTCCTACAGTTCTTCACATATTACCAGTTTCTATCACACCAGTCTTAGTCCCCCTTGTAAACCCTGTTATACCTCCAAGGATGGAAAATATGTTTGCCTCTCTTCGCCTTCCTGCTTCTCTTCACGACCTCCTATTGGGATACTCCCAAAGGCTCAAGCAATTCAATGGGGAGAGGGGGTATTCAACGGAATAACACTTAGGATGATTTTTAGATTGGATAGAACTAGAGGAGGTGGACCATGATGATTTCAAGGTCAGATTATTTTCCCAAAGTCTGGCAGGAGAAGCAAGAAAATGGTACAAAAAACTCCCAAATGACTCTATCCTAAGCTATCATGAAATTGAATACTTTTTCAAGGATAAGTGGGAAGAAAAGAAGAACCCAAGCAATATCTCTCTCAATATAATTTCATAAGGAGGAGGGAGAGTGAATATTTCCAAGATTTTTCTGACAGGTTTATTGTTACGTTGAAAACTTCCTATGGCTTGGGGTGTCACAATAGATAGAGTAACCGCAGAAATCAATCCTTTCCCATATGCAAGAGAAACCAAATATCTAACACTAAAGGATCTCGAAACATACCTTATTCTGGATGTTCGATGTAGATCCCCATTGATCTTTTCCACTCTTGCTTGTATTACCAATTTGCTCTCTCAACATTCAGCAAACAAGACAAGAATTCTATATAATGGTGTTAGATCTACTCTAACATATATAATCAATAACATATAAGCATTTAAAATCATCCATGGATTCAATACTCATTTAAATACACATTATTGGACAGGAAAATATATTTCTATTAATATAAAACAGAGATTACAATAGTGACAACCTCTGTCGGCACGTCTACGAATCGAAGAAACTGAGTCCTCCACCTGGGCCTTAACCACTTCAATCCTCCATCTCTCGATAGAAATCTCACAAGCAAAGGAAATATTTGGAAGAACACAAAGTGCTCCACAGGACAAAGGGATGCAGACTCAAGTATAAGCTCTGGCAACAATGGAATATAGTTTTCTTGCTCTCCAATTCCTCCCCATTCAATTTATTTGAAGGGTTCCTTATATAGTGCTTCAACGAGGTAATGGAAGGTCAAATACAAGTGATCTCAAGGCATATGGAATTACAAGAGACAAGTGACTCAGATCCACATCAAGGAAAACTCCAAAAGTATTTGGCCTTTTGCACACATCCCGATGTACGCGTGTTTGAGGGTCAAATCCATGTATATACGTGAGAATAGGTTTAAAAGTCACGTATAGAAAATTATGCATGTTTTTAGGGATGATATTGGAAACATCAAAGGTACAAAAATGGTCCATGGGGTCCAAAGAGTCTATAGAGGGATAGGGAAGGCCATAAAGGTGTGATCCACCATGTGTGGTAAATTCGTTATAACAGATGCCCCATAATGTGTGAGGTCAGAGGGGTGATACAATGGTTGAAATACACTATATGTCCATCCCAAAAGTGGAGTGATGAAGAACCAGGTGGAAGAACCATCCATCCAATAGTATAATACAATGATGAAACTCTGCACATAACTTCAAGTAGATATAGTAGTCTCAAATACATAAGAGTACAATGGCCATGAATAAGCATGATACAAAATATGACATGTGTGGTCATTGCCACGTACAATATAGATAGATCAAAATATCCATGATGAGTATATACAAAGTATCATGATCTCCATGAAAGATGAAAATATACAATGGATCAAGATCTCCATAATAGATGAAGATATTTGTCATACACTGGAATCAAGTCACGAGAGATGAAATATCATGAACACTGGCATGATCAAGGAGGTAGCATATATGAAATGCCACCAATATGGAATATCTTCTACACAATCCACTATGAGTACATGTCCTACTCTGTGAATAGAGGTGTCGAGGTTGAACAGAGTAGTCCATCATCTAATTACCGGTCATTGATGTATACCGTTAACAAATGCGAGATCACCCATCGATAATGAAAATGGGGATCAAGGTACTAGAGTGAAAACTAACAAGTGTGAATAAATGTGTGGAGGTCAAACACTTGAGAGGATCCATCGATCATGGGACATTGATTTATTCCCAAAACTGTCGATAGCGAGAGAACCTGCCGCTGATGACTGTAAGTCTCAAGGCACTTAAAAATGACTCTAGATTCATATCCTAGAATAAATGATCTGAATTCAATGGGATGAAATCCACTGGAAGGATGGAATTAATGCATCCCTCATCATCCAACATGAGGTACTCAACAAGGCTATAGAATGTGGAAGGACTCGATCATAAAGTGCATGAACTAGTATCAGTACCGGGAATAGCCGACATGCAAAGTCAAGAGAACCGAGGAATGGCCAAATCAGGTTTCAACTTCCTTCGAACAAGAGCATAAAGGTGAATGGTGACTGAATGTAGGCATCATAGACTTGATATAAAAAACTGGGACATCTCTGTGACATAGGAGGCATCGACAGAGGCTCCATAGGGACTGGAAGCTTAACCAATCGATGGAGATAAACTTAGAAAAAAAAGTACAGCTCCTAAAGTCAAACTATTAACCCAACCAACAAATGTGATATACAGTGCTCTGTTTGAAGGCAACACGACTCGACTAATGCCAAAGATAACCTATTTTCTTGTTTGGTTTTTTGTTTTTTTGAGGTTTTTTTGGACTTTTTCAAATATTTTGAAAAGCTTGAAAAATAATAAAAGTGCTTTATAGTTACAGACTAGGAGGAGATGAGTGTCAATGGAAAAAAAAAATTGTTCAAAGCAACAGAACATACCTATGCTCAATGCAAGGATACATGTGTATGATAATGACACTCGGGGGAAACTGTCCTCCCAGTAAAAATGGGGAATAAAGCTACAAAGGATATATAAAATGGCTCTGCATGGCTAGACATGAGTCTTGAGGACAAAGGCCAGCAAAAATATCAAGAGGAGTATGAGGCTCTTGCGCAAAGACATGGTGATACTATACAAAGGACTCCCACATCCTAAAGGAAGAATGTCGACATGGGTACCAAATGCAACAATGGAGCTAACTAGGGCACCCATGTATGGTCAAGCTCTACCATTCACAGCATGTCACTTCTAAAACAACAAGAAGGTTCTGTGACAATATAGAATGGGTTCGTTCCTAAGGTTATAATGAAATGGTCATAAGGTCATGCAAAGTGCAAATGGATGTGAAATCTAACCCATATTCCAGTTTAGACATAATACCTGAAAGCGGCATGAATGGGTCAAAACCATGGGCGAAACGACGCTCAAAATGGACTCCTACATCATCAAATTAGTCCAAAACAGTCCAAAATGGTCAGAAACGGTTCAAAACTATAGAAAGGGGGTAAAAAAATTCAAAAATTACATATCATTTGAAACTTTTACCCATTTGATCTTAGAACTTCCAACACAAATTCTGGGAGCTTCGTCCAACGAAATTCGACACCGTTTGTTCCAAGTAATTTATCATGTCCTCCTCTTCCATTTTCATGCAAAGTTTTTCAATTTCCATGGTCAAAATTGATTCTTAGGCTACTCTAAATTGGTCGTTTCGGCCCACGCGGATATCAGGGATTTTTCTAGGGATGGCTATATGCAGAAAAACCACCCAAAAATGCATACATACATGGCTATTTTGAAAATAGTCACATATGTTGCCACGCACAAGGTTTTTAAGGTAAAAATTGACTAAAAAATACTTTTAATGTGTAGGATGGTTCTAGAATGGAGGGAGAGGGAACATGGAGATGTAGAAGAGGCTGTTCAAGGTGATTTAATGGCTCAACAAGCTCTATGTGCATGTGAGCTATACAAGTTTTCGTGTCTTGGAAGCCTGAGGGCCAAACCAAGACTCCTACAGATCCTAGTAGACTACTGGGATCTAGACTCAAAGTATTTTCATATCGACAGGATGTCCCTCACTATAGAGGTTGAGGACATATATTTCATTACAGGATTGCCCTGACGGGGAGAGGTGGTGAACCTACAATATTGCAGGCCTAGAGGTTCCCTCACTATTGATTAATACATTGCAATATACTGTTTTTTGGACATGAAAAGGGTTGCGAGTCAAATCTCGACAAACTCCATCCAGGTACTAGGACTGAAGGCCATACTATTGGCACTCAAGAGGATAGCTGGTCTAGCATCATTCCACCAGGCCTTGTGGCCATCGATGTTCTATGCAATGGAGTGCATGAGACCCATATTTTATGACTGGAGCACTACGCTTTTGAGTAACATGAATTAGTAGCTCAGTGACTGCAAGATGGGAAGGGTGAGAAAATTTGGTTTTGACAGTATACTGAGCACGTTCTTCTTTGAGCGTGTACCGGGGATTTTCCCTAGAGTTGACGTTCATTCTCATGAGGTTCGAGATCTATCCCAATGATGTTGGGAAGATGCTATGCACAGACTGGGAAGACATAGGGTGTCTAACCCCTACCTAGCTGACTTCTTTCCATGGTGGCAGTGGTAGATTGTTTCCATCAATGATTATACCTATGCGGGAATATATTTTCAGGGAGATCCGGACATGCCCTTACCACCAGGAGCAGGATATGGTGATATAGGTAATGAATCCCAACCTTCTTTTTAAAGTTTTTTGAATTGTTAAATTTTTTTATTTTTTTTTGATATATTGACTCAAAAGACATGTTTTTGTGTGACGACACATAGTGACAATCTGTCATGCCCATGCAGATGTTGGACCATGGCGGCCTGATGGTTTCCCTTGTAATAGACGGAGGGGAAGAGGAGATGACATCATGGGTGATGTGGAGCAGACGCTCGAAAGAATCCATACAAACTTTGTATGGTTGACACATAGGGTACCCATGGTGCAAGTCGAGGACTTACCGGAGGCCATGCAGCGCTCGGTGGTTGGTGTACCACGAGCATGGGTTCAGTTATTCCAACGATTAGCTAGAGACATGGTGTGCTACCATGATCAGAACCCCCCTCCTCTTCCACAGGATTAGAGACCTGAGAGTGATTCATTTTTGTATTACCGTGTATTATATTTTGGTGGCTCGGAAGCCCCATTTTTGTATTATGACACTTATGTATTATGATGTCACATTTTGGATGTTTAATGAAATTTTTTTATGAAGATCGATTTTATTTATTTACATGTGTGTAAAAATGTATGTTTGTGATATGCTTATGGTCTATGAAAAAAATGCCAATCTAACACATAGTTAGCATATGAGTCAGCAACTTGATTAAAAATTCTTGAAACATGTATGTATATTATGTTGTCAAATTGTCATTCTAACAATGTCACAGGTAAGAATATTTGTAATAATGTCAGATCTCGAATACGATACAAGCCATTAAGCTGTGACATTACTAACTACGAATCAAGATGTGCCTCAAGAGAAAGAACACCATGTGAAATGGAATCGTGCAATAACTCGATAACGTCACTATACTCATCAACATTTTTCGAAGAAGGCCATAAACATACGCCTCCTGAAGACAATACCTGACCCATAGGAGTATAAATCACCCAAGCAATAGAGGCTGAGTGTTGAGTGTGGCGGCTAGCACCATCAAAAAATCCTATGTAAGCGAAAGACTCCATTGACAACTTCCATAAGAAACAAAATATAATCAGCAAACCCAATCACCATAAAAAAAACCTAACTATGCAAAAAAATGTACAATAATATACAATAATCAGCCCTGGATGAAGCTCATGCATAGTGTTTTTTAATATAGATCCCATTTCTAGGCTCCACTAAGGATGTTCCTTCGTAATCCACCAGCTCATAGGCTCCCTTATCTAACACACGTTTGACTATGTAAGGACCATGCCACATGGGATTAAACCTTCATGACCCCAAGGGTGTTATGGAGAGAAATTCCTATGGCTTGGGGTACCACAACAGACAGATTTGACTCCAGAAATCAATATTTCCCAATATCCAATAGAAATAAAATGTCTAACACTAAAGGATCAGACCTTGTACCTTATTCCAGATGGTTGAAGTAGATCCCCATTGAGCTTTCCAATCTTCAGCTTGAATTGATATAATACTTCCTCAACAAAAATTAAACAATACAAGCATAGTATATATCATGGTGTTAGATCTATTCTAGCATATATAATCAATAATGTAAAAGCATTTGACATATTCCAATGGATACAATATTCAATCAAATACACATCATTGGACAGGAAAAGATAGTTCTTATTAATATAAATCAGAGATTACAAGATAGATATAACCTCTGATGGCACATCTGCGAACCGGAGAAACTGAATCCCTCACTTGGGCCTCCACCAATTCAATCCTCTATCTCTCGATAGCAAGCTCACTAGCAAAAGGCAAGCTTGGGAAGAACACAAAAGTGCTCCAAGGGACAAAGGGATGCAGACTCAAGTACAAATTCCGACAACAATGGACTATAGTTTCGTTGCTCTCAATCTCTCTATATGCCTTCAATGTACCAAGGGGTTCCTTATATAGCTTCACAAGGGATAATGAAGGGTCGAATCCGAGTGATCTCAAGGCATATGGAAGGCCAGGAGTCGAATGAGTCAGATCCATGTCAAGGAAAACTCCAAAAGGATTTGGATTATGCACACATCCTAATGTACGCGGTTATAGGGGTCAAACCCGCGTATGTACACGGTTATCGGGTAAAAATCCACGTATATCATTTTTCATATAGTTTTAGGGATGATAAAGGAAACATCAAAGGATAAAAGATAGTCCATGGGGTCTAAAGAGTCTGCAGCGGGACAGGGGAAGGCCATACAAAGTGTGATTCACCTAGAGTGGTGAAATCCGCTATAACAGATGCCCCCTAATGTGTGAGGTCAGAGGGGTCATATGATGTCCGAAATACATTATAAGTCCATCCCAGAAGTGGAGTGATGAAGGATCCCAAATGGAAGACTAGCCACCCAATCAGCATAGTACAATAATACAACTCTGCATATAACTACAAGTACATATAGCAGTCTTGGATACATAAGAGGACAATGGCCATGAATAGGAATGATACATGATATCACATATGTGGTCATCGCCATGTACAATATACATAGATCAGAATCTCCATGATGAAGATATACAAAGGACCATGATCTCCAAAATGGCTTAAGATATATAATAGATCAAGATATCCATAGTGGCTGGAAATGTCTGACATACACTGGAATCAAGTCACGAGAGCTGAAATCTCATGAACACTGGCACGATCAAGGAGGTAGCATATAAGAGATGCCACCAGTCTGGAAATTCTTCTACATAAACCGCTACGAGTACATGTCCTACTATGCGAATAGAGGTGTCAAGGTCGAACATAGTAGTCCATCATCTGATTACCGGTCATTGATGTATACCATTAACAGACGCGTGATTACCCACCGATAATGAAAATGGGAATCAAGGTACTAGAGTGCAAACTAACAAGTGTGAATAGATGTGTTGAGGTCGAACACTTGAGAGAATCCATCGATCAGGGGACATTGATGTATTCCCAAGAAACTGTCGATGGAAAGAGAACCTGCCACTGATGACTAGAATTCTTAAGGAACTCAAAAGGACTCTAGATTCCAATCCCAGAATAAATTATCTGAAGTCGATGGGATGAAATCCGCTGGAAGGAGGGCATTAAGGAATCCCCCATCATCCAACACGAGGTACTCAGCAAAGATGTATAATGTGGAAGGACTCGATCATAAGGTGCACGAACCAGTAACTGTACCGGGAATGGCTGACATGCAAAGTCAAGATAACTAAGGAATGGCTGACATAGGTTTCAACTTCCTTCGAACAAGAGCATAACGATGTATGGTGACTGAATGAAGGCAGCATAGACTCAATATACAAACTGGGACATCTCTTTGACACAGGAGGCATCAACAGAGGATCCATAGGGACTGGAAGCTTAACCAGTCGGTGGAGATAAACTCAGATAAATGAGTACAACTCCTAAAGTCAAACTATAACCCAACCAATGGATGTGATATACAATGCTCTATTTGAAGGCAACACGACCCGATAGCTGCCAAAGATAACATATTTCCTTGTCCAGCTTTTTGGTTTTTTAATTTTTTTTTTGGACTTTTTCAGTTATTTGAAAAGCTTGAAAAAAGAATAAACTAGATTTATAGTTACAAACTAGGAGGAGACGAGTGTCATAAGGGAAAACAAACTAGTTCCAAGCAGTGGAACATACCTATGCTCAATGCAAGGATACATGTGTAGGATATCGACACTCGGGGGAAAATCCCCTCCCGGTAAAAAGGGAATCAAGCTGCAAAGGATATAAAAAATGGCTCTGCGTGGCTAGACATGAGACAAGCTCGGGCTATATGGTTGAAACGCAATGTCAGGGGAGCTGGCATAAAGCTCAATAAGGCAAGAAAAGCTCATGATAATGCATTCACAACTTGACATGAGGGAGTCCCAGGGAAAATGCCAGCATAAAGTTCAAGAGGAGTATGAAGCTCTTGCTCAAGGACATGGTGGGACTCCCAGACCTAAGAGAGGACTCACAGCATGGGTACCAAATGCAAAAGGGAGCTGACTAGGGCACCCATGTAAAGGAAAGCTCTACCATTCACATAGTACCACTTCTAACAGCAGCATGAAGGTTCCGTGATACCATGGAATGGGTTCGTATCTAAGGTTTAGATGGAACGGTCAAAAGGCAATGCATAAGTGCAAGTGGATGTAAAATCCTAACCTATATGCCAGTTCAGACATAATACCTATGACAGGCATGAACGGGTCGAAACCTCAGAGAGAGTGTACAAAACTGGACCCTACATGACAACCATATAAGTCCAAAACAACCCAAAATAGTCAATAAAGAATCCAAACTATAAGATATAGGGAGGAATGATCATGACAACAGCACCCAAAGGAAACAATGCAATGAACGATGAGACATAAAAAGGAAACTAAGGTGAAGACCCAATGTTCACGCATCCACTACCACCCCCATGAGGGTGACCACTGGTGTAAAGACCGAGTGAAGGGAAAAAATCCTCCACAAATGGAGTAGAGGGAAGAATGTGACCACTTCAAATCCATGAGCAGGGTAAGGGGTTGTGATTCCCCCAAGTCTAACACCAGGGTCCGTACTAGGACCAAGGATGGATGATAGGATACCAGGCATGCCGAAAATAAAGGGACCTGAACTCAAGAGAGCATAAATATACTCAAGTAACAATGATCCCAAAGGCAAACTACTGCACAAAGAGCACACTCCTAAGAAAATATACAGCCAAAATACAAGAAAACCAAGGGGAGGATATGTGAGCTCCCGAATGCAGCAGGTATGTCTCACCTAGGAGAGGCTCGAAACTCCCATACACTACAAGCGAAGGTATGTAACCAATTATAGTGGCCCTCAGCTTCAATGCGTAAAGCGACTGTGCTATCCGACCCCAACCTGGCTGGGACACCTGCAGAATAACCTCTACAAGTACCCCCTCGATATCCTAGGTAAGGTCACTAAGGTCACCTCAATATAATCAAAGCTCAGGTGGAAATTTGTAGGCGGGATTGACCGTATGGGCAGGGTAACAAAGCCTGAAACTCTCGAAAGAGCCCCCAGATACGAATACAATCTTGGAAATATCTCCGGTGCTACTGAGTTATGACTAGGGGTCATCCCAATCGATAACCGCTCACACTGGCTCGTGCTTAACTCCTGTTTGAGAGGAGGATCCTAAGAACGATGGTTATATCAAGGATTTCACACACTCCCTGGACAGACACCTATATGTTGTCGTTCAGTGATCTTGGAGAATTGACTTACAATGAACTATTCCAAGATCCTAAAACCTAAGCTTGTTGGTGAACCCTAGAAAAGAAAAGAGTGTAATTCATTTTAATTTAGCGTTGATTTTAGTTGGCTGTAATTACTCAAAGGGAAATGGCCGTGCAACTAGTGATATGAAGACTCAACAGTGAAATAAAAGTGAACACCATAAAAAACAAAGCTAAGTGCAATCTTTGTCAAATGAAAAATAGGGTATGCCACTACATGAGATGCATAAATATATATTCCTTTCCGAATGCCAATGCAATCCTTCCTATTTGAAATCCCAAACACAACTCTCATCCAAGAAATCCAATGCAAGTACCTCCTCAAATCCATATCTAATATGCAACTAAGAGTGCAACTACTTTGTATTTTTCAATATAAAAGAATGAAAAATGCAATAAAAGTCATCTAAAACTCTCAGTCTCTGCAGCAAGTATAAAAGACAAGCCCAGCAAGACACCGAGACAAAAAAAGTAATGCACGAATGGCAAAACAAAAAGGAAAAATGACTAAAACTACTTTCAAAGAAAAATCAATGAAAAGGCAGTCTCTGGTCACAAAAGAAGCATCCAACAGACAACATCAGACCCAAGGAAGACCCAACCACACTCACAACCCACCCAACAACTTCCCACAACATCAAACTCACCAAAAGGGAGGATGTACGCGACTGTATAAAGAACAGCTACGTATGTACGCGACTTCTGGCCAAAAATCCACGTATGTACGCGGCTTCTGGCCAAAACCCTTCATATACAGAGAAGGCAATGGTAAAAATCAGGCCAAGGCCAAACTAATAAAGGGTAGTGTCAATGGACAAACATACTATAAAATGCGACACAGAAACAGGGAGAAACCAAGAGAAAGTCAATAATATCAAGCCCATTGTGCCCCCAAGCCTAAAGAAAAACAAGGAACATCCCCAGCGGAGTCGCCAATTCTGTTACGGAGATAAATTCCTATGGCTTGGGGTACCACAACAGACAACTTTGACTCTAGAAATCAATATTTCCCAATATGCAATAGAAATAAAATGTCTAACACTAAAGGATCAGACCTCGTACCTTATTTCGGACGGTTGAAGTAGATCCCTATTGAGCTTTCCAATCTTCAGCTTGAATTGATATAATACTTCCTCAACAACATGTAAACAATACAAGCATACTATATATCATGGTGTTAGATCTATTCTAGCATATATAATCAATAATGTAAAAGCATTTGACATATTCCAATGGATACAATATTCAATAAAAAACACATCATTGGACAAGAAAAAATAGTTCTTATTAATATAAATCAGAGATTACAAGATAGATACAACCTCTGATGGTACATCTGCGAACCGGAGAAACTAAATCCCCCACTTGGGCCTCCACCACTTCAATCCTCTATCTCTTGATAGCAAGCTCACTAGCAAAAGGAAAGCTTGGGAAGAACACAAAAGTGCTCCAAGGGACAAAGGGATGCAGACTCAAGTACAAATTTCGGCAACAATGGACTATAGTTTCGTTGCTCTCAATCTCTCTATATGCCTTCAATGTACCAAGGGGTTCCATATATAGCTTCACAAGGGATAATGAAGGGTCGAATCTAAGCGATCTCAAGGCATATGGAAGGCCAGGAGTCGAATGAGTCGGATCCATGTCAAGGAAAACTCCAAAAGGATTTGGATTATGCACACATCCTGATGTATGCGGTTATAGGGGTTAAACCCGCGTATGTATGCAGTTATCGGGTAAAAATCCACGTATATCATTTTTCATATAGTTTTAGGGATGATAAAGGAAACATCAAAGGATAAAAGATAGTCCATGGGGTCTAAAGAGTCTGCAGGGTGAATCCGTGGACCTGGGTAACACTTTTTGGCAAGCACATTTTAGCAAAAACAGAAAAACGCACCTTGTTCGAGGGCTTGTTAAGCCCTCGACCGAGGTCTTAATATCTCGACCGAGGTTTTATCAAGCCCTCGACCGAGGTATCTAAATACCTCAGTCGAGGTATTTAAAT
>LPNX010507722.1:76967-157536 GCA_001517045.1 Pseudotsuga menziesii
ATGATGGCAATTTTGACCTCTATGGATAGGCAATTAGCAACTTGAACATGGTGGGACTCATGGACTAGGCAAATAAGACAAAAATAAATGAATTAATGTCTAAGTGGGTAAATACTATGGGTTGATTATTCTAACATTATCCACTATAAGGTAGTTCTTAGATGTGTGATGTAATCCTCGTCACTCATCCCATGAAAGGTGAGTAGGGATCTTCAACGTTTGTAAATATATGATGATATCCCCATACCATGGATCCAAAGTTGAGATAAAGAAAATATGCTCATTGAAAAATGTATCCTCATAAACCTCCTCCTCCTCCTCACTTGGAAAATCATAAATGAGCTCCACAAAAATCAACAATTTCACCAAAACAAACTCGAAATTGAATTCTTGAAAAATAACAATCCACTTATTATACTTTCCCCTGATCATCCTTCTAGTGAGGACGGACTGAAATGGATTTACATGAGCTACCAACAAGGTCTGGCGAAGGGGGATGTAGTGTCTCAATCTCTGAACCACATGAACAGTGGCTAAGGCAAGTTTCTCCACATGGGAATAACGAATTTCCACATCTATAAGGTTCTGGCTCAAATAATATATGACATGCTCATGGAGCTCCTCATCCTCCTGAACCAAAACCATACCAATCGTCTCCATGGATGCAACCATGTAAATCAAAAAGTCACAACTGTAGTCGGGTGGACTAAACACAGGGGTCGATTCTAATGCTCACTTAAGAGCATCAAAGGACTCCTGGGATTGCTCATCCCGGAAAAAGGTAGTGTCCTTCTTTAAAATACGCATAAAGCCTTTAGTCAAATTGGCAAAGTTAACCACAAATCTCCGTAAGAAACTTGCCATGCCTTGCAAATATTGAAGATGTATATTATTTTGTGGGGGAGATAATTGAAGTATTGCCTCAACCTTTAATGGGTCGACTCTTATAACCTCCTTCGAAACAATGAACCCTAGCAAGCGACCATACTTCATGCAAAATATGCACTTATGAGGATTTAACCTAACCATGTAATGGTGGCATCTTTTGAATACTAATCTCAAATAGTAGGGATGACGCACTCCCAGCCGAGAATGAGCAGAAAGGTCATACAAAAAGACTTCAATAATTGATTTGAGATCATGAAAAATCAAGGTCATAGCCCACTGAAATGTGGCTTTGGCATTTTTAAGACCAAAAGGAATCTTTTGATATGCAAACGTACCCCAAGGAAATTAAATGTAGTTTTGTGTTGATCCTTGAGTTTGATCTGAATCTGATTATATCCGGAAAAGCCATCCATAAAGGAAAATACCTCACTTCTTGCACACTCATCCAAAATTTGATCAATAAATGGTGTGGGAAAATTATCCTTAGGAAAAGCACGATTTAAATCACGAAAATCATTGCATATACGGATCGTTCTCTGCTTCTTATCAACCAAAATGGGGTTTGAAACCCACTTTGTTAAGGGAACGGGATAGATAAAATTGTCTTTTAACAGCTTCTCTATCTCAGTCTTAATGGCGGGTTCTTTTCTAGGATTCATCGCATGCAAACATTGTCAAACAGGATTCGCATTCAGATAAGTCTTAATTTCATGTTTGAAAATACGAGGGTCAATACCTAGAACCTCCTCGTATGACCAAGCAAAGATGTCATGAAACTCTTTGAACAGATCGGTATACTCCTAAATCTCATCATGGGAATAGTTTGCTCCAATATAGACATTCTCAATTTTTCCAGGATCACAAGAGATATTGATAGGAATAGTAGGTGATATATTCACCATGTTCCCATCATCCATCTGACCAGGAGATATTAATGGAACCATAGGACTACCAATCTTCTCGCTAAAAATATCCCTAAAGTCCTCATGCTCCAAATGGTCAAGCTCAGGAAGAAAATAAGACCTATGATGTAACTCTTCCCAAGGTGGCTCAACCCGAGACATGGCCTCAATAATAGCTTCATCTAATGGAAAAACACTATCAAGGCAATCATGTGTGTGAGAGGAATCAACTGCCCATGTAGGCAGCACATACGGGTCCTCCTCCTCCGTCTGCGAAGAGGAAGTACTAGGATTTGCAACATAATCAAGATTCACTTGATATGCTATATTTTCTACAGGCAATGGCACATCCGTTTGGATAGGTCCATTCAAAGGATTCAGTGAAGGAAGAATCCAAGGATCTTCCATATGGGTAGTGCAAAAAGACACTGAATTCAATGAAGATGAATCCCCACCAAAACTAGATCCAATCATAAGAACGGGTGTAGGACAACTAAAGGTGCCCATAAGGGATGGATACATACCTACACCCACACTCCCAGTTGTCGGTTGAGAATGATCGATAATTGGGTTAGAAGCTTCGGATGATGCATTAACACTCAAATTTTTGAATGATGTCTGATCAATCATAACAATATTCCCATTAAATGGAAAGAATACAACTCAAAATAGAGAAGAGGCTACAACTTTCATACTATGCATCTAATTATGACCCAGTAAAATATTGTAATCAAGGGGTGTATCAACCACCTCTACCTCAATCGCGACAGTCTTCCCTCCCAAATGGACCTTAAGAGAAGGAATAATTCCGTGTGGCCAAAACAATCTACCATGAAAGGAATTCAACATGTTAGCGGATTGAGACAACTTAGGAGAACCCAAATCCTTCCAACATGACAAAGACATCATGGAAGCAGCAGCACCTTCATCAATCACATTGCGTTTGACAGTCATGTTAAGACATTCTACATGAATCAAGAGAGACACGTAGTAAGGAAAGAGAGGTTGTATTCCCATGGTTTCAAATTTGATAATGGAAGAAGAGCTATCATCATTCACCCCAAGATCAGAAAGAAAAGCTTTCCTTTGTGAAGGGCAACTCTAAAGTACTTCAAGTGCAGACATCGCACAAGGAGTGTGGCCCAAATATTCAACAACAGAATAGTTCTAGGTGGCTCAGGCATTACGATTGTGCCCTGAACACTTTAGGACTCCCTTAGGAATGTGAGGTGCAATCTCAGGTTTATCCATATGGTTTTCAATATGCAAAGGGATCTCATTTGGAGTGGGTTCCTTCCCAAGGTCCGGTTGTGACGAACCATAGTCTTTCGAATGAGTCACAACCTTAGTAGCACACACCATGTTAATGCAACCATGACCATGACTGGCTTCTGACAGATTTTGATCTCCACCCGATGCACAATGAGGATCATGGGTCCTTGAGTTCATATTTTCATTATGGGGTAAAGGATTGGTCAGCACAGCTGGGACCTGTGCTATGAACATCGAGGCATCTTCCATATGAGGGAAAAAATGAGTGAGGTGGTCATTATTACACAATTTGCAAGGAAATTTAACCTTACATTTATACTGCTTGTCCCCCCGTAGCATTGCAGGTGTTCTTGTCATTAAAATTGGCATTTTCATTCTTATTCCCACCCCTATGATTGTTTTTACCCTTTTTCTTATTCCTTTCGGGCTGCTGGTTTCCCTTCTAGTCTGACAATTTCTTGGAAAGTACACTCACCGTTTGGGTGGGTTGAGACGAAGCCATAGCTTGTCCCGAAGTGGATTGATTAATAGACAATTGACTCACTTGTTTCACAATCGAATCCATAGGTTTGGTACTTGTACAACCCACAATGCCATCGACATGTGGTCTAGGCTTGATCTTGGAATTGAAACTAGAATGCAGAGCCTTAGGTATGATCTCATACAGAAGTAATTATTGAGCATAAATCAAATCCAACACCTGTGCCCTAAAGATTGCTTGTTCCTCATTCTGAAATCCGGATGTAGAAACATCATTCGAGATGTATGGCAACAATAATTTGAGGAACCTTTCAAGGATAAATTCTGGTGGTATGAATTCTTTAATCAACCTCTTCCATCAATGCCACTCTTGGATACGGTCTGAGATATGTGTGGCTTTATCTTGTCAAAATGTTGACAAGAGTTCTGTACCAACGTCATAATGCAAAGGTAGCTGGAAGTGATCGAGGAAATTCATAGTAAGGTCATCGAACAAAATGAATGCCCCCTTCGGTAACTCTATATACCACTTCACTACAGGCCCAATGAGGGTGCGTTGAAATATCCTTAAATGTATTGAGTCGTCATGTAAGGAATTGGAAGAGCACCAAAGGTGAAAAGTAGTGAAATGTTCATTAGAATCTTCTCCTGCTTTGCCGTTGAATTTGGGAATGTCCGAGGGAAGCTTGTCAAGGACAGCCAACTAAGCTAGGTCATGAGATACCAGATCTTTCATTAGTCTCAAGAAGTCAGGTAAATTTAATGTTGCGAGGAAAGGGAGCCTAGGTTTAGCAAGTATGTGCCACTCTCCCTGATAATTTTGGTTCATATAAGGCTGATTACTATAAATACCATGGCCATGGCCATAATATTGTCCTCCTGTTTGACCCATGTAGGGCTGTATGGAAGCAATATGATGTGGTGTACCTTGAATAGGTGGCACTACAAAACCATAATTAGATGAGTAAGCAGGTTGCTTATACCCATATCCATAGGGTTGATAGTTTTATCCATATTGTGGTCCATAAGGTTGTCCATGAGAAGCTCCATAAGGTGTCCCATGGGATGTCACATGAGAAGCTCCATAGTTAGGGATATGAGGAACTCCTTGGGATGGACCATAAGACGATCCAGAAATAGGGATATGACCTCTTGAGACAACAAGAGGTGCTTAACTCTGAGATACTATTGTATGAGCAGCTGCAGTATGAACATGGCTAGCAGAAACATTTTGGCCCGAAGGACCACGTGAATGAGGGGGAGGAAGGGTTGTCAAGAATGCATTCAAAGGAGTGGGATTTGAGGACAAAGGGACATGTGAATGGATGTAAGAAGTGTTCCCTATGGTCACTCATCTCAGTTCTGGTATCCATATATGACTACTAGCACTAGGTCTAGGAAAGACATGTGAGGTAGCTTCCACCACCGGGATGGAAGGTGCAATGTGACTAGTGCTCCCAAATCTCTCCACATGGAAAGGAATAGGAGTGCCTCTAGGTGTAGTGCTAGGATTAAGCTCTGACTTGGAATGATTTGTTAGATCATGTGCAGGGATATCAGGTATGCCATAATGAATATAACTAGTGCTTGTGGGTTCATGATGAATCTCATCACCTAGAGATCAATACTGGCGACCTTTGAATGAGGGATCATAACCAGAATGTGAAGGTATATCCGGTGAAGGATCATATATAGGAGTAGAATCTAAATCCCCATCCTCTTGAGGTGGAGAAGACATCTCAGGAATCTCATCCTTGTGATCTCCTATCGTGTGTGAATCAATGTGAGAAGTAGTCCTCTTGGACTGTCTGTTTCTCTCTCCAAAAGGAGGAGGAGACATGGAACGCAGAAGTCCTACTAAATGACGATAACGATGAAGTGCTTCCCTTGAATCCACAATGACTCAAAAACTAAAAAAGACTCTATCTATTTACGCAAACCTTAGGCAAACTAGCATGCACAGAGCATACACCTATATAATGTAAAGCCAAATCACAAGCAAGGAAGGGTAGGATATGTGAGCTCCCGAATGAAGTAGGTATGTCTCTCCTAGGAGAGGCTTGATACTCCCATACATAACAAGTGGAGGTTCGTAACCAATTATATTGGCCATTAGCTTCAACGCATATAGCGACTATGCTGTTTGAACCTACCTGGCCAAGACACCTATAGAATAACCTTTGTGAAGTACCCCCTCGATAACCTAGGTAAGGAAACTAATTTCACCTCAATATAATCAATGCTCAGGTGGATAGTCCCAGGAAATATTGACTTTATGGGTAGGGTAGCAAAGAAAAAAACTCTCGAAAGATCCCCCAGATACAAATACAATCCTATAAATATCTTCGGTGCTACTCAGTTATGACTAGGGGTCATCCCAATCAATAACCGTTCACAATTCCTTTTGCTTAACTCCCCTGTAAGAGGAGGATCCTAAGAAACACTAATCATACCAAGGAATTTCACACTCTCACCTAGATAGACACCTAAATGTTTTGTTTAGTGGTATTGGAGAATTTACTCACAATGAACTATTCCAACTAAGGGTGAATGATCGTGCAACTAATGGTGTTATGATGCAACAAGAAGTAAAATGCACACCTAACAATCAATGCAAATGCACTGTGTCAAATGAAAAATGGGGTATGCTACTATGTGAAGTGCACAATTTTCCTTCAAATGAAGATGCAATCATTCCTATATGAAATATTGATTAGTACTTCTCCAAGCAAACCTAATGCAAGTACCATGCAAAATGCAAAATGCAATAATGCATAATGATGCAAAAAGAAAATATTTTTGTATTTTTTGAATTAAAATGAGATAATGAAGAAAAATAATGAATCTACCACCACCAGACTCTATAAGAACTATAAAAAAAAACCCAAGAAAATCACTAAGGTAAAAGAGACCTAATACACTAATCCCAAAACAAAAAATAGAAAATGTAATGAAAAGAACATTTCAAAAAATTCTAACTAAAAAAGTGTCTCTGGTCAGAAACAAAGGTGTATACAGACTCTAGCAGCATCCAAGAAGACTCAACAATCATCCACACTCACCCAACAACACTTAATATTCCTCAAAAAGGAAAAACTCAGGGCATATGTGACTATGTGCAGAAAACCCACATATATACGCGGAAATTCTAGTAAAAACCACGTGTACACGTGACTGTGAAGACAAAACTCGCGTATAGGAAGAAAAAGAGATAAAAAATAAGGCAAACAGACAATCCAAGACAAAATTTACTCTTACAAGACACTACCAGGCAAACATGCCCCCAAACCCGACTCAAAAATAGAGAAATCAAAGCAATTCAAGAAAATTGAATGCCGATAAAAACCCCCAAAGGAAATGACTAGGAGCTCCCCAGTATGGTCGCCAATTCTATTATGGAGAAACCTTCTTATGGCATGGGGTACCACAATAGACAGAGTAACCATAGAAATCAATCCTTCCCCATATCCAAGAGAAACCAAATATCTAACACTAAAGGATCTCGAAACATACCTTATTCAGGATGTTTGATGTAGATCCCTGTTGAGATTTTCCACTCTTGCTTGTATTATCAATTTTCTCTCTCAACATTCAGCAAACAAGACAAGCATTATATATAATGGTGTTAGGTATACTCTAGCATATATAATCAATAACATATAATCATTTAAAATCATCCATGGATTCAATACTCATTTAAATACACATTATTGGATAGGAAAATATATTTCTATTAATATAAAATAGAGATTACAATAGTGACAACCTTTGTCGAAACATCTGCGAATCAGAGAAACTGATTCATCCACCTGGGCCTCCACCACTTCAATCCTCCTTCTCTCGATAGAAAGCTCACAAGCAAAGGCAAGCTTGGGAAGAACACAAAGTGCTCTAAGGGACAAAGGGATGCAAACTCAAGTATAAGATCTCACAACAATGGACTATAATTTTCTTGCTCTTCAATTCCTCCCCTTTCAATGTATCCAAAGGGTTCCTTATATAGTGATTCAATGACGTAATGGAAGGTCAAATCCGAGCAATCTCAAGGAATATGGAAGGCCAAGAAACAAGTGACTCAGATCCACATAAAAAAAAAAATACAAAACTATTTGTCCTTTTGCACACATCCTAATGTACACGGGTTTGAGGGTCAAATTCACGTATATACGCGAGAATAGGTTTAAAAGTTGTGTATAGAAAATCATTCATGTTTTTAGGGATGATCTTGGAAACATCAAAGGTACAAAACTGGTCCATGAGGTCCAAAGAGTCTGCAGAGGGATAGGGAAGGCCATAAAGGTGTGATCCACCATGTGTGGTAAAATCTATTGTAATGTTTATGAAGGTATACAATGCCATTCCTCCCCGATTCAAACCTCCCATTGGTGCTTCCCAACTATAGTATGCTAAATCTTTTGACAGTGATTATACCCTTTGGCTAAGTGAAAGGAGATCATCCTCCTTAGCAACTATGATGAAAGATTCCCTAGAGGTGGAGGTAAATAGGACTACTGCAAGAAAGAATAAAAGGGATGACGAAGAATGGAGAAGGGAGGAAAGAGAGAAGAGAGGAGAAGAGGGAGAATGGAGAAGAGATGGGGGAGAATGGAGAAGAGAGGAAGGAGAGAGAGGAGAAATAAGAAAATATAAAGAACCTGAACAAACCTCTATATCTAGCTCACAACAGTCCACAATAGACACGATGCTGAGAACCATGGAATTGATGATGGAGAGACTCTATGTGGATGGTAGACCACCTCCCAGGGAGAATCAAGAGAAGAAAAATAGGAATATGAATTGCAGAAGGCCGCAAATTCTACAGAACAAGAAGAGAGGCCAGCGAAACCCTCTTGATCCAGCTCTCAGACCTCCATTTCAAGAAAATTATGTGGATTAGGATGGTGAAAACCAAGCCAAATATGAAATCCATCAGTTGAACATTGAATATCCCACCACCTTTCTCACCCAAGAAGATCACGACAACTCTTGTATTGAAAGGGGAGATATTCCTTGAGATGAGACAGAGGACTTCAGGAGAGGATATCAACTTGATGTCTTGGATGCGTAGAGACAGACTATCCTGAGAAATAGATATTTCCATGTCATGAGAAATAAAGATGCAGGAAACATGGCCTCTACCAGAAAGCCTAAAGGTGACACACCCTCCAAGGAGGGTTCCAGAAATGTGCTAGATCCCAAAGATAAGGAAAGAAGAGAAGATAATCCAAGAAGAAATGACTAGGGAAAAACTTCTTTCAGCCTTGAGGCTGAAATTTCCAACGTCAAGATCTCTGTCCGCCTCACTGAGTTATTGAAAAACTCTTAATATCATTCCAAAATTGCCACGGTGTTGAATCTCACAGGGGAAATCTCTGTTGTATCAGGTTCCCTGAATCTTCAATATGAAAGGCCCACCATCCTATTTGGACCCCATGTAGATGAGCCTTTTGATGAAGAATTCCCCCTTTCTGTGTTAGTCTGAACATCCATAATTCCATCCTACACAATGCCATGATTGATTCAGTAGCCTCTCACAATCTGATGTCCAAGAGAATCATGGATGAACTGGGATTGGAAGTGACCGTACCCTACAAATATCTCTTTGCCTTTGATTCTAATAAAGTCAAGTGTCTGGCCTTAATAAAATATTTGGTCATCTCTTTATCCTAGATCCCTGCCAAAACCCTTGTCATGGATGTGGTTGTGCTGACATCCCCCCAAATTTTGAAATATTGTTGTCAATATCTTGGGAAGCCAAAATCAAAGGTTCCCTCTAGATGTGTTCATGTATTTGTAACTTCTGAATGTATTCATCTATGTATCTTATGTATTGTAACCCGATGTTTATTCTAGGATGTATCTATAATGTAATTGAGTCATGTTATCATGCCCCGATGTTCTGATCGTGAGGATCAATAATGTAAACAAGTCATGTCAAGTCATTGTGGGTAACCCTCTGATTGTCTAAGGGTTAAAGTCCCCGCAGTTTCGGGGCATTAGGGTTATTAGACTCTCCTAGTATAGGTCGGCCCTGGTAGGGTTTTAGTCATGTTGGGATTAGTATAAATAGAGAAATAGAGGCTCTATTTAACACACAACTCATATACACTCAAGTGTAGTGCATAGTTGAGGAAGGAGAAGACACTGGGGCTAGACAAGAAGAAGATTACTGCTGTCGAGAGATCACTTACTATTTTGGGCTTTTACAGTTTTGGTGTTGATTCTATCTCTGAGGAAGTTGCGAGGTTTTCTGCATTTATGGTTTCCCTGAGGAAAAATACTGTGTTCATTGTCTCTTGTGTTTGATTGTTGCACTTGTTATTCTCTCAGTTAAAGATCCTAATAATGCTAGCTTAATGTTGAAAAACTAACATGGTATTAGAGCTAACCTGAGAAGAAGACACTGTGTAGCTATGAGAACTAGGGATTCCTAGTTTTTGGATCTTCCTCCACAAATTTTGAACAAATGTAAGGTGGAATAACTCTCCTCGTTAGGGCGCATCTTTCTGTCGAAGCAGAATCCAATTCTGAGGTTTTTCAGTTTTGGACCCGACACTACTACCAAAATTTAGGGCTTTTCACAGAAGAGGAATTTTTCAGTGATCCTAAGCCTTGATTGATCTCCTCCCTAAAATCGAAGTTAGGGATAAATTTCAAGACATTTGGGTGGATAGATCTCTGGAAAAGCATAACCCTAATTTTCTCCTGAACCAGCTTTGCTGGATTTCAGCTCAAGTTTCAGATCCGACATCTTGACCTGGTAAGATCTAAAATCTTTTCTATTTCCATTTGAGGTTCTCAGTTAAGATGTCTCATCATACCAAGCTTGATGAAAAGCTTGAGGGAGCTGATAACTTCTGAGCCTAGAAGTATAGGATCTCCCTGGTCCTGGAAGAGAATGAGTTAGACTCCTACATCCATGAGGAGGTTCCAATTCTAGAGGGAGATGAGGAAAAGGCCTTACATAAGAAGAATATGGTTATGGAAAAGAGGATCATTGTTGATTCTATCAAGGATCACCTTATACCACAGGTGTCCTCTCTCAAGACACCTAAAGCTATGTTTGATTCCCTAACCAAGTTGTTTGAAGGGAAGAACATAAACCAGAAGATGGCTCTAAGGAATCAACTAAAGAATGTGAAGATTCAGAATTCAGAGACTATCCAGTCCTACTTCACAAGGGTTTCTTAGATCAAGGAATAATTAGAAGCTGTAGATGAAGAAGTGGAGAATGTAGAGATTGTGATGACAACAATGAATGTCCTTCCTATGTCATGGGATTCTTTCATCCAAGGAATCTGTGCTAGAAAGAAGTTAGTCAAATTCAGTAGACTATGGGAAGAATGTTCTCAAGAAGAAGCATGGATAGCAGCTCGAGAAGAGAAGATGGGAAGTGAAGATAAATCTCTCATAGTTCACTCTAAGAAAGCCAAAAGGAAACCTCATCACTTCAAAGGTGGGAATCCTCATCATAGAGATAACAATAGAAAGGACCCATCTAGATTAAGATGTTATACATGTGATGAAATATGACAATTTGCAAAAGACTGTCCTAAGAACAAGGTCCACTCTCATAAGAAGAAGGGGAACAAAAGAAGACATCATGCTCATGCTGCAGAGGATGATGAACCATCCAAGAAAAGAACCAGATATGAAAGTGAAGATTCTTTAAGCGAGGATGAATATGTTTTGATTTTCACTCTCATAGGTAACATTACTCATGGTAGTGATGATTGGCTTATAGACAGTGGGGTGTCCAAACATATGACTGGATTCAAGGAATCCTTTGTGAGACTAACAGAACATGAATCACCTCACAAGGTGAAACTAGGAGATGACTACCAATATCCAATAAAAGGTAGTGGGGAATCTTCCTATAAACTAGACTCTGGAAAGTCTCTAACAATAAAGGAAGTATTGTTTTTTCCAGGGCTCAAGAAGAACCTTCTCTCCATATCAGCATTGGATGCAAAAGGAATGATGGTTGCATTCATAGATGGTCAAGTCATCATGTGGCCAAGAGGTAAGACTATTGATGATGTAGTGGTGATTGGAGAACAAGAAGGAGGTTTGTACAAATTGAAGGGCCATCCAGAACAATCTTTGATCCATGACATAGTAGAGCCAAATGAGCTTTGGAATAGAAGGCTTTCATGTGTGCATTATAGAATTCTACCTATTGCAAGCAAATTTGTTGAAGGTCTTCCGAAATTGCAATCAAAACATGATGGGATCTGCAAAGGATGTGCGAAAGGAAAGAATACAAAGAAGACATTTCCTAGTAGTGAAAGCAAAGCCAAAGGAATCCTAGGAATCATCCACTCCGATGTATGTGGTCCTATGTAATCAAACTCACTAAGTGGGTATGCATACTATGTTTCTTTTATTGATGATTTTTCTAGAAATACATGGGTTTACTTCATGGAGAACAAAGACGAAGTATTCAGCAAATTCAAGGAATTCAAAGCGTTGATCAAGAACCACACTGCAAAGAAGATCAAGAGTTTTCAATCAGATAATGGCAAATAATTCACTTCGAATGAATTCAAAGAGCTATGCAAAGAATCAGGGATTAAGAGGGAGTTTTCCACTCCTTATAATCCACAACAGAATGGGATTGCAGAATGGAAGAACAAAACCATCATGGAAGCTGGAAGAATTATGCTTCATGATCAAGACCTTCCTATGCATCTTTGGGTGGAAGCTTCCAAAACAATTGTGTATGTACATAACCGTACTCCACATAGAGTACTCGAGAACAAGAATCCTAAAGAAGTCTTATCTAGCAAGAAACTAGAAGTCAGCCATCTTAGAATATTTGGATGTCCTATGTACATACACATTCCAAAAGAGATGAGAACAAAATTAGATCTTTCAAGAAAGAAGGGTATATTTGTGGGTGTTACAGAGAGAAATTCCTATGGCTTGGGGTACCACAACAGACAACTTGACTCAAGAAATCAATCCTTTCCAATATGCAATAGAAATTAAATTCTAACACTAAAGGATCAGACCTCGTACCTTATTCCAGATGATTGAAGTAGATCCCCGTTGAGCTTTCCAATCTTCAGCTTGAATTGATATATTACTTCCTCAACAACAAGTAAACAATACAAGCATTCTATATATCATGGTGTTAGATCTATTCTAGAATATATAATCAATAATGTAAAATCATTTGACATAATCCCATGGATAAAATATTCATTCAAATACACATTATTGGACAGGAAAAGATATTTCTATTAATATAAATAAGAGATTACAAGATACAACCTCTGACGGCATGTCTACGAACCAGAGAAACTGAATCCCCCACTTGGGCCTCCACCACTTCAATCCTCCATCTCTCGATAGCAAGCTCACAAGCAAAAGGTAGGATTGGAAAGAACACAAAAGTGCTCCAAGGGACAAAGGGATGTAGACTCAAGCATAAGTTCCATCAACAATGGACTATAGTTTCTTTGCTCTCAATTCTCCCTTCTTTCCTTCAATGTACCAAGGGGTTCCTTATATAGCTTTCAAATGGATAATGAAAGGTCGAATCTGAGCGATATCAAGGCATAGGGAAGGCCAGCAATCAAATGAGTGGGATCCATGTCAAGGAAAACTCCAAAAGGACTTGGATTATGCACACATCCCGATGTACATGGTTTTAGTGGGAAAACCCGCATATGTACGCGCTTATAGGTTAAAAAGTCGCGTGTATCATTTTTCATGTGTTTTTAGGGATGATCAAGGAAACATCAAAGGACAAAAAATGGTCCATGGGGTCCAAAGAGTCTACAGCAGGATAGGGGAAGACCATACAAAGTGTGATTCACCTAGAGTGGTGAAATCTGCTATAACAGTGGGATACTCTGAAATCTTGAAGGATTACTAAATATATTTTCCATGGTACAAGAAGATTGACATCAGCAGGGATGTGACATTTGATGAAGACACAGCTTACAACAAATCCAGAAAGAGACTTGCCGAAGAACCTGAAGAAGCAGAAGCAAAAGCACCCAGAATTCATGATACAACCATGAATGAAGAAGCTCAAGAAGAAGATCGAGAATTTGAAGAACCACATACCTGTAGATCCACCTCTGGAGAAGAATCCTCATAAGAGGAAACTTGCATGGGTACAAGAACTTATCCAATGTGTGGAAATATATGGGGCTGCAGAAGAGAATCACAGAGAAAGAAAGAGAACCAGATCCTGCTCTAGGTATGTAGCTTTACTATGTAATTTCATTGATAAAGAACCTTCTAGTTACGAAGAAGCGGCAGAATGGAAAGAATGGAAGGATGCTATGATAAAAGAATACCAATCGATCATGAAGAATGATGTTTGGGATGTTGTCCCAAGACTAGAAGGGAAGTCAGTTGTAACTTATAAATGGATCTACATGATCAAGCATGCTTCAGATGGTAGCATTGAAAAATATAAAGCAAGATTTGTGGCATGGGGTTTCTCTCAGAAAGAAGTAATAAATTATGAAGAAACCTTTGCACCTATAGCCAGATACACTTCCATCAGATTCGCACTTTCTCTGGCTGCAGTGATGAAATGGAAGATACACCAAATGGATGTTAAGACTGCTTTCTTGAATGGTGTAGTAGAAGAGGAAGTGTATGTAGAACAACCACTTAGTTTTGAGACACATGACAGAGAGTCTCATGTATACAAATTGAAGAAAGCCCTGTACGGTTTGAAACAGGCACCCAAAACTTGGTACAGCGGAATTGACAGCTTTCTATCCAGTTTGGGATTTACCAAGAGCAAAACAGATTCCAACATTTACTACAAGGTTGAAGATGGCAACCCAGTGATGCTTCTACTATATGTATATGATCTATTTGTAATAGGTACGGATGGGTTGATTGCTGATACAAAGAGAAAGCTTGCTGCTAATTTAAAAATGAAGGACTTGGGGATGATGCATTACTTTCTAGGTATGGAGGTGTGGCAAAGTGCAGTTGGAATCTTCCTTGGACAAGGGAAGTATGTAGTAGAGATCCTAAAGAGGTTTGGGATGATGGACTACAAGGCTATGGCCACACCTAGGGCATAAAACCTAAAGCTATAGAGAAATGCTTCATCAGAGTCGGTTGATGCTATGATGTATCATCAGATTATTGGGTCATTGATGTACTTGATGAACATGAGACCAGACATTTGCTTTGATGTGAACACCTTGAACCAATTCTTGACAGATCCGAAAAATGTTCACCTGATTGCTGCAAATCATATTCTGAGGTACCTGAAGGGTACAGTTGATTATGGGCTCAAGTACAATGTGGATCAAAAGATTAACTTGGAGGGTTATGTTGATTCATATTGGGCAGGAAGTGCCATTGATAGGAAGAGCACTTCAGGGTGTTGCTTCAGTATGGGATCAAGGGTGACCTCTTGGTTTAGAAGGAAGAAATCCTGTGTGGCACTAATTACAACTGAAGTAGAGTATGTCGTAGCTTGTTCAACTAGTTGTGAGGTACTATGGATACGGAAGCTACTATCTGATTTATTTGATCTCCAGTTGGATGCTACTTGTATACATTGTGACAACTAGAGTTGCATAAAGTTGTCAGAGAATCTAGTGTTCCATGACAAGTCGAAGCATATTGAGATCAAGTACCACTATATCAGCTATATGGTGCAGAGGGGAGCCGTGAAGCTCTAGTATGTTGCGACGAAGGAACAAATAGCTAATGTATTGACCAAGCCATTGGCTAGGGTGAAGTTTGAGTACTTCAATGAGAAGCTTGGTGTTCTATAGATCAATATTTCCTCCAAGGAAAAGTGATGAGTCCCATAGCCTTTCTTTCATGGTGAGAGGATTGGTTCCTTCCATGGTCAGATCTAAGGGCTGAGCCATTCTGTCATGGTGAGAGGATTGGTTCCTTCCATGTCAAATATGAGTGCTGAGATCCATAGCCATTCTGACGAGTAGGTCAGATATAAGGGCTAAGCCATTATATCATGGTGAGAGGATTGCTTCCTTCCATGTCAGATATGAGTGTTGGCCATTCCGTCGATTAGGATAGATGTAAAGGAAATTGCCATTATTTGAATGGAGCTACCTGGTGAGGTACTAGGAAAACTCAGTCTAGGACTAAGAAGCCATTCTGATGTGATAGAGGGATATGTTCCCACTTGATCAGATGTAAGGGATGAACCATTCTGTCATGGCTAAATGATTAAGTTCCTTCCATGTTAGATGTGAGTGTTGGCCATTCCGACGAGCAAGTCAGATGTAAGGGAAACTAGCCTTCTCTAGGAGAATGGAGGCACCTAGTCAGTTACTAGGTAGCTAAGTCGAGGAGGACTAGGGGCCATTATGATATGACTATAGGATTGGTTCCTACAAGATCAAATGTGAGTGTAGATCCCTTCCATCATTGCGAGCAGGATGTGTTACCGCGTGGATGGATGTAAGTGTAGATCCCTTCCATCATTGTGAGCAGGATGTGTTCCCTCCTGGATGGATGTAATTACAGAGCCTTTTCATCATTGTGAGAAGGATGTGTTCCCACCTAGATGGATGTAAGTGCAGATCCTTTTCATCATTGTGAGCAGGATGTGTTCCCGCCTGGGTGAATGTAAGTGCAAAGATATTTCATCATTTTGAGCAGGATGTGTTCCAGCCTGGATGAGAGTCTTTCATCATTGTGAGCAGGATGTGGTTCCGGCCTGGGTGGAAGAATAGAGTTCTTCCATCATTGTGAGAAGGATGTGGTTTTGGCCTAGATGAAAGTGAGGAAATCTTCCATCATTGTGAGCAGGATGTGTTCCATCCTGGATGGAAGTGCAGAACTCTTCCATCATTGTGAGTAGGATGTGTTCCAGCCTGGATGGATGTGAGTACTGTGCCTTTCTGACGAGTAGGTCAGATATAACTGCTAAAGAAGACCTACATGGGGGCTTGGCCTACAACTAGCATGAAAAAGGGATAGCTCTGTAGAACTTGCTGTGATGAGAAGAATCACAAGATAGCACCAGTGATGATCCAGATCAAGTGATGATCCAAATCAAGTGATGATCCAAATCCAATGATGATGATCTAGAAGTGATGATCTAGATCGAGTGATGATCTAGATCCAGTGATGATTCCCAGTGATGATCTAGATCGAGTAATGATCCATATCCAGTGTTGATGATCCAGATCCAGTGATGGTGATCCAGATCGTGCGATGATCTAGATCCAGTGCTGATGTCCCGTGATGATCCATATTTGAAGATGACTTAAAGACTCAAAAGAATTGAGATGTAGATGACGAGATGATCCGCTAATACAGAGAAGAAGACCAGTACTTAAAATTGTGTCGAAAGGATACATTCCTAGTTAAGAGGGAGTGTTGATGTATTTGTAACTTTGGAATGTATTCATCTATGTATCTTATGTATTGTAACCCGATGTTTATTCCAAGATGTATCTATAATGTAATTGAGTCATGTTGTCATTCCCCGATGTTCCGATCGGGAGGATCAATAATGTAAACAAGTCATGTTAATTCATTGTGGGTAACCCTCTGATTGTCTAAGGGTTAAAGTCCCCGTAGTTTCAGGACACTAGGGTTATTAGACTCTCCTAGTAGAGGTCATCCCTGGTATGTTTTTAGTCATGTCAGGATTAGTATAAATAGAGAACTGGAGTCTCTATTTAACACACAACTCATACACACTCAAGTGTAGTGCATAGTTGAGGAAGGAGAAGACACTGGGGCTAGACAAGAAGAAGATTACTACTATCAGAAGATCACTTACTATTTTGGGATTTTACTGTTTTGGTGCTGATTCTATCTCTGAGGAAGTTGCGGGGTTTTCTCCATTTACGGTTTCCCGGAGGAAAAACACTATGTTCATTGTCTCGTGTTTGATTGTTGTACTTGTTATTCTCTCAGTTAAAGATCCTAATAATGCTAGCTTAATGTTGAAAACCTAACAAGATGGACATGTCATATGCTACTATCCCTGTCTTTAGGATACACAAAAGGCTCTTCACGGAGTAGAAGCTATCATACATGGTGACCAGCGCTGATAGGCCACACAATCACCCATATATTCACTAGACAGAGAGATGGGATCTGATATTTTCTTCACAGAAGGAGGAGAAGACAATTGCAGTTCATAGAATGCTTCCTTTGTGCCTACTTGAGAAGAACTGGAGGGAGTGTGGGATTTGAGCTTTGACAGGAAAACATGCAGAGAAGGGGCAGGAGTTGGAGTGTGGGTGAGACCCCCAGGAGGGAGGGATTTGAATTATTCTTACAAGATTGCTTTTGATTGTACAAATAATGAGGCAGAGTATGAAGCTATGGAATTAGCCATTCAGATCCTGAAGGATTTTCAAGTCAAGAGGGTAGTATTACATGAGGATGCTAAGCTAGTGATTAAACAAATGATAGGTGAGTATTAGGCTAGATATCCTAGGATGAGAAGTTACAGGAATGCTTCGCAAGAACTCATATAATGTTTTGAAGAATGTAATTTTAATCTGATCCCTAGATTACAAAATCACATAGTTGATTCCATTGCCACTTTTGTGGTAGTTTTCAAGATCCCTATGCACCTTGGAGGGAAATACGAAGTTGAAGTTAGGAATAGGGCCTCTCTCCCAGATAACATGATGAGCTGGAAAGTCTTTGAATATTGCAAGAAAATCCATAAATTCCTCACTCTCACTGGGGAATTCGATGGATTGACTATGGATGAAGAAAATGGGCTTCTAGAGGAGGTTACTCCCACTCAAGCACCCTTTCAAAGTGAGACTATTGCTCCTGAAGAAATTCCTCAAGAGGAGGATGTGGCTCCTGGTGAAGATGCTGATGGCAATGAAACTAAGAAATATTGGGAGCCATAGTTGCAGAAGAGTGATGGATAATAGGGATATGTGAACAACCTGTGTGGCAAGGAGATCATGCAGCTGAAATGTAGCTCCATACCTAGGGGTCTAGTTCCTTTAGAAAATATTTTTGATCCTAATGATGTGGCTAAAGAAGCTCAAATGGTCCCAAGCTACAGATATGTTGAGGATGTAAATATTGGGACTGAAGATCACCCCAAGGTCATTAAGATATTGAGAACCTTCTCATCAGAAACCAAGAAAAAATATATCTCACAAATGATAGAATACTCACATGTGTTTTCTTGGAGATATAGTGACCTTAAGGCTTATGACACAAGCATAATATAGCATACCATAGCAATCAAGAAGGATGAGATTCCTTCCAAAAGCTGAGAAGGATGAGCCCTAAGCTGCTACCCCTAATAGAAAAGGAGATAAATAATTTATTTGAGGGAAAAATCATTGTGGCCCTCATATTCTCACGTTAGGTGGAAAATATAGTCCCTGTTAGGAAGAAGAACGGGGAAATAAGAATATGCATTGACTTCAACAACTTGAATAGAGTTTCTTTGAAGGACCATAACCCACTTCGAAAAATGGACCATATCTTATAGAGAGTAGTGGGTTCATAGAGGATCTCCACTCTAGATGGCTTCTCACGTTATAACGAGATCGTGGTGCACCTGGAGGATCAAGAGAAGAAAGCCTTCATTGCACCCTAGGGCACTTTCATGTATGCTAAAATGCCATTTGGTCTTATGAATGCAGGGGAAACCTTCCAGTAGGCTATGGACATAGCTTTTGCTGATGAAAAAGACAAAATTCTAGTCATCTATCTAGACGATATCACTATTTTTTCCAAATCTGATGAAGAACATGTTGTAGAAAGTTTGGCATCTCCCAGAATCCAAAAAATTCATTCTTTGCTATGAAAGAAGGGAATCTACTGGGACATATAATCTCTTAGGAAGGAATCGGGATAGATCCAAAGAGGGTTCAGGAGATCAGCAAAATTGAGCTCCCTCAGAATAAAGTCGATGTTCAATCCTTTCTGGGGAACATAGGTTTTTTAAGGTTTATTGTTTCCTTTGCTGAAATAGTGAAGTATATAACTGATATACTAGGAAATAATAAAGAAATCAAGTGGAATTATGAATCCAAACAATCCTTTGAAGACATAAAGAGGGCTATCTCTGAAGCACCTATTCTTGCAAGCCTTGATTTTTCTAAAGAATTCCTCATATTTTCATTTTCCTCGGAGCACACCGTGGTAGGGGTATTGCTGTAGAAGAATCATGAGGGACATGAGAAACCCATTGCTTTTTATAGTAATAACCTAAGAGATTCTACCCTGAAGTATAATATCTTGGATAAGATATCTTATGCTATGGTACATGCCTTAAAGGATTTTCGAGTGTACATCCTACACTCCCATATCATTTCTCATGTCCCCACAAGCAATGTAAAGGATATTTTGATCCAACCTGATCTTGAGGGATGAAGGGGAAAGTCGATATAATTCCTACTTGAGTATGAACTAGAAATTAATCCAACAAAATTGATTATAGGCCAGGGACTGACCAAGCTTATGTCCCAATCCAACTACTATGCTCTCAGCCTTAACATTATTTCTGAATTGTTAGCAAAAGAAAAAAATCTTCAGGGGCAACCAGGTCCCCCAGTAGGTGATAATTTTCTATCATCCCCGTGGCTTGATAATCTAGAGGGTTGGATTTGATAGGAACAAAATCATGCTCTGTAGGATTTGAACCTACGATATCAGGTTTTAGAGACCTAACATTGATATCATTTTTGTGTTACAACATCTACAAGCCCCATAGGGTATGGACAGAACACAGGCTAGATTCCTTAAGTAGAAATCATATAGGTTTTCCATCTTAGATGGAAAATTGTATTAGAAGGAGCTAGGAAGGGTGCTGCTGAACTGTGTGGATAAGCTAGAGGCAAAGAGGATCATTGAGGAATTCCATGAAAGAGAATTTGGAGGCCATCTCTATTGGAAGGCCGTTGTAAACAAAGTCATGAGGGTAGGGTTTTATTGTCCCACCATCTTCTTTGATACTCACAAGAAAGTTTTTTCCTACCATAAATGTTAGATCTTTGAGGGGAGAAGGAAGATATTACCATTTCCTTTGAAACCCATACAACTTGAAGTCCCTTTCCAACAATGGATGCTAGATTTAATTGGGGAAATAAATCCATCTTCCTTAGGACAACAAAGATGGATCCTCACTTCCACTGACTACTTCACGAAATGGATTGAGGCCATCCCCATGAGACAGGCTACTGAGACTGTGATCATGCAGTTTCTGGAGGAGCATATCCTATAAATATTTTGGGTTCCCAGTAATATAATCACCGAAAATGTGCCTGCATTCAAGTCTAAGAATATGGTGGAATTATGCTTCAAATATCACATACAACTGGGACATTCCACAACCTACTATCCATGGGGAAATGAGCTAGTAGAATATTCAAATAAGAGCCTCATGAGAATCATCAAGAAGTTGTTGTAGGATAACAAGAAGGCATGGCACACTAAATCGACTCATGCTTTGTGGGATGACAGACTCAATGTGAAGAAGTCCATCGACACCTCACCTTTTTCAGCTGGTTTATGGCTCTGAGGTAATATTTCCTAGTTCCCTTAGCTTCCTAGTGACGAAATTTCTACAGGAAGAGGAAATAGAAACACATCCAACTAAGAGACGGATGTATCAGTTGATTGAACTACAACAACATAGGGAGCATTTATTTGACAGAACTCATAAATTTCAAAAGAAAATGAAAGAAATATTTGATAGAAGGAAGAAGCATGATGATTTCCAGTTGGGAGATGTACTTTATTGTGGGATGCGTGGTTCCATATAAAATTGCAACCTTCCAAGGAAATAATTCCTATGTATTGGATGATATTGAGGGTGGTCTAGTATCTGGATCTCCTGTAAATGGGAGGATCCTCAAACATTATTTTCTATAAAGTAAGTCCATCCCCATTTTCATTGTACATACTGTTTAGTTTTAACCTTGCATGTGTGGAGAACTCTCTAAGGGACTTAACACCCGAGGTGAAGGATGTAAGGTCCCCAAGAGAGGATGTCATTTGATTCTTTCTTTTTATATAGATTTGGAGTTACAGGCGCCAAGAAAAAATTTGAAGGTTTCAAGAAATATTGGGACCAACCTAATGGATAAGGCACTTGGTCTACGTAGTTCTTTGCTACCTCACAGGGAGAATAGCATAACCAAGATGTTAGAACTAATGCTAAATTTTTAACATCTTTTGCAAATGTGTTAGAACCATTCTAGGATGAACAATTGGCAAGGGAGTAGGCCCATGAAAGGAGGAAAAATGTCTAAAAATTACTTATCATAGGACCTTGAAGGACATAAATGAGGTTCTGCAGTTTATGTGGTGGTGAAAATGAATGGCGTAGATACATAGCATAGAAATTCGACGGTTGAGGAAGATTTTTCCGAGGAAAGATGCATGGTTTGTAAAGTTGTGGAGGATTGCAAAATTCGTTATATAATTCAACTTTCAATGGCTTAGAAAGTGTATTTCGCGGCGACAACCTACATGGAGGATAAAACATGTCGAGGCTATAAAATCTTGTAGGACCCGCATAGTTGGATGGATGGTTGGGATTCTAGATGGAGAAGATCTATGGATGGGAGGCATTTAATAGCCCAAACATGCGCAAAAGATAAAATAAATTGGGGCTACAAAATTTGGTAGACACTGTGCCTTTGAACGGTAGAGATATGGCGGGGATATGATTAACGACTCAAATTTATTTTGCGATGAGAAAGTGCACGTATTTTAGCAAGAGGAGGCACTATGAAATCTTGTAGACCCTACGTTTTTGGATGATGAAGATTATGGAGCTGATTGGATATACGGTGTAGGTTGATTTCACTATGGAGATATGCATGATGGTTAACAAGATAAGGGATCATGAACTCATTTAAGGGACCACATCGCGGGACGACTGATATTTCTCATAGAAGATATCTACGGCTGTGTTTTATTTCGCATGATCAAAGGTACGAGGACAAAAATATCAGTATATGTGCGAAATGGAGATGGATCATGGAAAAAATTGATGTCTCAAATCTCTCCTAGGAGAGTGAAACCGTTAAGAGGTGCTCTGAAATGCCATTTTCAATCAAGTGAGCCCGCATCCTTGACATCCCATTGCCATTTTCTATCTAGTGTGTCTGTTTCTCCATATTTTTTGTTTTATGTGTAAATCATGGTGAATTTTCCACCTCAGGAATTTGTTAGGATTTGAAATAATGATTCAGGATTGATTCCCAATTTTGTAACTGAATTTTTCTTTGCTTCAAGGGTTGGTATCGGGATCCCATAATAGTATAAATGTAGCCTCAATTGAGGAATAAAGGGTTGAAAATTTTCATTCAGAAGCCTTAGCGCTTGGGTTTTGTAGCTCTGTTAGTTTCTTGGAAGTTTTAATGAGAAGTATGCTCTGAGTTTTTTGAGATTCATCAAGTTGTTTCCTATTAAGTATGTGTTTCTTGTATTTTCATTTTGATTTATGTTTTTTGTGCCAATACATTTCTAGGTTGTATGGAAGGAATTCATTTATGATAACGCTCCTTCCATCATAAATAGTATTTGTTATATGTTGGTAATGACTGTCATAGAATTCATCCACTAATAGGTGTTATGTTTTAGTTATTGTCCCCTATCATATTTCTACTGAAGGCGTTCCCAGATATTTTATCCATTGATATATGCCTCTGGTTTTCACTGGGATCTTTCCTCATTTTTGTCTCTCATCAGTTCAATATAATTTGATTGAACTTAAGAACCACATTGCCTCAAAATTCATAGGAAAATCACCACTCATTATTGGTGTAAGTCCCTTGAAGATATTTATACCATGACTCCATTTCTGAATGGTATTTCTTATCTGTTTGTTTCACCATCTTTAAATCTACAAATATGTTATTCCCCTCATAAATCTAGCTTTATGAATTATTGCTTAAAACCATATGTATATGTGAATGTTTCTGTGACAAAGAGAGAGACCTCTCTGACTGTATTGGCTAGAATACAGTCTAAATATTGGTTTCAAATGGTTACCCTTATGACTTCCTGCCACAACCATAGGGAAATTACAGGGTGCTAACACATAGGATCAAAGAGTGTGGATGCATGGGATCCATGGGTTGATCTAGATTCCAAAGAATCCAAAAGATGACATATAATCATATCCATAGAATCATGAGAATACACTGGTAAAGAATCCTCTATGGTAGAAGAATGAAAGGAGGAAGGTAGGAGATGTTCAAAATATTCAAAGGGGCTCTAATGATTGATGCCAAGAATAAAGGAGGAGATGAAAAATCACATGATATCAAGTATGGTAAGTGGAAAGACACTAATAGGATGTGATATGGCTAAAAAAACATCTTGGAATTCATTGGGTTGCGCACCATCAATGAGAGAGGTATGCACAAAGTGGGAAGGATATAGCACATAGATATCATAATCTAAGATAGAAGACATAGATAACATTGAATGTGTGAGTGAATCATGAATATAAATAACAGCTCCATCTGTCACTTATTTTTCATGATGAGTATCTTCAACAGACATAGGAAACGATTGCTCTTCAATATTTTCTTCTTCATTCAAGGAGGAAGAATTTGAAATAAAGAGGGTAGTAGCAACATGAATGTTCGTTACTACTGGGCAGACCCGGGTTTACTTGTTATGTACCAATAATACCCCTAGCTCATTGGCCCTTTAAGCAACAGACCGTAGAATGGCTTGAAGTCTCACCCGAAGTGATCTTATGGGTTGGCTAAAGACTCAAGTGTCCTCAGCTAGGTTCTGTAGCATCCTGGTGGTTCTTGTCTCTTCTTAGCCCACGGGATCTCTCCACAAGGCAATGTTCTCTATTAATCGCTGACTCTGATAGGAGAAGGACTCTATCACATCGCAGCCTTGCAGATGATACGCAACCTTCCCCTCTACTTGCCTTCTCTCCTGCGATATCTCACACTGCAACTTCCCCGACGGTGTGAGATCGCCTGCCTGTCCTTGCAATATCTCCTATAGTAGGGCTTAATACAACTCTCGAGGTCTAAGGGATTTCTCCCTTAGGTACACTAGCTAAGTTAAATAGCCTCACTTAGACTTCTATGGTCTAATATGCTTAACATCGACTATGCGCAATCTTGCTGAACTTGTATACATAAATCACTTAACACTGTAACTGTTACTATCATGAATCAATCACTGGTAAAATCATACATAGAACACTTAACAGATTCAACGTGCAGTTCAACCTTCTAAGCTACTGTAAACCAAAAGATAGCATACATACATTAACTATAAGCAAATTTCATGTAATGAATGACAGATAGAAATAAGTAGACACAATCACATGAATCAATCACACAACACACTAATTTTATGTGGTTCACTTCTAGGGTAGAAGCTACGTCCACAGGAACTGGTTTATATATTATAACTTGGGAGAGTAAACACAGTTCTGCTGCAACCTCATATGCAGCTGAGATCTTCTGGGTAACTACTCGCACACCACTGGGAGCCCTTCTCTCTTAGATCTCTTCTCCTCTTATATTGCTTCTCTTACAATATACTCTTCCTCTCTCTCTCTCTCTCTCTCTCACTCTCAATCCTTGCGAATTGTTACGTACATGCTTTAGGAGTCAGCTACTGGTTACATTAAGATACTATAGAATGAATAACAGAACCAGAGCTCGACTCTTCTATAATACAAAATGACTATGAGCTAATAGACTAACTGACTCTCTGACTTAGTGAATTATCTGAATAGCTCGATGTCTATGAGCTGCAGATCGAATGACTAGCTAACCTTTCACTATACAAAATACATGCTTTTATAGGCGGCCCAAAGGTCTCACCATTACAACACTATGGGCCTATCCCAACAGTAACCCAAAAACCCTAACTGTGACAGTCTGTCTATCTGTACTCGAACTGCTGCTTTTCATCACACCACAGCTCTCTACAGTCTTCCACGCTTATCGGAGCTGATCGTGGGTACAGGCGTCGCTTCCTTGGTCGTTTCCCTTCTATACTTTGTCTTCAATACCTCGGCCCGTTGCTCCTTTTCTATTTATGAGGGTAGCTGAGCCCTCCTGTCTACGCCACTGCCTTAAGTGCAGTGGTTGAGTTCTCTCCTCTCAGCCACTGGCTTGAGTGCAGTGGTTGAGCTCTCTCTTCTCGGTCGCTCAGGTACTGTTACCTTTGACTTTCTTGTCCCGATATAGTATCTTTCCCTGTAGCTACGGGAACCTGCTCCAACAGTCCCCTAACACTTACTTGTGGCTCACCCTTGAGCCACTAATAGCTGGTTTCTCTTGCTGTAGCTTCTCCTTGGCTTCCTGCGAAGTCCAAGTAAATCTCTGTCGAAGTCTTGTGACTTCTTTCTCCATAGCTTCGACACACTCTTGTGCTGTTTCAAGCATAGATTGACTGATACTGGAGTCTTCTGTATACTTAGTCCATATGTCTCTCATATTTTTCCTTCCCTCATTGTCATTATGTTTCTCTCGTCACTTGCGAGACCTGATATACTCCAAATTTGTATATAGGTCGTTTCGTGGGTGATAAGCTCTTTGAAGGATCTTAAGCTTTTGAGAAGCCTTCCACAGATATCCTTTCCTCTTTATCTGGGTTAGAAATTTTATCACAAAGGAAATAGAAATATGTATCTTCCATCCTTCTCAAACATTTCATTTAATTTGGATCCTTCCATACGAAAACTATACAGGCTATGAATTTCATTTCGAGAACAAGCCTTTGTTTGCATGCTGGATTTCTGCTTCATTCCTTTCCCAGTTCCTTTTGTTTTTCTGGGTCTTGGATTCCTGTTTCTTAGAAAGAGATCTTCTGGGAAACTCCATGTGCTTAGCCATCCGAGTTGTCCTTCTCTTTATTTTTCTCACTTTTACTTTCCTCCTTTTCCTTTTTCTCTGTTCTAAGCTGGACTCTTCTACTATCTGATCTTGACTCCTCATCCTTGGCCGCTGTCTGACCTGTGATGTTCCTATTTTCACACCCTTGGGCGGTGTCATCATAGCAGACATGATGCCACCACTCTAGAATCATTTCACAATGTCTTCTAAAGGTTCCGTCTCGGACAAAAAACACTCGGTGCAGTACTCTGGACTGGCAATGGCTGCGAAATTGGGGAACACTAGCACTTTGTAACTGGAGTATCTCTGCATAGGGAAATCTCTTCAAATTTCTCTGTAACTCTCATAAATTGCAAAATTAACCCTTCTGTATGAATGATATCTGTATTTATAACAAAGGCGATAATCTATGAAGCAACGGTCATTTAGACTCAAACCGTCGGCAGTATTAATTGCATGGACAAGAGAACAACCATCGTTTCGATCCTCATTAATTACTGAAATATGATCAAATTTCCCTCGAAATGTGTGTGTAGGAACCGATCTCATCGAAGATTTTACCAAATATGGAAAAATCATTATATTGTTACCAAATCTAGGGCAATGGATACCTGTCGTATCCGGATTAACTGCTTGTCAGAAGGTGAAGTGACTGGACTTCTGTCCCTTTTCAAAAGTGTCTACGTGGCATGGGGAAACATCTCCTTACTGCGATGCCTCACCGCATCATTGAAACAAAATGCTGGCGTGAACCTCCTCAACATTCAAAACTCCACAAGCGTCGTGCGACTTGTGCAACATAAACTTATACATAGAGATTTTTTATTTATTTTTTTATTTTTTTTACCTGTCGGTGTAGACTCATTACCGGTGTGATGCCTCCTTTCAACTACACTGGGCATCTACACTTCTGTGAGCTAAGGCTTTGTAAAGTCTGTTCTGCCAGATCTCTAGACCAACATTCGAGTCTGATGCGCATGAGCTGTTGCATCGCCAACTAATGTTTCCTTTTGCGGTCGAATTGATGTAATCACTCTGATTAGCGGTCATATGATAGAGGCTCTCCATATTACGCACCTCATCCTCTTCTCAGATAGGTTCAATATATCTAGTACTTTGAAAAGGATCCAATGGTGTGATGACCTGAATCTGATTGTCCTCGAAGATCATCTGTCTTTTCTTTAAATCGATAATGGCCATGCTACCGATTTCCCAATCAATACCTAGTAGTGCTGGATACGTTCTACTATTGCCAATGATTTCTATAACTTCAAACTCCACAAAGTTGTGAACTCCGTCAATGTCAAGTGGCACTTGTGGTAATCGACCTAGTGGCGATACCCACTACTGATTGGCTAGTCTCAGATGGATAGGTGATCTAGCTAACTTAGGGCTACCCATCTGTTTCCATGTCTACTTAGTCAGAACATTTACCTCTGATCCTAAATCTAGGATTACCTCATCCATTTCAAATTCTCCAACTTGTGCTGTGAGCCTCATCTCTCTTCCTGTTCTTGTATGTCCCATAATATTATGAATAGCACGCTGTGCACTGTTCATGGAAGAAGATGGCTGACACTGATCTATGATGCGCTGAATTTCTCCAATAGCTTTCTCATTTCTCATGAGTTTTAAGCAACTCCGTAAGAAGGATTGTACACTTCCTGTCAACTCATCCTTGTCGCACCTTCCTGATGTGGTAGCCTATGATATGTATACAGGGCTAACCCACATGTTGTTTGCTGCGGTATCCCCTAGATGGCAGTACCTGCAATCCTGATGGTGTAGGGTCATTAAAGAAAGTTTTAGCTTCCTGAAATGTTTCTTTATTCTTCTGCAGGTCAAGTGGTGTTGATTTATTAGTAGCTTTGCGTACCCACTCCGGACCTGTATTCTTCTCGTCATCCTGTGATGTTCTACTAGTAGAAGCATCGCTATGAGTCACAATGTTGACTCTTGGTTCTGGTTCTTTCTACTCAACAGCAATAAGCTGAATGTTCTGGTTTACTGCTGGCTTAGGGTCACTAATCTTGGCTAACAAGATCAGACACTCTTCTATAGGATGATCGTAGGACTTGCAATAGTTACATGTCATAGTAGGGTTCTGGAAATCCCTAGCAAAATGTCCTACAACTCCATAGTTGTAACAAGTAATTGGTCCACGGCCATGGCCAAATCCTTCACCACGACCAAAGCCTCCTCCATGGCCTCGTCCTCTGAATCCTCCTCCACGGCCAATATAAGCCGGTTCATGCTGTGGCCCTGCTACTGGACCTGGTGTCTTTGATTGGACTCTGTACAAGTCATGTTTTCTCTTGACCATGAGATCATAAGCTCGACAATTATGTTCATCATGTCCTACTGACTTACGGAAGTTACAGTATAAGTTCTTAGGGGTCTGTACATGCTTCTGAAGTAAAGGGAATTCTTGTGGTCTATGTCCTCTAGTTCTGCAGAGTTCACACCAAGGCCCTTGGGTCTGTGCTAAGGGGTTAGGAGCCCCACTTTCTATATATTCAACAAATGCTGGACAGTTATATTTTGTATGGCCCTATCCTTTACACTTTGTGCACCATAGTTCTTGTGCAATCTCTTTGCCTTTCTTAATTTCATGCATCTGTAAGGTGAGATTAGCTAACTGATTTTGCAAGATTGTCATTCCTATACTAGTCTCAGCTAGAGGGGAAGCCTCTAGTTTCATTGCCATCTCCAACGCATCATCCTGCATCTGGATTTTCTGCTACATCAGTGGCAGTCTGATATGGGGGAGCAGTGCTGCAATAAACCATTCCTTATGCTGCTCTGGTGCAAACTCAAAGCTGAATTGGTCTATAAGAGCTTTGAATTTCTGATCAAAGTCCCATACTGACTCTGAAGGTAGTTTTTTATTGTCTTTGAGCTCTGTGATACACTGTGACTCAGTTTTATGTTTCTTAAATTCTTTGATCATGGCAGTCCTGACCTGTATGAGCGTTCTGGGTAGCACTGAGGTATACTTCATATACCATGTTAAGGCTCGTTCCCTAAGTGTGGTGACCAACTATACAAGTTTAATATTATCATGTTGGATCCCTTTAATGGTCCACATGGCTTCACATAGAAACCAATGCTATTCCAGGTCTTCTGCCCTTGTACCCTTAAAGGTAGGTAGCTTCATGTCATCCCCTATTCTATTTCTATGTGGTGGATGCTGATTTGCTGTGTGACTACCACTCGGTGGTGTAGATGTAGGTGATGTAGAGGTAGTATGTACTACATGTGAGCTACTAGATGGAGTTCCTGCAGGATTATTCTGAGTCTCGATTGATTTCTGTGGGGTATAAGGGTGGTAAGGGATACCCCCTTCTATTCCTTTTGTATTACTGTGACTTTGTTCTCTAGTATGGTCTAAACTATTTTCAAATATAGAAGATCTGAAATCTACTTATATTTCTTACCACTACGTGTACATCCAATGTCATCAAAATCACTCTCAAACTCTTGTGACATTACACTTTCTTAGCTTATTCATCTGAGAATATATCCATTACTCCTTTTTCATGTAATAGCATCTTAATGGACAAATTTAAAGAGTTCAGGTACTTACCACGATATCCTTTGAAAAAGTACCACTCACCTTTGCTGAAGCTTTTTCTTTGATCAACTGCAAACTCTGTGATGAAGCCTTCTAGCACACTCGCAAGCCAGAAGTCTACTGCTCGTGAAGTGGGATTATCGATGCTCCTGACAGTCTGAATCAACTTTGGTGTCTAGACAATGTGTCTTTTCTTCTTGAATATATGCTTATCAGTCAACTTTGATAACCAGTCATACAACTCATTTCCAAAGGTCGCAAAAAATATCTGATGTAGGTCTGTGAAGATATGTTTTTGTAACCAGTCCTCTATACTCAACGTAGGACTCTTGTTTTCTGTCGCAGCAAATTATTTTTCTATAGACCCAACCCACTAGTTGATTTATTGTTTAGTAGGATGCCAACAGAACATTAGCTCTTTAGTTTGTTCAAAACCGGCAACGAAACCATTTGTTGGTTACTACTGGGCAGACCCAGGTTTACTTGTTATGTACCAATAATACCCCTAGCTCACTGGCCCTTTCGGCAATAGACTGCAGAACGGCCTGAAGTCTCACCCGAAGTGATCTTATGGGTTGGCTAAAGACTCAAGTTTCCTTAGCTAGGTTCTATAGCATCCTGGTGGTTCTTATCTCTTCTTAGCCCGTGGGATCTCTCCGTGAGGCGATGTTCTCTCTTACTCACTGACTCTGATAGGAGAAGGACTCTATTGCATCGTAGCCTCACAGACGATGTGCACCCTTCCCCTCTACTTGCCTTCTCTCCTGTGATATCTCACACCGCAACTTCCCCAACGGTGCGAGATCGCCTGTCTGTCCTTATGATATCTCCTATAATAGGGCTTAATATGAATCTCAAGGTCTAAGGGCTTTCTCCCTTAGGTACACTAGCTGAGTTAAACAACCTCACTTAGACTTCTACTATCTAATATGCTTAACATCGACTATGCACAATCTTGCTGAACTTGTATACATAAATCACTTAACACTGTAACTGTTACTATCATGAATCAAGCACTGGTAAACTCATACACAGAACACTTAATGGATTCAACACGTAGTTCAACCTTTTAAGCTATTGTAAATCGAAAGATAGCATACATACATTAACTGTAAGCAAAGTTCATGTAATGAATGACAGATAGCAATAAGTAGACACAATCACATGAATCAATCACACAACACACTGATTTTACGTGGTTCACTTCGAGGGTAGAAGCTACATCCATGGGAACTGGTTTATATATTATAACTTGGGAGAGTAAACAAAGTTCCACTGCAACCTCATATGCAGCTGATATCTTCTGGGTAACTCCGTGCACACCGCAGGGAGCCCTTCTCTCTTAGATCTCTTCTCCTCTTATATTGCTTCTCTTACAATATACTCTTCCTCTCTCTCTCTCTCTCTTTCTCTCTCTCTCTCTCTCTCTCTCTCTCTCACTCTCAATCCCTGCGGATTGTTACATACATGCTCTAGAAGTCAGCTACTGGTTACAGTAAGATACTACAGACTGAATAACAGAACTAGAGCTCGACTCTTCTATAATACAAAATGACTATGAGCTAACAGACTAACTGACTCTCTGACTTAGTGAATTATCTGAATAGCTTGATGTCTATGAGCTATAGATCGACTAACTAGCTAACCTTTCACTATACAAAATACATGCTTTTATAGGCGGCCTGAAGGTCTTTCCATTACAACACTGTGGGCCTGTCCCAACAGTAACCCAAAAACCCTAACTGTGATAGTCGGTATATCTATAATCGAACTTCCGCTTTCCGTCACACCACAGCTCTCTTCAGTATTCCATGCTTGCCAGTGCTGATTGTGGGTACATGTGTCGCTTCCTCGGTCGCTTCCCTTCTGTACTTCATCTTCAATACCTCAGCTGATTGCTCCTTTTCTATTTATGAGGGTAGCTGATCCCTTGTGTCTGTGTCGCTGCCTTAAGTGTAGTGGTTGAGCTCTCTCCTCTCGGCCACTACCTTAAGTGCAGTGGTTGAGCTCTCTCTTCTCGGTTGTTCAGGTACTGTTACCTTTGACTTTCTTGTCCCGATATAGCAGCTTTTCCTGTAGCTGCGGAACCCTGCTCCAACAATGAACTATATGAGAAGCTTCTTCATCATAAATAACTTCATCAGATAATTTAGAGGCCAAGACATATTGATAGAGAGCACATGAAGAGATGTCGGATTCGCTCCATGCTTCAGCTTCTACTTCCTGCACACCAAGATCTTTTTCCAAAATTTTCCAAAGCTCAAATGGATATTTAACAGAACCTATGAGATGATGTATATTTGGATACATTTCCAAGCACATGATTCCATAATATCTATCACAATTATTCATCCAGTCAATTTTCTCTTCATAAGACTCAGGTTCGCTCAAAGCACCAATGGAGACATCGAAGAGACATTTCCCTTTCAATTATGCGTTCATATTTGGATTCCAATAAACATAGTTCAAAGGATATAGTAGAGGAACTTTTGAATCCATATAGAAGTTGTTTCACCTGCAAATAAACCTACAAATATGAAAGGAGAATTAATTGATGAGGTTCGAAAGCTCTGATACCATGTCAAAGCTTGAAACTCTTGATATCATGTAGAGCCTTGATGGATTTGGAAACCTTGCATTATGATACCATGTTAGAATTCTAAAGCCTTGATGGCAAGATCAATTCCATAAACAAGCTAATAATCTAAGAACAAAATTAATGTCACTAGGAATTTGCAGAGAATTAGCATAAGCAGATAAGAAGAGGAATTAATGAATAGACATTAATGAAAGATAAATAAAGTATAATTGATATTATTACAATGGTAATACATCTTTATAAAGGATATTTTAGTTGATGGAATACAACTCATTGATAGCTCATAAATCATACTTACAAAATATGATAAACCCCCATAGGTGGCTAGAGCACTTCCCAAATCAATCAAGGACCTCACGGATTAGAAAATGCATGAGTGAGTTTTCAAGAGTGATGGAAAAAAATGCTAATCCTTGAAAATGGAGAGAAATTCATGAAGGATAGGTTGGAAACAAAGGAACCCAGTTTCCTAGTTATCTAGCTTTACCTTATCCACATAAAAGATGGATAAAGCATAATAAAGAAGAATCTGTAGTAAAGCAAAGTTACCAATTCTGGATTTCCATAAAGTGGTCAATATCAACCCAGAATCAGAAATAAACCATTCCTGGGGTATAGATGGAATGTGTTCACTTTAAGGTGCAAGTGGATCCCAACTAATTAAGCTAGTGGGTAGATAATTAATAAAATAATGATTAATTATTTTATCCTAAGTATTGAGTGGGTTTAATATATTCCAACGCGCCCTTTTACGTCTGAATTTATCATTGTATGTTAAAAATATAGATGCATATGGATACATATAGGACCCAACAATAAGGATATGGTCACCCTTTAACAATTATTATGTCCAAAAAAGTGAGGAAAGAGGAAAAACCACATGGGTAAAATACTCCCTCAAGATTGGACATGAGAGGAAAAACACAAATGTTGTTGATGCTACTCCAGACTAAATGTTGAGGTCTGGAGGAATCTTCTTCTTGGGAAGAAGAGAAATATGCTCACCTGGATCAAAGATAACTGCAAGATGGAAACTAGGACCATGTAGAACAACTGAGATCCAATGATGTGAAATCTCTTGAGAGTTGTAATCAGCTCTAATATGATGTGATGACTTGAAATTTGAACCAATAGAGATGTAATCAGCTCCATATAGTTAAAATAACAGTCCAATCAAATGTATGGGGTGTCTAACTTCATTTACACAGAGAGGAGGTGTGCAAGTGATCATGTAGGAACATAGAGAAGGCATAGGATCAAAGAGTGTGAATGCATGGGCTACATGGGTTGATTTAGCTTACAAAGAATACAAAATATCATATATAAGAATAGTAGTAGACTCATGAGAATACACTGGTAAAGAATCCTATGTGGTAGAAGTGTGAAAGGAGGAAGGAAGGAGATGTTCAAAATATTCAAAGAGGATATTAGGATTAATTCCAATAATAAAAGGAGGAGATGCAAAATCACATGAGATCAAGTATGATAAGTATAAAGACACTAATAGGACTTGATATGTCTAAGAAAACATGATGGAAATCACTAGGTTGTGCACCATCAATGAGAGAGGTATGCCCAAAGTGTGAAGGATCTGGCACATAGATCTCATAATCTAAGATAGAATACATCGAGAACACTGAATATGTGATTGAATCATCAATAGCAATAGAAACTCCATCTGTAACTTATTTTTCATCATCAATATCTTCAAGAGACACAAGAAAATATTGCTCTTCAATATTCGCTTCTTCATTGAAGGATGAAGCATTCGAATCAAAGAGGGTAGCAGCAACATGAACTATATGAGAAACTTCTTCATCATAAATAATTTCATCAGAGAATGTAGAGTCCAAGACATCTTGAGAGAGAGCACATGAGGAGATGTTGGATTCACTCCATTATTCATCCTCTACTTCCTACACACCAAAATCCTTTTCCAAAATTTTCCAAAGATGAAATGGATATTCAGTAGAATCTATAAGATGATTTATATTTGGATAAATTTCCAAGCACATGATTCCATCATCTCTATCACAATTATTCAGCCAGCCAATCTTCTCTACATAAGACTCAGGTTCTCCCAAAGCACCAATGGAGACATCAAAGAGACATTAACTCTTCAGGTATGTAGTCATCTTTGTCTTCCAATCAACATAGTTGAAAGGAGATAGTAGAGGAACTTTTGAATCCATATAGAAGTTGTTGCACCTGCAAATAAACCTGCAAATCTGAAAGGAGAATTAATTGATGAGCTCCCAAAGCTCTGATACCATGTTAGATATTGAAGCTCTTGATATCATGGAGAGCCTTGATGTATAGGGAAACCTTTCTCTCTGATACCATATCAGAATTATAAATCCTTGATGGAAACATGAATTCCATAAACAAGCTAATATTCTAAGCACACAATTAACCTCACTGGAATTGCAGAGAATTAGCATAAGGAGAGAAGAAGAGGAATTAATGAACACACATTAATGAATGATCAATAAATGATAATTGATATTATTACAATAGTAATACATACTTATAAAGGAGATTTGAGTTGATGGAAGACAAATCATTGATAGCTCATAAATTAGACTTACAAAATATAATAAACCCCCATAGGTGGCTAAAGCACTTCCCAAATCAGTCAAGGACCTCATGAATTAGAAAAAGCATGAGTGAGTTGTCAAAAGTGATGGAAAAACATGCTAATAATGGAATGGAGAGAAATTCATTAAGGATGGGTTGGAAACAAAGGAACTTACTTTCCTAATTAACTAGCTTTACCTTATCCACATAAAAGCTGGATAAAGTATAATAAAGAAGAATCTACAGTAAAGCACAATTACCAATTTTGGATGTCCATAAAGTGGTCAAGATCAACCTAGAATTAGAAAGAAAGAATTCCTAGGGTATACATGGCATGTGTTGACTTTAAGGTGCAAGTGGATGCCAACTAATTAAGATAGTGGGTAGATAATTAATCAAATAATGATTACTTATTTTATCCTAAGTATTGAGTGGGTTTATTATATTCCAACAATAACAATCTCCCATATCCTTGTTATTTTTCAATTAAAGAGAAATTACAAACCCCTTCATTATGAGATCCTCATCCATAGCATCCGATGTGACAAGATATTCTTTGAACTTGATAATATACTCTGCAACTATATCTTCACATTGATTAAATATTGGGATTGAGTTATCCTACCCATATTTATCTGACAAATTTGGATATTCTGGAATATTCGAGAAATCCAATGGATGATATAGACTGTGCATCATGATTTCATCAATGGATTGGATATCTTTATAGCTAAGGACTATTGTTTTTACTTGCACTTATTTGATTTGTTTTTTTCAATGGACTCACAAAATAGGACTTGTGAGGTTATACCTAAACAATAATCCTATAAAAGTGCATCAAAAAACTTACCTCTCAGATTTGTTCTTCTAGAGGACCTCTTTATTTTTCTTCAATGGAGTCACCGGGTGAAACCTATAAAGTTACATTAAAAAAATATCACCAAAGTGAAAAACAAGAATGTACCTGAGTCACATGAAATATATTGGATGTATCTCAAAAATAAATGGATTCAACCTGTGTATCCCTCTTGAATGGACTATTCTTTCAGGACCTTGAAAATGACATTAAAAATGTTACCATTCAAACTAAATCCCTTTACAAATAAATGCAATTTATACTCAGTTCTAGTGAAGGTAAGCTTGATAGAGAGTTAAACCCAATGTCACCATATTTTAACCTCTAAACACCTATGGTAACTCCAAAATTTGGGGGGAGACCCTAATCAGTGGAAGATACCTCCAAGCACCAAGAATACAAAAGTACCTTCCAAAAAACCTTAATAGTTAATACTAGTTCCTAATCAGATTTGAGCAATATCAAATCTAGGTGCAATAATCATATATAAATGGAGTTACTCACTTTATCAAATAAAATCATGCCCTTTGAGGTAATTTCTTGTTTCCCAAGGAAGGCACTCGAAAAAGTGTGCGCTTAAGGGAAAGAGGACAATTGGACTAGGAAAAATTTGGAGGATAAGCCAAAAATATCACACACCCTCTAATTCATCAATTATGAGGGTTTCATGGGTCACAATTCACTTCCTTCAAAGAGGACTCCCTCTAGGGCTTGTGGATAAAAACTTAGGGTGAAATTTTAAGGTGGAATAGAAATACAAAATAACATCTATTTCACCTATTACAAATTTTTCATGTATCATAATTCACATCCTCATTAGAGGACTCCTTCTAGGGCTTGTGGGTAAAAACCTAGGGATAATTTTTAGAGTGGATAAGAAAACAAGTTCATTGCAATTTTTGGAATTTTTAATTTAGTTGCATTTTCACGGATTTTTCCATATATAAAATAATTCTATGAATAAAATAAAAATACATGTAAACTTTGATAAAAATATTGTAGTTGAAGGATAGGGTATTATATTATTGTCTCAAACCCTATGCCTATGAGAGATCGAGGTGAATCCCTCCTCTTAATATGGCTTCCAATACTTTCAGCTAGAGAAAAGTTAGCAACCATGTATGGTTAGGTAGCAAAACCCTAATTATGGAAAATAGATAATTCCATTTTCCAATAAAACAATCAAGAAATCCTTTTTAGGAAGGTCTCCTAAATAAAGTAGACAAAATACTAGAAAACAAACCCTTCCTTAGTCCAAAGCACTTCAAGAATGATGTCAAAATAGGGTCAGTATATAAAATTACCAACATTAATTAAGAATGAGAAAGTATATGCTCCTTAGGTAACCAATGAGCATGTGTTATCACAATTATTCTTAGCATCCACTTAGCATGTGATTATCAAACCATAAAAATTATTCATTCACCATTTATGCACGAGAAAAACACATCCTAAGGGAAGTGTGCTTAGATTTCAATTGCCCTCATAAACCAAGAGAAAGATCAAATAATACATAATTTTAACCCTTATATATGTTTTTACAATGATGTTAGGATGTATTATTTGTATGAGACTATCATTAACCTTTTAAAACATTGATCCTACAAGTTAATAACAAAATATAAAAAATTGGGTAAGTGCACCCACAAGTTTGGGTTCTAAACCACAAAATGACATAAAATAAAAATATAAGTGTGATATTGGGCTTCATCATGTGTAGGGGGAGCGAAAATGATGGTTTCATGCACTAAATAACCCCATCATTTGATGCCTATCCCTTAATACCCTCCTTTTAAATCATGTAGGATTCTTCTTTAAGGAATGACATCATTGGTCTAGAGACCAGGAGGAGGGTTTTTCTATCAAAAAAATAGTTCCAAGTGGGGAAAATAAGGTGTGATAGATCATGTATGAAAATAATTACATATGGTATCACCTTTATAAAGAAAAATATGAGCATGGTCATGTGTGCTAATGAGCTCACTCGAAGAAGCACTAGACACCAAACTAGGGACAAATGGCTCGAGAAAGGGAAGTCAGAGATGCCACTAAGACAAAAATTCTAGGAATAAAAAAAAAGACAACATTCCATGAGTTGATAAGGGTATTTATCCCAAAAATAAACACTCTACATAATATAGCACCCAAAACTTGGCCTTTACAATAAAAAGGAAACCCCTCTCTTTGGTATGTCTGAAAAGGATGCATCAGACACTCTGAGGCATAACAACTAACTCTGATTATTGGAAATGTGATATTATTGGGATTGTATGGGAATCCATAGAATATTCTCATTACCTATGGACCTACACACACATATAACAACAAATATATTAAATGCATCGGAGGAAGACACTTTCATATTTCCTTGTAAAAAATGAAATGTAATCAATCAAAATGAAATAACGGGAAGTGTAATGCATTGGTAACATTAAATGATAAAATCAAATGAAACTAAATATTCTTTCTCTAATAATGGTGAAAAATATGGGTTAAGTGAAATCATACCACTAGTGCATCCCCCTAAGCATGTTGTTCATGCCAAGGTTTATTCCTTTGTCTTTGGAAACGATCCAAGAAAAAAACACATCCATGACAAACTGAATAGATTGATCTAATTCCATTGGAATGAGACTCGAATGATGGAAAATATCATAAACATGCATGACTCGAAGCTCTAGTCATGAGAAATGCTAACTTTCATAATATTTTTTTATCCATGCTTGAGTAGGGATTAGGTAGAAGCTAACTTTATAATATACTTTTTTTTCCAAAATCTAGTTTCTCCAAAGAATATTCAAAAATATCAATGAACCTTACATTATTAGGTTGAAATAATTATACCATATTGTTCATAAACCTAGGAATCTTCTCATCATCATAAAAAATATTCCATATTCAAAGTAATCTAGTATCAATGTCCTATAAATCACTTGAACTATTCTGGATTCTATGACATCTTTTGTGGGATAAAGGATATAATAAGAGGCTACAAGGAAATTAGACAGTTGATTTTGATTTTCCCAAAGAGAGGGTAAACCTAAATAATCAATATCTACAATAGAATCATCCAAATTCAACCTTACATCATCCTCAATGGTGTCTGAGCATGGATTAACCAAATCAGTAGAGGTGTGAAAGGTAGGTCTCCCAAGGTATTCAAAATTTAGATTTCACTTACTAGAGGAATAATTTATGGGTTCTTCAACCATTTTTCAACAATACTTACCTACATCATGATTGTTGTAATAACAATGTGCATCAATATATCCATGGAAACCATATTCTTCAACTGAAATATCCTCAAACCTCTCCTCTTCGAAAGATCTATTTCTATGAGTGAAAGAGAAAGGAAGGTTCACTACCACCATCATCAAAAGGACAAGGAGAGGAATACATCACACCTTCATCTACCATATCTTCATTATTTTTCTTAGTTGGAGAAAATTCTTCGACAAAGATCTCTTCATATTAATTTAAACCTATATGAAAATATTGCTAATATTCTTCAAGATTGAATGGAGGGAAAGCTTCGTAGATTTTTTCTAATATTTTTCATATAACACGACCAAGCCTCAAGGAGTCGTAGATTGTAGGAGTGATGAGCTTCCAACAATAATTATCCTCAACAATCCTGCCATTTTATTTCGGGAGGCCTAAGATATCACAATAATATTTGAAAATAAGGTAAGGATAACTCACCATTTCGTCATGGTATTATATTTCTTCAATCATGCCTTCTTCTCCTTTATTTTTGTGAGATTCATCACCTTTGTCTACAGGAATATATTCTTCTTAGAACATGGGGAATAAAATGTTATCGACAATATCTTGATTAATGGTTTCTTCAATCAAGCTCTCTAGGACTTGATATTTGTCATGGATTTCTTTCTTGAATAATTCCTTTACGTTTCCAACATAGGGTATCCACTTCTTCCATTTTCCTGGGCACCAACAATTGTAAAACACCTCTATCAATTATGCTAGAGAATAAATTGTACCTTTTCCCATATTTTTAAACCAATAAAGAACCTCTTCATCTAAATTCCACTCAAATTCCTTCATGTATGCATCCCCATGTTTCTGAACAATGCAATCAGGTGCACTTTCCATAAAATATTTGACAAAGTATAGTGGGGCATCATCTTCATCAAATAATTCCATTATGAATGTACTATAGTGATCCTTCGAAATCACTTGACAAAAAAAGGGGAGAATTTTTTTTTTTAGGTGTTATTCTAATGGGATCTTTTGTGGGAAGAAAAATCATGGGGACAATTGTTTCTTTGTCAATATTATGATCCCACTCTTTCCCGAATTCCTTGAATAATTTCAAGAGTGAATAAATCCCCTAAGGAGGAATCTGATGATACCAATCTCCCATATCATTGTTATTCAACAAATCAAGTGAAATTACAAACCCCTTCATTCTAAGATCCTCATCCATAGTATCCCATGTCATAAGATATTCTTTGAACTTCACAATATGCTATACAATTATATATTCAAATTGATGGAATATTGGGATGGATTTACCCCACACACATTTATCTAATGAATTTGGATATCCCAAAATATTTGAGAAATCCAATAGAGAATATATATTGCACATCCATATTTCATCAATGGAAACCATATCTTGATAACCAAGGCCTGTTGTTTCGACTTGCACCTATTTGATTTGTTTTTTTCAATGGATTAGCTAAATAGGGTTATCCCTCAACAATAATCCTATTAAAATACAAATAAGCGTTTACCTCTTGGATCCATTATTACAGAGTACCTCTTTATTTTTTTAGTGGAGTCACTAGGTGAAACTTGTCAAGTTAGATAGAAACAAATCTCACCAAAGTACAAAATAATAATGTAGCTAAATCACATGAAATATGTTGGATGGATCTGAAAATAAATGGCTTCAACCCAATAATCCCTCTTCAATGGAATGGCATCACTATTATTTGAGGTCCCTGGAAATGATGCTAAAATTGTTACCATTCAAGCTATAAATCCTTTACAAATCAATTAAATTTATACTCATTGCTACTGAAGTTAATTTAAGGAGAGAGTTAAACCCAATGTCACCAATTTTTAACCTCATCACTTTTGGTAACTCCAAAACCTAGGGGTAGACCCTAATCAGTAAAATATGCCTACAATCAATATCATTACATAAATACTGTTAGAGTAATAATCCATCCTAGTACCATAGTCTTAGACCTTAGACTCCTTTATTTGCTTCCATGCAGTATTTTCTATGGTTTAGACTTAGGGAAATTGACATTTATGATAGTTGAGGTGCTCCTATTTTACCATTCTTCACATTTGATGTGCTCCATATTGATCATCCTAACACACAGGAACCCACATTGATTGCATTCAACTAGGAATGCGCTCCCCTTCTCCAATTTCAGGGATTTGGTCCAACTTGAGGCTCTAGTGCTTGGTTTAGGTGGTTTATGGATTTTTTTGGGCATTTATTGCTCACCTAGAGCCACTCCCACTCACCAATGTGCTCACCCACACCTGCAATACTTTCATTGATGTTCCAAAATGTATTTCCCATGTTCACCCATGCATTCATGACCGTTTGGGATGATTAGGAGGCTCATTGGTCCACCTAAGGGGGTCTAAGGGTAAAATCTTGTACTGCCACTTGTATGCATTCACATGGCCTACAAGGCCTCATAATTTTTCCATATTGTATTATATATATGTTCCGGAGATATTTATATGTTGGAAATTCTTAATAGTATCCATTATTGACTTCATGTGTGTATGTAAATTTCAGTCTTTCAGTTATTTTGTGCATGTTTTATGAACCATAACAAATTGTGAGAATTTATTTGGCTCCTAGATCCAACTATGAATCAATTATCACATGGTATAAGAGATTATTGGAGTTGTAGATCAAATACATAGTGTTTGAGCTTCAATTTGAGGGATTCTGTAGATATATTCGTGAGTTTTCATTGCAGATACATTCCACAATTTGTCACCAAGAGCGCAAGCAGAGATCGAGCAGGCCCATGTTTTTTTAACACCATTAAAATAATTATAATGGAATAAAAAAATCGTTATCTGGCTGAGTTCAAATGGCATCTACATGGTCACTATAGGGACATAGGTCGAACCAAATTCTATAGTTGATAAATCAAAATTTTTCAATAGACTTGATGAAGCATTCAGAATGCTTTGTCTTAGCATTTCGAGAGACTTGATATCTCATGTTGAAATTATAGCTACCCCAAATGAGGTATGGCTGAATATTGACGCTCTATTGAGAAAGAATGATGAAATGAGAGGCCATCAGCTTGAAAATGAAATCATCTCCTTGAGCCCAAAGAATTATGAGACCATAAAGGATTTATTCACCAATTTCAAGTCATTGGTGCTTCAACTCAAGAAACATGGCATCTAAAATAAATAAGAACAACTCATTTCTTCCATACTTTTGAATCTAGGCCTTGAGTACTATGTTTTTGTAAACACGTTTCACTTAAGAAAGCTCACATCTCGAAACTGGAAAATTCCATCACTAGCTAGATTCATGGAGTCATTGACCCAAGAGAAAGACAAGGTAGTGCATATGGGTATCATCAAATCCAAAAAATACCAATCTCTTGATGCAAGGGTTTTTAATCCATCCAAAGGAAAGAATAAAGCTAAGGATTTGAAGTAGCAAGACAATAAGAAGCAAGGTAGACACAAATTTCCTGATGGGGGTTCGAATCCTCGCAAGGAAAAGGACAAGAAGAATGAGAAGAAGGAAAAATGCACCTAGTACCACAAGGGATGGAATCCAAAGAGTGCATGCATGAAGAAAACCGTAGACATGATGGTGCAACTATTGGAGAATAACAACGTCCCAGTCCCAGAGGAAAAAAGGAAGAAGGATGGAAGTTCATGCTCAGACAACAAAGAGAGGTGCCATGCATTGGTTGTTGGTTCTTCAGATTCTTCATCCTTCATCATTGATTTGGGAGCATCAAGGCACATGGCCTCTATCAAATATTTCTTCACATCCATGTATTCATTATATAGTGGTCCAAATGTTTGAATGGGTGATGACTGAAAGATACAGGACAAGGGGATTGGCAGGATCGATCTTGAAGATGGGTACTTCAATAATATTCTATTTGTACTGGACTTGGAAGCAAACCTACTCTCAGCATACCAAATGACACACATTGGTGAAGACAAGAGAGTAAATTTTACTCAAGAAACAATGGATATAGCTGAAATTTCTACCAACAAAGTGGTGGCATTGGGGTTTGTTGATCATCAAGCAAGGATGTACAAATTAACCCATTTCTTTCCCTAACCCAAAGGGAAAGCACTCCTATCTCATGGAAATGAAACCATCAAGCTATGGCATGAGATATTTGGTCACATGAACTACACATATCTCTAGGAATTGAGCAAAGAAGGCATGTGTTATACACCTGAATGGCACCTCTCCTTCTGAGTGCTGATATCCCTCATGTCGGCACACAAAAGGACACTTATGGATTGAGGTTGCCCATATTCACTATACCTTGGCTTATGATGAAGTACATTCTCTATACACCCAGCTGGTTACTTTGCCATTTTTTGCCATTTTGAGTTGTATTCATGACTCTCTATAATGACAACTCACGCATCATTCGCGAGTCTCCTATACAGCAAGTCGCATATCTTTGTATTCACGGGTTGCTCTTCTATAGAGTCACGAATCATTCACGGGTTGCTCTTCTACAGACCCACGAATGGTTTCCTCAACATTAAAACATAAAACCAGGCGCTAATGGAAGATTAGTTTATCATTTAACTTAATATTATTAACTGCCACAACCTCCCTAACCTTCGAGAACTGCCTCATTTCATCCATATAAATAGAGGCCTTGGGGAGGGTGTTGGGGAATCATACTTGGAGAGCAAAGTTATGCTGGTGGATTGTCTACAGAAATCTTTGGAGCAGAGAAACTCAGAGTCCTTTGGTGACAGAGGAGTCCTTGTTCAGACATTGGGTTGTAACCTAAACTCTCTCTATTATTGTTAATAAAGATATTACTTCTTCCATATGTGTTTCATATCTTGTGGATTGGTAAATGTTTACATTTCAATATGATATATGATTTTCCTAACCTGCATATATATATATGAATTGCTTTGTATCTGGAAGAGTGTTTATTAACAGGTGAAGGAGGAACTATCCTGGAGACTTTGGAAGTGGACCAGAGAGGGAGAAGATAGCAAGGATCAACCTTCGTTTAATACAAGTAAGTCCTTCTACTTTCCTATTTCCTATTCTGTGCTTTTAGAGTCAAACTGTCTGCAAGTTATGAGTATGTTGGTAACCCCCCAGACCTAGGTTATTAGGTGAATTATCATGTACAACAGAACTGGTGACTCCGCTGGGGAAGCCTAGTCTGCTTTAGGTCTTTTTCTGTTCTTCCTGGCCAGTGTTTGCTTGAAGTCTGCTTGTGATTTTTATCCTGCTTCTTAATTACTTCAGCATTTGAAAGTCTTGGGTCTTTTTTCTCTGTTTTTGAAATTTTTTTTTACCCATTCGCGGGTTGCCCTTCTGGACAGTCGCAAATTTTGAGTTGCATTCATGGGTTGTTCTATTGAACAGTCGCGAATCATTCGCGACTTGCACTGCTACACAGTCGTGAGTACTCCTGGAAACTGGGTTTTTTGTGTGAAAGTTTGCTTGGTCTTTTTCCTGTTATAAGTCCTGTTTTCTGAGAAGATTTTCTCTAAGAGTGTTGTAGAGTTGTTTTAATGTATCAGGTGATCACATCTTAGTGCTTTTGAAAGCCCTTGAGTCCCTTTTTACTTGTCTTATTTACTGTTGCATCTTGAAGTTTTGGCTTGTTTGGGTTGTTGGTAAGAGTGCCTGAGTCTAGATCAGTGACCAGGGTCTTAGACTCTGTCTTTCCAGTCTGCTTTCTGTCAGTTATTGGTTTGCACTTGCCTGTTTAAAAGTCTGCATTGATTTTATGTTAATGTTTGTGCCCAAGCTAGGGTCCTAGCCTGCTTTTCTTGCTGGTCTTTTGGTCTTGTTTGCCTGTTTACTTCAGTTTGTAGTTCTTATACAGTCTATAAGCATCAAGTTTACTCAAGCAGTGCATTGTAGATGCATAGTACTTTTTTTGAGCATTTTTTAAAGTGAAAAACAAAACATAGTTAATCTTTTGCATTGTAATTTTTGCATAAAGTAGTTTTTGTTTTAGTTTAAAAAATATTATCTCAGAAAAATACAAAAATATAGGCTAGTTTCTCTTATTAAGTGTTGTCAATTCATCAATACATGTTTGAAAAAATGAAAAGAAGTTTGTTTTATAGTGATGGTATGCTTTAAATGCACTTTTACTTTCATTTATTTTTTGCTGATTCAAAACACCATACAGTCCATCACTACCACTTCCTTTGAGTAAAGAACAACCCTTAAAATTAACGCATAAAATTAAAATTTATTAGTAAGTTTTTATTTTTAGGGCCTTTCACCTACTAGCTTAGGATAGATTTGTGGGCTAGGGAGTGTAAACTTCCCACAAATTATAAACTCAGATGTAGTGGACTATTCATTAGGTAAATCCTTGGTTCTACTACTGTATCTGGGAAGCTCTTCTCAAATGGGAGTTAAGCACTAGGCCGCGTGGAGGCTTGGAAAGAGGGGATAACCCCCCGAATCCTTGTCAAAACGTAACTCGAGACTTTTATGCATCTGGGGATTCTATCCTAGATAGAGTTTCGGGCTCAGCTACCCTGCCCATGCATACGAGTTCGGCTTGCGACTATCCCCCGAGACAGTAGGTATTGTCAAGGTAGCCTTAGTCTCTTGTCTTTTTAGGGCTCATACCTAGGTAAACCGAAAGGTTATTTCTAGTTCACCTTGAATGGACTTGGAAGGTAACCCTTATGGAAAGTGTAGGAGGGTGGTTGGGTGATTCCTCCGCTTGTGTCTAAGAACCCCTCAAGGATGCCAAGTAACTGTTCATTAGCTTTCTTCGGGAAAGCATATCTTTATAGCCTGTTTTGATTGCTTGAGACTCTAGGATCTTTTTAGTGTGTGCTCTGTGGATCTGCTTGTGTTTAGTTGGCCTTAGGGTGTGATTATTTAAAGTCTTAATTCTGGAGGACCAACTTGTTAGAAGGTCAAGAAGGTTGAGAAACCTTCCTCCTCTCTCACCACTGGAACCTCCACCTTTACCCCAAAGGCGAAGATTAAGCACAGGTGGTTCTTTTGAACCAGTAGGAGTAAGTGAGGTTCTTGGTGAACCGGAATTAATAGCTAACCGCTTTGGCTTTGACACAGTCGAGGTAGAAGAATTGCAAGCTGACGAGTTTGCAAGAAATTATAATACCCCCTTGACTGATTTGAACGATCCAGTGATCATGCAGGTTAGGCCTTTTAGTTCACCAGTACTAGGTGTACCTGTAGGTAGAGATATGTATTCTGAGGGAGAAAGTTCATTTGTTTTCACCTCAACCCTTCTGGTTGAAGGGGTACTACCTCCCCCGTTTAGTACCCCTAGATCTAGTTTTCCTTCCACACCCTTAACTCCAGCAAGCCGGGTGGTCCAACCACCGGTTTACTCGAACATAGGAGGTATGTCTGGTGATATGGCTACTGGGATTCCTAGTATGCCTACAATTCCTTCTTCCTTCCCTTACACTACCCACAGTGGTCCGGTGGGATCCTCGGCCTTTGTCCAAGGATTCCCTTGGAATGGGGGGCACATACCCCCATCCAGTCCATACGTAGGTCCACCTCCTTCATATGTAGGAGTGCAGTTTGGTAGCAACACCTCTTATGGGAAAAGCTACCAAACCCCTATTTTGGTCCCATACATGAGCTCTCCCTTCTCTTTGTTTAGTGGAGGGATACCTGCTCCAGTCTTTCAGACCCCAACTTCTATGGGGACGGCCCGAACCACTTACACTGCAACTCCCACCCAAAATCTGGTGGCTTACGGATGGAATCCGTTCCAAAGCAACCTACCCACTTCACAACCGGTGTCTGGGGGAAACCCCACTTTTACTTATGGGCGATTGGGGGCAAGTCCCTCTAATCCCCAAGATAGTACCTCTAGTACACCGGCTAGGCCAAAGCTTCCTTTTCTGGCAAATTTGAACTTGCCAGACTTATCAAAATTGATGAACGATCCGGTGAGGCATGACCCCTTGTGTCCACCTGTTCCCACCAAACTGCCCTCGGACATCCCTAAGTTAGAAGGTAAGGCTGGTAAAGATCCTGGGGCACATGCCACCACATTCCACTTATGGTGTTCTTCCAACTCATTGAATGAAGATTCAGTGAGATTAAGGTTGTTCCAGAGGACCTTGACAGGCACTGCAGCAAAATGGTACATTGAGCTGCCTTCTGCTGCTTTTAGCAGCTTCTGGGACTTGGCTATCGCTTTCCTTAGCCACTTTCAGCTTCCACTCCGTTACGACTTCAGAACGGACTTGTTTTCCACCTTTAGACAAAACAAGGAAACCCACATCTCGGATCATATCCAAGAGTGGAGGAGGCGAAAGAGCCTTATTAAAGCTACCATCCCTCCTGAGTTTCTATTAGAATGGTTCCTTAAATCTTTATTTCCCTATATATCTAAGGATGTCTCCACATCAGGAGTGACTAGTGAGGAAGAATCCATACTCAAGGCCCAGCAGTTGGACTTGATTTATTCACAGTCTGGGATTTTATATGAAATCATCCCTGAGGCACCTAGGCCTTCTCATTAGGCTGAGAAACCCAAGCCTGGACCCCATGCCGATGGTGTGGTTGGGTCTGTAAACTCTCCCACTGTAGAGTCTTTGACAAAACAACTTCACCAATTGTCTGTCAAACAGTCTACGGCGGAGGCAGCAAAGGCTGCCCCCTCCTCCCAAAGTTCAAATGTTTTTGCACAAACCTCTTCGAAGGGCAATGAGTAGCCCGGCGGGAAGAAGAAGAAAGGAAAAAAGGGAGAGGGAAACCAAAATCAAAACAAGCCAAAGCCCATGAACAATGCTGATGGGGGCAAAAAGGAAAAGAAGAAATTCAAGTTCCCTTGTAAGTTGTGCCAAGGGGATCATCTTACTCATCTTTGTCCCCTCATGGAACAAGCTCAGAAGCTGTTACAAACGCAACCGCTGGCTGTCCTGAAGGATCCATTTCCCTAAGGTCAAAATTCTGCTTCAGCTTCTACCGTAGCAGGGGGTAGTCAAACTGCTCCTGACCCTAATTATATCAACATGGTTAGATCCTCAACTTTGTTACAAACCAGGAACAAGAACTATGAGAAAGAGACCGATGAGAAGGGTAAATCTGTAGTTGAATCTTCCAACCCTCTCACTAGAGAGAAACCTACGGAAACAATGCCAAAGATACCCAAAGGTATCTTTAAGAATACTTTGCATAACCCAAATTCTCGAGCCGCTTCTAACTACTCGGTGGTTGAAGACTTGGCCCAGACTCCTTGTGCAATGTCAGCTTTGGAGGTGCTACAGAGCTGTCCCGCTCAGTGGAATGCCCTCTTAGCAGCTCTAGGTAGCATGGACTCTTCGAGTCTCTTAGCGAAATTTAATCTCTCAGATGTTAAAATTCGCCTCCCTTAACATGTAGCTTTATCGATAGATGTTGTCCATGGTGGTAAGACCATTGGACGAGCGGTTGTTGATGAGGGAGCCTCTACTTGTGTTATGTCCCTGGCTTGTTGGAAAGCTCTCGGATCCCCAGAGCTGGTTCCATCAACCACATCACTTACTGCTTTTTATGGAAGGTCTTTCTGTCCACATGGTATCCTACCAGCTTTCGAGATTAAGTTGGCTAGCAAAGCAGTCTCTGTTGAAGTCGAAGTGATTGATGCTCCATTGGACTACAATTTGCTTCTGGGTAGGAATTGGACTTATGCAATGTCTGTTGTTGCATCTGTTGCCTTTCATGTCGTGTTATTTCCACATGAGGGCAAGCTGGTCACTATTGACCAACTTGATTTTACTTGTAAAGGCCGCTTAGAGTCTAAAGATTCCACTGTGCCATTGGTTGATCAGGCCAAACCTGCTGCACAGAGCTTGGGGGCTAGACTGTATGCATCATTGATGGGCACATTCGATATTCCAGCTCCAGTCCTTTATCTTGGTTCTACTACTATAGGGAAGTCCATTGATTCGGTGGTCGATAGGACTGATCCTTGGGTCCTCCCAACCCCTAAGCAACCGGAAGTGCCCTTGTCTGCAGTGGAAGTGGCGTATCAAGCTATTACCCAAACCATTGTAGATCCCATTCCAGATCCTCTTACAGTCTCGGATGATCTGGAAGAAGTTTATATGCCTGCATGGGCAGAAAACTCTTTACATTCCATAGATTGCTTAAACATTGTTTTTCCTTCAGATGAAGCTATTCTGGAAGCTATGTGTTCATGTGATAAGATATGTGAGGATATTCATCACCGATCTTATTTCCTTCCAGAGCTAAGCAATATAGAAAACCAAGAGTTCCATGTGAGACTGTCGGATGATGTTGATACACCTGTCAACCCTTTACCTAGGGAAGGAGTGTTTTCCGAGGGGAATATGGAAAACATTTCCGCTACTATACCGATCAACATCTCTGTAAAACCAGATGTCGTGGAGAATATTTATATAGGTGCAAGCTATTCTCCGGAGGAGATTGCCATTTATACTGCCCTTTTCAAGTAATTCCACAATATCTTTGCCTGGTCATATGAGGAGATGCTAGGCATTGATCCATCTATTGTTCAACATGAGATCCCAACCTATCCTGATGCTAAACCGGTTCGGCAGAAATTACACCCCGTGAACCCACGTAAAGCGATGGCTGTGAAGGCAGAGGTAGAAAAGCTGTTGAAAGCAGGTTTTATATATCCCGTTACTTTGACTGAGTGGGTGTCCAACCCAGTCCCCATTGATAAAAATCAAGGGGCTATTCATGTTTGTATGGACTTTAGAGACCTTAACAAAGCCTATCCCAAGGACAACTACCCTACACTGTTTATTGATCAAATCATAGATTCATGTGCAGGTAGTGAAGTATTTTCATTTATGGATGGTTTTTCTGGCTACAATCAAATGCAAATCAAACCGGAACACCAGCATAAAACGGCTTTCATTTGCCCTTGGGGTACATTCGCGTATAGAAAAATGCCCTTTGGATTGAAAAATGCAGGGGCAACCTTTCAACGAGCCATGAACCTTTCTTTTCACGATATAAAAGCCATTGTCGAGCCTTAACTGGATGATCTTCCTGCTCATTCTCGCAAGAGGATCCAGCATCCAGATCATTTAAGGTTGATTTTTGAGAGATGCAGGTACTATAAAATTCGCTTGAATCCCCACAAGTGTTTTTTCTGCGTCGAATCAGGTAGATTGCTTGGATTCATTGACTCTAGTAGGGGCATACAGGTGGATCCGTTAAAAGTCGAGGCCATTGTAAATCTGCCTCCTCCTCGTTCACTTAGGAAACTTCAGAGTCTACAAGGAAAGTCTAACTTCCTTCGATGTTTTATCGTTAATTATGCCAAGATCACAAAAGGTTTCATGTGCCTGCTTAAGAAGGACACCCCATTTGTATGGGATGAAACTGCACAACTCACGTTCGAGGCATTAAAGAAAGCCTTGTTGTGCGCTCCTTTATTACGCCCACCAGATTACTCTAGGGATTTTTTATTATATCTGACCACGTCGGAGTCTACCATTGGGGTAGTGCTAGTTCAGGAGGATGACAAGCTCATTGAGCATGTTGTCTATTCTCTTAGCCACGCTCTGGTTGGGCCTGAGCTTAAGCACTCCCACGTCGAGAAGTTAGCCTTAGCAGTTGTTTATGCTGTACAGAGTTTACGGCACTACATCTTACTGAGGACCACTACTGTGGTGGCAGATGTAAACCCTTTCCAATATGTTTTATCCTGACGGATTGTTGGGGGAAAATTCAATAAGTGGATAGTCATTCTTCAAGAGTTTGACTTGGTTTTCCAATCTGCTAAATCCAAAAATTCCTTAGTTTTTGCGGAACTTATAGCAGAATTCCCTACGGAAGAAGATGTAGTGATTCAAGATGACTCATTCCCAGATGAGCACATATTCGTTATATCAACCTCTGATCCTTGGTACGGATATATTCTTATATATCTCCAGACTTTGAAGTATCCTACCGCTTACTCTAGGGAAGACCGACGCAAGTTACGTCTTCATGCAAAAAACTACCTCATAATAGGAGATACATTATATCGAAGAGGGGTAGATTCTATCTTGTGCCACTGCCTTACTCATGAGGAAGTGGAGATTGTCCTAAATGATTCCCATAGCGGAGCGTGTGGGGGTCATTTATCTGGGTTAGCAAAGGCCCAGAAGATATTACGTGCTGGGTATTTCTGGCCCACCATCTTTAAAGATTGTGTGGAAGCTGTAAAATGTTGTCATCCATGTCAGCTGTACACCAGAAAAATGTGGTCACATCCTGCTCCCTTGTTTCCCATCGTCTCGGTAGGCCCCTTCATGAAGTGGGGGATCGATTATATGACATGAAACCCAGCCTCGGCTGGGGGGCACAAATACATCATTGTCGCTGTCGACTATTTCACAAAATGTGCAGAGGCAATGCCTACTTTCAAATACAATGGGGAAACGGCAGCTTACTTCGTGTTTAATCAGATTATTGCTAGGTTTGGTATTCCCAAAGTGATTGTCACTAACCATGGCAATCATTCCCAAAATCACATGATGACAGAGCTGACCACCATGCTCGGATTTCGACAAGAACATTCTTCTCTGTATTATCCGCAAGCAAATGGTCAGGTTGAGGCTGTAAACAAAACTTTAAAAACTATACTTAAACGTACTATTGATGCAGCCCGTTCAAATTGGCACATCATGTTATATCCTGCTCTTTGGGCTTATCGAACCAATGTCAAAACTGCTACAGGTTTTTCCCCCTTCCAACTCATTCATGGGGTGGAAGCTATTACGTCGATTGAATGTGAAATCCCATCCTTGCAGATAGCTATTCATGTGCTACCTGACATAACTAAGCTTGAAGAATGATTGCTCCATTTAGAACATCTTGATGAACAATGTAGAGATGCGTTGACTGCAAATCAGGATCATAAGAATAGGGTTAAATCTCAATATGATAAAATGGTCAAACCTCGGGTTTTCTCTGAGGGGGAACTTGTCTTGCTCTGGGATCAAGATAAAGAACCCCTGGGGGCAGGAAAATTCAAGGCTATGTGGTTGGGACCCTATGTTGTGTCTAAAGTTTTGAGTAAAGGCGCATATGTATTAGTGGATTATGATGGGAATAAGCTACCTGAGCCTAGAAATGGGCTCTACCTGAAGAAGTACTATGCCTAGGCTTAGCACTTTTTTCTTGTATATTAATGTATGTATTTTTATGTACATTAGGTTATCAGTTTCATTTTTTATACTATCTACTGGTTGTTGTAGATGTCTTCCGAGATGTATGTAGGTTTTGCTGATGGCGCCAGCCGTCACACTTGTAACCTGGCTTCGGCAGCATGGGTTATCTACTCCCCTTCAGGACAGCTTGTTGCCGCGGGTGGCGCTTGTCTAGGTCCTGCTTCCAATAATGTTGCTGAGTATAGGGCTATAATTGAGCTCCTATGGGATGCCTTGTCACGAGGCATCACCCAGCTTGAAGTCCATTTGGATTCTCAGTTGGTTGTTTCCTAGCTCAATCAAGCTTACCAGGTGCGTAATCCTACATTGTTACGTCAGTTCATGCAAATACGTTTACTAAAAAGACATTTTGAAGTTATTACTTTTAATCACATTCCACGAAACCAAAATTCATTAACTGATGCATACGCTAATTATATTTTGGATTGGCATCTCACACACATTCCATAAAATATACAGCAAATACATAGGAAACATTTGTAAATAAGCTAACAACCAAACACAAATATATATATATATATATATATATATATATCTATATATATATGTAAATATCTGTTCATACATAGGATAGGTCAAGTCTGATCCGTAGATCCCATCATGTACAAAATATACAAAAAGTGGATCAAAATCCATCAAAATGCCTAAAACTAAGCTTGCCCGCCATGGCCACTGGGACCTCCTTGGTCCCCGTGATCTCTGTGCCCCCTGGCTTCCTCAGCCTCCTTGGCTTTGGCAGCCTCCACTGCATCTCTATATACACATACTGCTCTAGCTACCCGTCTGAAAAGCCATAGCCAGGCTGGTGGAACCCCAACTACTAACTCCTGCATAGCTACAGGGAGATGCTCTATCTATATCGTAGGTACTCTCTCGGTCAGCCTGCCTAGCTTCGCCTCGAGTACCGCGATCAATCCTGGGTCTCCCCCTGCAACAGGACATACAAAGCTACGTGGGTGCCCTATAGGGCAGACTGGTCCAATATCTTCATTTTGACACATGAGTAGGGTTAGAATTGTACATATGTATATATCCTATCATTTGAAAATTCATAAAAATTTGATAATGATAAAAATAAAAAATTACTTACCCATCTCTCCCCATGCTTCTCCTGGAGGGAGGACTAGGTCTGGATCACCTCGGAAATCTAGCCCAGCATATGGAAACTACTCCAATGCTGGCACCTGCCATTCCCACCATGAATAGAAATCATCGTCATACATGCTATGTACAACATCTCCTCCTCCTTGACGGAGGAAGATATCTCCCCATCAGCTCAGCCTTGGCTACCGTGGATGATGAACCTGTAAGGGTATCGCAGGACTCATAGCTGGCACCCTCTCAAAGAAGAACGCTACCAATATACTAGCATAGCTAAAGTTCTTCCATCTCCCCCTCCTACAGTCCGACAATTGCCTCCTCATGATGGGGGCAATCCCTGTACACCAATCAAAGAGTGTGCCTCTAAAGCAGTCCACCGCCACTCTCATCTGACTAGTCCTGGTGGCCACGTGTAATCCTGCCAACCCTGAAAGTCTCACTATAGTACTAGCCAAAACCTGTAATGTAAGATCCTGTATATCTGCTATGAGAATGCTGCTGCCCTTCTTTTGAGTACCCGGCCTACAGAATACATCGACATAGTTCTGGACACTCAAGGGGTCCCCACCCCTGCCAGTGCCCTCCAGGTTCACTGGTGCTCCCCGATGTGATAATCCAGTAATGAAGTAGATGTCCTGTGTGGTAAGCTCCAAAGTATCACCCTGGATATTGAACATCCCCAGGTCACGGTCCCAGTAATGGACTAAGAACTCTAATATGCGGACATTGGCCCGCATAGGTGATGTGCAAAAGAACTTGAGCAGACCACTATTCTGCAATGCTTGGATGGTAGGTGGGATTTGGAGAGCTGCTTGGTCCATCACCTCATGTTCCCTCTCCCTCCACTCCAGCACCATGTTTCCCTGACAAATAAACATAGTTTAATTCAGTATTTCACCAAAAAAATTTTAAAAATTTCAAACATTTTTGAAGCTTTTATCCTTTGCGCAGCATGCACGACTGTCCATTAGGACAAGTCACGAGTCATTCACGACTTTCCTATGCAGCAAGTCACGCATAAAACGCGTATTCGCGGCTTTCATGCGTAGCAACCCATGAATACAATTTTCTATTTTTTATATTGATGAAATAAACTGAATTGACCATCAATTTTAAAATTTGTTTGGATGAAAATGAAGAGCTCAGGGTGTAGAGTTACCTGTAGCTGACGGATCTGAATTCCGACGGTCCAATTGTCCACGGAAAGCAATCAAAGCTAGAGGGTAAACTTTCCTTTTTTGGCTCAAAAAGTGCAAATGGTAAGAAATGATTTGATTTTCAAACTATTAATAGAAAAAATATTTCGTAAAGTGGGTCTTTCTCTATAGTTTGAAATGTTAATTGACTAATATTACCTCTTTTATGCCTTGGAACAGGTTTACCTACTTTTACAAAGTGTCGATGCTTCTATAGGGTGGTTTTTGCTCATTCCAACACTTGTTGGCATCTTATCACTCCACATTAACCTTAGTACTCAACATTTTTGCCACGGACTATGGTATTTTAAGCCATTAGTCTCTTGCCTCTACCATTGTTCTTCCGTGGCTAGGATCCCTTTTCATGAGTATCATTCTTATATGCCATTGCCATCCTTTAATACTCATTTCCGTCATCGTTTCAGGCCCAGGGGTTTCCTCATAGCTATTTTTCACGCCAAATAGAGCTTCTTATGAATCTCTCTTTACAAGCTATCCCTTTATAGGACTCCCCGCCCTTATGGAGTTTCTTTAGGACCGGGTTTGACTCCTTCAAAACAGACTTGACTGCCAAGTTATCTCGTCCGTTCAAGCTCGTTAAGAATATGTGAACGGGCATCCGCATTGGTGGTAGGTTATCTCTTTCTCGGACCATGCGGAATAATACGAGAAATGATCACTCTCTTTTCTTCAGAATTGAGAAGAGTATTCTCAGGTATAGGTTTATCACTTTTCCGGACCTGAGGGACTAAATTTACGGAAAAGGAACACCCAGTTTGAGCTTACTTTTTCTTTTTCGTGCTCTGGACCCAAACATGAAAAATATTCCGAGTGTACTTTGTGTCTTTGTCATGCTCGTTAAATACTCAAGAACAAAGCAACGATTTTATTATTGTAAGCCCCATTTATCGTAACCAAATGGATCTTTCCGAGTGATCTTGCTTTCCTTCACACTAGTAAAATTCAAGCTATTTTATGCTGTTATGGAAGGAGCGTTCGGTAGGTGGTACTTTAACCTTTTTCGGACCTCCCCAACTAAGTACGAAAAAGGTTCACCTTTTCTTCTTCGGAAGTTAAGAGAGTTCTTCTGTGGTTTGTTTTCTACTTTTTCGGCCTCAGGAGACTAAATTGGACGAAAAAGGACCCCCCTGGAGTCTTCTTGGCATTTTCAGACTCTCTAAATATGAAAATACCACATGAGCATGTACTAGTTTGGGCTCATTAAATCCATGGATCAGTGTATCAAGCATTATTTTCCCATCTCTTCAAGCTTGTTAAAAAATGAAGAGGGAACTGAGTTGGCTTTCCTGGACTCGTTAAAACTTAACAGGGAAGGTAAGGAAGAAGTTTTCTCTTGTTTTCAGTAATGGCAGCATGTCATCCTTGAACATAGCACTCTTTGCCTTCCGATATCCATGTTTCAGTATACACTTGTGTTCAGCTATCACTTTGAGTCTTGACTCCTCCTCTTGTCCATTATACCTGGGGAATCTGATCATGTCTCCTACACGACAGATAAGTCTAGTTGTTCTATCTATCCATTGTATGCTGCCTTGGGTTATCTCTGTGTCGTGCTCACTATTCAAGGATTATACCTAATGTCTAATTTATCACCTAACCCCATCACTGTTATATCTGTTATCCATTTACTTGTGTCTCCCTTCTTTTGCCCAGTTCCTAGTCACTCTTGTGATCCGTTGGAGGATCTATTGCCTTCCCTATTACAGTATGGTTCTATTTCAGTACTTCCTGATGACGACGACCTAGAGTTTTGACGATGGTACCTCTGGATTCACTTTCATCATTGGTGAAATCCTTTGATTTAGTTGTCAATTATCATCTATTGGTTGACAAACTGTTGAATCCTTTCCATGTTCAACTTCAGCTTACCCTTATTCACATGGATTGGATTGTACTGGTTCTTTGGGATCTTTTATGAAGACCTTAGTTCCTCACTCATGAACTAAGTTGCGCAAGACTATGTTCCATTTCTATATCCAGCTTCCATATCTTTGAAGACTCGTCATTATTGTATTGTGGCTTTGCTCCACCTTTGTAAATATGTGGTTTTACCCGTATCATATGATGTACTCAAATATTGTAAAGGAGCTAGTGTTCCAGTAAATTGAACATCGCATCCTCAAATGTAACTTTGTATATGACATTGCTATGTATTTGTTTCAGGTACTCCTTCTACTCCACTATATTTTTGAGTTTCTCCTGAGTTAAATATTATAATGTATTTCAACCATCGTTCCCCTCTGACCTCACACATTAGGGGGCATCTGTTATACACGTGAATGGCACCTCTCCGTCCGAGTGCTGATATCCCTCATGTCGGCACACAAAAGGACACTTATGGATTGAGGTTGCCCATATTCACTATACCTTGGCTTATGATGAAGTACATTCTCTATACACCCAGCTGGTTACTTTGCCATTTTTTGCCATGTTGAGTTGTATTCGCGACTCTCTATAATGACAACTCACGCATCATTCGCAAGTCTCCTATACAGCAAGTCGCGTATATTTGTATTCGCGGGTTTCTCTTCTATAGAGTCGCGAATCATTCACGGGTTGCTCTTCTACAGACCCGCGAATGGTTTCCTCAACATTAAAACATAAAACCAGGCGCTAATGGAAGATTAGTTTATCATTTAACTTAATCTTCTTAACTGCCAAAACCTCCCTAACCTTCGAGAACTGCCTCATTTCATCCATATAAATAGAGGCCTTGGGGAGGGTGTTGGGGAATCATACTTGGAGAGCAAAGTTATGCTGGTGGATTGTCTATAGAAATATTTGGAGCAGAGAAACTCAGAGTCCTTTGGTGACAGAGGAGCCCTTGTTTAGACATTGGGTTGTAACCTAAACTCTCTCTATTATTGTTAATAAATATATTACTTCTTCCATATGTGTTTCATATCTTGTGGATTGGTAAATGTTTACATTTTAATATGATATATGATTTTCCTAACCTACATCTATATATATGAATTGCTTTGTATCTAGAAGAGTGTTTATTAACAGGTGAAGGAGGAACTATCCTGGAGACTTTGGAAGTGGATCAGAGAGGGAGAAGATAGCAAGGATCAACCTTCGTTTAATACAAGTAAGTCCTTCTACTTTCCTATTTCCTATTCTGTGCTTTTAAAGTCAAACTGTCTGCAAGTTATGAGTATGTTGGTAACCCCCAGACCTAGGTTATTAGGAATTATCCTGTACAACAACATGCTGGAATGGATTCATCCTATCAAGATCTATGTTGGTTCTTGCATTGGTTGTGTGGTAGGAAAACATCCAGAGCACAGCTATGAGAAAGGGAAAGCAAGGAGAGTTACTCAAGTGCTTGGCTTAGTGCATTCATATATTATTGGGCCTCTTCCCACACTCTCTTATGGAGTATCAAGGTATGTGGTGACCTTCATAGATCATTTCTCAAGGTTTTTTTGGGTTTACTTTCTAAAACTCAAATATGAAGTCTTTGAGACTCTTAAGGTTTGGAAATCCATGGTTGACAATAAATGTAAGAACAATATCAAAGACCTTCATATTGATAATGGTAAATAGTATGTGAACAAACATTTGCAGCACCTCTGTGAATAATGTGGCATCCAAATGAATCATTTTTTCCCCTACACACCATAGCAAAATGGTGTGGTAGAGAGGAAGAACACGAAGCTCAAGGAGATGGAAACCTATATGATTGAAGCTAAGGATTTCAGTCCTAAAATATGGGCTGAAGGAATTACCTATGCTGAATATATTCAAAACATGTCTATTCACATATCAGTAGATGGAAAAATACCATATGAGGCTTGGTTTGGTCACAAGCCAAATTATATTTCACATTTCAGGATTTTTGTCTCAAGGGCGTGGCCTAGAATTCCTCCAGAAAAGAGAAAATATTTGTAGCCATGGAGAAAGGAGTGCATCATGGTGTGATATGATGAATATAAAAAGGGATACAAGCTATTTTATCCTTCAACTCAAAATACTTTCATATAAATAAGTGTGTAATTCAAGGAAGAGGTCATTCCAGATCTTGAACTAGCATCGGGGGAATTCTCATCTCCTCCACCACAAGATGATTTAAGTGATGAATATTTTTCTCATATTTCTGAATACTATATGGCTTAATATTATTATTATGGTCATTTCTCACCCATTCGACCCAAATTGGATGAAAAAACTATAGAAGCTGCTGGGGATTTAGTTGGCAATCCACTAGATCCTAAGAACACTATATCACAATTTTGCATTGCTTCTTTTGCACGTGAAGTTTTTATTGATGAGAAATGATTCATCATGGTTGGATATGATACAAAATCATATCAATAATCATCTCATGACCCAATATGGAAAAAATCCATGCAATAAGAGTTCAACTCTCTACAGGAAAATGAGACTTGGGAATTGGTTCCTTTGCCTCCCAAGAGGAAGCTAGTGAAATGAAAATAGGTTTATAGGAATAAAATTACTGTTGATGGGTATGATATAAAGTATAATTTCATATTTGTTTCCAAAGGATTCTCTCAATTCCAAGGAGTGGACTATACAGATACATTTTCATGGGTTGAAAAGATGGATTCTATCAGGCTAGTGTTATCCATTGCTGCAAGAAAGCACTCGGAGGTTCCACACATTGATGTCAAAAGTGCATTTATCCATGTTGAGATACAGGAAGAGATATATATGCAGAAACATAAATTTTTCTAAGAGGATCCTTCTCTTCTACGCAAGTTAAAGAAGTCACTATATGGCCTCGAGCAAGCCGGAAGGGCTTGGTTGCCAAGATGGACAATTTTCTACTATCACTCGGCTTTAAAATATGAAAATACGATACTAATTTTTATTTGCAGCATGTTGGTGATGTATTTCAGGTTATTTTACTCTATGTTGATGATATTTTGATTACAGGTAGCCACATCAAATAAATTGGATCAATTAAAGCCTCTTTGCACAGTGAATTTTCAATGGCTGAACTTGGATTGTTGAAGCAATTTCTTGGTTTGGAAATTTAGAAATATGAAAGAGGAATAAAGGTAAGCCAAAAAAACTATGCTTTAAAACTGTTACTTAATATTAATATTTTTTAATTTAAGGAATCCAATTTCCCATTCCTTTTCTTGTATCAAACTAGGTGAAGTTGGTGACTCTCCATTGTTGGAGAGCTCGTTGTATAGACAGCTAGTTGGGAGTTTGATGTATCTTAATCATTCTCGATTTGATTTAGAATATGATTTAGGTGTTGTATATATATATATATATATATATATGCAGAAAAATCATGAGATTAATTGGAAGGAAACCAATAGGATCCTTCACTATGTGCAAGGAACCAAACACTTTGGGGTGCACTATGTTGTTGGTTCTCCACTAGAACTAGTGGGATTTTTTTATTTTGATTGGGATGGTGATCCCAATGATAGGAATTCCAATTCAGGTTATATATTAATTCTATAACAAGGTACCATATTTTGGTCAATAAATAAACAACATACCACCCCCCTTTATTCATCAGAGGCCGAGTACAGAGAAGAAGTGAACACAACTACACAATTTGTGTGGTTGCAAGGTATTCTTCGGGAACTTGGAGTTGCATTTGATTAACCCATAGTAATTTGGTGTTATAATCAAAGTGAAATCAATATTTCCATAGATCCAGTGAAGAGATAGAGGATCAAAATCATTGAGATACACCTGCACTACATCCGGAGCTCGGTGCATGATTAGGTGATAGCCTTTCAGTATTACCCATCTGCAAAGAAAATTGTTGACATTTTCACCAAGTTTTTATAGAGAATACATTCAACTATATGAGATCCCTTATTGTAGTGGGTGATGCATGGTGATGGCTATGATTCACTTTCATATTTTTGGCTCCATGTCCATTTTTTAGGGGAGGTTTTGTTCCCATGTGGTTTTCCTCCTTACCTTGGTTCTATGGACAAATAAAAAAATTTGTTGTATGAGGTGACTTGAGCCTTTGTTTCCAAGGCCTTCATGGTATTTTTTGCATAAGCAATACTAAAAATGGCATAAGGGGGGGTGTTAGAGTAATAATCCATCCTAGTACCATAGTATTCAATATGTAATGTTATCCCTCAACGATAATACTATTAAAGTACAATTTTTTTTTTACCTCTTGGATCAGTTCTTGCAGAGTACCTCTTTATTTTTTTAGTGGAGTCACCAGGTGAAACTTGTAAATTTAGATAAAAGCAAATCTCACCAAAGAAAAAAATAAGAATGGACCTAAATCACATGAAATCTATTGGATACATATGAAAAATAAATGGATTCAACCCAATAATCCCTCTTCAATGGAATGTCATCACTATTATTTGAGGTCCTTGGAAATGACGCCAAAATTGTTACCATTCAAGCTAGCAATCGTTTACAAATCAATGAAATTTATACTCAGTTCTACTAAAGGTAAGCTAAGGAGATATTTAAACCCATTGCCACCAAATTTTAACCTTATCACTTTTGGTAAATCCAAAACCCAGGGGTAGACCCTAATCAATAAAATATACCTGAAATCAAAATCAATACACAAATATTGTTAGATCAATAATCCATCCTAGTACCATAGTCTTAGACCTTAGAATTTTTTTTTCTTCCATGCAGTATTTTCTATGGTGTAGACTTAGGGAAATTGGCATTTATGATAGTTGAGGTGCTCCTAGTTGATCATTCTGCATAGTTGATGCACTCTAGGTTGATCATTCTGACACTTAGGAACCCACATTGACTTCATTCAACCATAAATGTGATCTCCTTCCCCAATTTTATGTTTTTGGTCCAACTTGAGGCGCTAATGCTTGGTTTAGGTTGTTTTTGGAATGTTTTGGGCATATATTTCTCACCTAGAGCCACTCCCACTCACTAATGTGCTCACCCATGATTTTCATACCTTCATTCATGTTCCATAATGCCTTAACCATGTTCACACATGCATTCATGACCGTTTGGTATGATTAGGAGGTTCATTGGTCCACCTAGGGGGTTTGAGGGTCAAATCTTGTACTGCCACTTGTATGCATTCACATGGTCTCCAAGGCCTCATGAATTTTCCCTATTGTATTATATATAAATTCTAGACATAGTTACATTTTGGAAATTCTTAAAAATATCCATTATTGAATTCATGTGTGTATGTAAATTTCAGTATTTCAGCTATTTTTTGCATGTTTTGTGAACCATAGCGAATTGTGAGAGTTTCTTTGGCTCCTAGATCCAGCTGTGAATCAATTCTCACAAATACCTTCCATGAAACCTTAATAGATGTGCTTAGTTCCTATTTAGAGTAAAACAATATCAAACATACACACAATATTCATATATAAATGTAGTTATTCACTTTATCAAATAAAATCATGACTTTGAGACAATTTCATTTTTCTCAAGGCAATGTCACACTTGCCAAGGAATGCTTTATAAAGGTGTTTCCTCAAGGGATATATCACAATTGGACTATGGTGAGCTTGGAGGATAAGACACAAATATCATACACCCTTTATTTCATGAATTATGAGGGTTTCATAAATCCTAATTTCACGTCCTTAGAAGAGGATGCCCTCTAAGGTTTTTGGATAAAATTCCAGCGAATTTTTTTTGGGTGGACCATAAATACCAAATAAAATTTAATTCACCAATTGCAAGGTTTTCATGTATAATAATGCACTTCCTATGAAAATGACACCCTTTAGGGGTTGTGGATAAAACCCAAGGGAAATTTTTTATAGTGAATCAAAAAAACAAATTCATGGCTATTTTTGTATTTTTTTAATTTATTTATATTTTTAGGGATTTTTCCAGCTGTAAAATACTTCTATGCATAAAATAAAATAGAATACATTTAAAATTTGATAAAATGAGGATACTTTAAGGATAGGGTATTAGATTCTTGTCTCAAATCCTAGGTCTATGAAAGATCAAGACTAATGTCCCTTCTCTTAAGATGGATTCCAATACTTGCAACTAGGGAAAAAATAGCAACCATCTAGGGTTAGGTAGAAAAATCCTAACTAGGGAAAATAGAGAATTCCAAGGCCCAATAGACCAATGGATAGTTCCTTTGCAATAAGGTCTCCTAAATAAAGTATATAGAATGGTAGTAAAGAAACCCTAGCTTATTTCAAATCACTTCAAAAATGACGTCAAACCAGGGTTAGGAGATAAGCTTACCTACATTAATATAGAATGAGAAAGGATATTGACCTTTGGTCACCCTTGGGAATGACTTATCACAACTTAGAACGTTATTATAAAACCCTAAAAATCCTTCCATTCACCATTCATGTAAGAGAAAATGAGATCCGAAGAGAAGTGTGCTTAGCTTTCAAAATGCTCGTACAAACCAAGAGAAATATAAGAGAATACATAATTTTAACCCTTGTACATGTTATTACAATGGGGTTAGTATTTTTTATTTATATGAGATTATCCTTAAACTTTTACAACATTGAGACTATAAGTTAATGACAAAATATAAAAATTTCGGTTAGTGGACCCACAAATTTGGGGACTAAGCTACAAAATTACATAAAATAACAATAGAAGTGTGAAATCAGGCTCCACTAAGTGTAGGGCGAGCCAAAATGAGTGCATAATTCACCAATGAACCCCAATAAATGATTGACCCTCAACACCCTCTGTTTTAACCATGTAGGCTTCTTCTTTAAGGAGTGATTGGTCTAGAGATCAGGATGAGGGGTTTTATATAAAAAAAATAGGTCCATGTGGGAAAAATTAGGTGTGATATACCATGTATGGAAACCCTTACATATGTATCACCTTTTCAAATAAAAATATGATTTTTTTAATTTATCCTAATGGGACCACTCCAAGAAGCACCAAACACCACCCCAAGACCAAATGGATTGACAAGCAATAATTAGCAATGTCATTAAGCCACCACTTCCTGGAATGAAAACAAAGAGGACATTCCATGACATGGTTAGTGGTATTTATCCCCAATATCAAAACTCTACATAATATATCCCTAAATACTTGGCCTTTACAATAAAAAATAAACACCTATTTCTTGTATCTCTTGAAAGGATGCATGAGGAACTCTGAGTTGTAGCACCTTCAATAATTCATTTAATCTATCTAAAGGATCTAAATGTATATATATGTAGCACATTATTACTTGATTTTACTTGAATTTTTATGAAATGTTTGAATCTATGATCCAAAATTGTTCGATTGCAGTCTTGAACATCGAGTTATAGAGGAGTCTCTTGATACCTTTCTCTAGTAACTGGATAAATGCAATAACATACTATGAAATTATTTCAATATTGGGATGAGCTACTGGTAGGAGTGTGATCCCAATATGGATGAATCTATATCCTTATGACTATAATAATATAATATACTAGCCTCTACTTTCAGTTAATAATTAATTAATTAATGCTAAAAAATGAAAATGGGGAATTTGCAATTCAATGTGTCGTCTCGTATGTTCGGTAAACGAAGTAGGGCCTCCATGTTTTCTAATAATTCAAATTTTATTGGTTTAATCCACATCTATTATATATGTTTTTCAGTATAACAATGTTATTCATAATTTGCATATATCTATGTTCATATCACTTTTCAAATACAAACCAAACATTGTAACTAGACCCTATACTAAATAATTGGAAAAGGAGATTGTTGGAATTGTTGGAAAGGGGTTGAGGATCAGTTAGTTGCGCAGCATCACAGATGCCGCACAAAATCGGAAGACACTGCACAAGATGAAGATAGCACGCAAGGTGGAAAATAGACTATTTTTTATATTTTGTGCTACTTTTTGTACTTTTTGACCATATTTTGCGGATATTGGTCATTAGTTGGACCATGATTGTAAAGGTGAAAGCCTATAAATAGAAGAAGAATTTTAAATGTAATTTTAAAGTAATAGTGGGACAATCATAATCATATTCTGGAATGAGAATTGAGAGTTCAAGGCTCAATCAAATTGTTGTTTGTTTTGAATCTGTGGTTGATTGCGCAGGAGCTAATATGATGAGAGAGATGTTGATATGAATTGTTGTACTATTATGTTTTTGTCTCTTTCTATCTTTCTGGTTTTGCAATCCAATGGTGAATGTGTGTGACATGGATCTATGATGCGATGTTTACTGCTTATGAATGATTTTATTTGTCTAAATATATTTGCACAACAGTATGGTTATTTTTGTGATGAATTAATGATGCGATCTAAGAAAAGAAATGATGAGTGGTTCTATTTTTGAGTAAGTGATTCATTAGGTCTAATATATAAGTTTATGAATCGTCGATGCCCATAGTCCTCATCTATTCTGCAGAAACTTGGTTCTGTCATCCCTCCCTCGAACATCTCGAGTGAGACTTCATCCATTTCGTGGGTGTTTCTAGAAAAGGTAAAACCTGTCTAGGCCAGTGCTTAGGGAGATCGCATCAAGTTGAGAGTTGACAGAGTGGGAACCCTTGTTGACTCAGGTTTTGTTGGTTGGGTCCGCACCAAAATGAATATTGGAAAATACTGAGGGGGGAGGGTGAATTAGTATTGATAAATTTTAACAATAAAAATCGCTTTTAAGTTATGAATTAACACACATGATCAACAATATACAAGAAACAAAAATTTTATCGCGGAATCCAAATTGGGAAAACCACCAATATTTTCTGTTACAGTAAAATTGTATTTACAATAGTTTTGATAGCTACGACTGATAGGATGATTCTACACCCTATTTACCAACAGCTACTGGAAGGAGGCTACGACCCCTCGGTTGGCTCATCTACTACTAAAAGGATGCTACGACAACTTATTTACTAGATACTACTAGAAGGAGGCTACAACCCCTAATTTTTATCAGGTGTTATTGAAAGGATGCTATGACATCCTATTTACTAGCTACTACTAGAAGGAGGCTACGACCCCCTGTTTTTATTAGCTACTACCGAAAGGATGCTATGACACCCTATTTACCAGCTACTACTAGAAGGAAGCTACGACCCCCTGGTTTTATCAGTTGCTACTGAAAGGATGCTTCAACACCCTATTTACCAGCTACCACTAGAAGGAGGCTACGACCCGCTATTTTTCAACTGCAACTGATAGGATGCTATGAAACTCTTATTTACTAGCTTCTACTAAGAGGAGGATACAACCCCCTTGCATGCTTGTAGCCTACCCTAGAAACACCCCGCCACCATATTATGTTTTTATCAGATTTCCAAATCTTCTTATGTATTCAATTCTATCACTGGTTTCTCATCACTTTCCTTGGTCTCCGCTGCTACTTCTACATGGATCTGGACCATAGAGACACATTACTTCCAATTCAGGCATCTTCTTTTATATATTTTATTAGTAACAACATTAATGCATTCTTCATGTCTCTTCAGCATCAAACACATCCCTTCATAAAATTTGCCTCTTCATTCTGGAACATGAATTTTCACTATCACACCCTTTCACTAATTAAATTTTAGTTTATACTTAGCTTCTGTTAATAATATAGTTTTCTACAACTAACGTTTCACTAAATACATCTCTTCATCAATCTAATTCTGTTTATAACGTTCTGTATAGTTTGTCAGTGACACCCTTTTATTCTGTTTATTAAATAAATAATACACTCTGTTTTGAAAGTCAATATCTTATTTTAACAAATATGACATTCTTCAACCAATAACATTCTTGTAGATATAATTCGATGTATGTTCCTTTATCTTCAATGTTTAATTTATAAATAGTTTCTTCACTACTTATAGCTTTCATGCCATCCTTTATTTTTTTGTTATCTACATCATCACTTCCTTTGTAGAGGTATATAGGAACTCCATTGTTTCCTTGTACATGTATTCTTCACCATGTGCAGGCATACTTCACAATATTGTGTGGTCATTTAAATACATTGTGCAAGCATAAATCCTTCTGTAATTGCCTTTATGCAACATAAATCCTTCCACAATTTCATTTCCACAAACATAAATCCTTCCCTAATTTCCTTTCCACAACTATATTTCCTAAATCTGTCTTTTAGATTCCACAATTACCTTTCTGCAATGACCTTTCCACATTTATCTTTCCGCAATATTTGGGAACTCCTTATTTCTGCAATTGTGCATTGTGGGTTGCAGGACTTCCTTTCAACTTTTTCAAAACATGCTTCTTTAAATTCCTTCCGTAATTAACCTTTTGCAACAATATTTCCACAATTATCTTTCCGCAATTGAGTATTGCTGATTGCGGGTATGCATTTCCCAAAATTTGAAAACGACTTCCACAATTAAATTTCAGCAATTGCAGGTTGTGGATTGTGGGGATGCATTCCCCAAATTTCAAAAATTACTTCTACAATTATGCATCCGCAACGTTCTTTCTGCAGTTGGGTATCGGGTTGCGGATATGCATTTCATAAATTATCAAATATTAGTGAATTTGAAGACATTGTATTAGAGCCTCAATGTGTGTTGGGATTGGAAGAAGCACTTAAAGCTACTCTAGCAAGATGGTGGGATACACACAAGGACTCGATGGGAGACTAGAAAGTATGTCAGCGATTAATGGAAGTTCAATTCAGAATAGACAGACTCTACCAAGGAAAGAAATACGAAGAAAGGAACAATCCCAATGATCATCTGGTTACAGTCCAAGCTACATGGGCACTGAGGCCGAAGGAAGAGCGGGTCCATGCATTTGTTCATATGCTGGATTACATACCATGGAAGTGGTATGTTTCTATAGAGTTGTGAAGGGAAACTACAACATGGGAAGAACTGACTGTTTAATTCAGTAACACTTTCAGTTTCACGAATGAAAATCATGTCATCCATTGTGCATTGCAGGACATCCGCGACAAATTCTTGGAGATAGTTTTGGCTAAGTTACCAAAAAAACCATAATGGAAAATAACACCACAAATGATGATGACATGTTACAATATGTTATTAGAACCTGATGATGAAGACAATCTAAGATTTGTCGACATTCCAGAATCAAAGGGAAGTCGTGACATGTCAACACCAAAAGTGTTAGGCGAGAAATTCAAGCAACCACTGAAGCTAAAAAATCTCAATATTGGGACAACGAAGGACCCAAAGTTTGCTAGAATTGGATATTATTGGGATGATTCAATGATGGGGAAATTCCCTAACCTACTACATGATTTTTAGGACTTATTCCTGACTTAGTTTTCTGAAATGAAAGGTATTTCAGGCTAGATGGGAGAAATGCAGATTTCACTAAAACCTGATGGGAAACCCGTAAAGCAGCGACCATATAGCTTGAATCCAAAATACAAAGAGAGTGTTAAATCATAATTACAATGGATGATGGATTCTTCAATTATCAAACCTTTCAAAGAGTCAGAATGGACCAATCTGATTATGGTGCAGGAAAAAAAGATGGGGGAAATCCAGATCTATCCGGATTTGTGTCGATCGAAGGAAGCTGAATGATGCAAGTATTCATGATACATTTCCGATACTATTTACTAAAAAATTTCTAGAAGGAGTTGGAGGAAAAGAAGTCTACTCATTTATAAATGTCTTTTTGGGATATCACCAAATAAGGATTGCAAAGGAGGACATTCATAAAACCACTTTCGTAACATAATGGGTTTTTTTTAGTACATAGGGATGTCGTTTGGTCTCAAGAATGCACCTGTGATTTTCTCAAGGTTAGTTGTCACTACATTTAAATACTTCATTCATAGGTTTCTTTCAGTATATATGGACAATTAGACCATTTATGTCCTGGTAAAATACCACAATGTGAATCCTAGACTGATGCTAGAAAGGTGCCGACAACATTAAATTTCGTTAAATTTGAAGAAGTTTGTATTTTGCGCTCCATTTGGGATTATATTGCAAAATATTGTATGTAAGGATGAAATGTTGGTCGATCCTTCCTAAATTGAGGTAATTTTCAATTTACTGGCACCTACAACAATAAAAAAAAGTAAGGAATACATTGGGCCACATAGGATACTACCAAAAGTTCATAAGAGGATACACAACGATCATTGCACCAATGGAGAAGCTATTGAATAAAAATGTGAAGTTCAAATGGAACAATGAATTCCAAAGAAACCTCGATACTCTAAATAAAAACATGGTTGTAACACCAATATTAGTTTTCCCAGGTTGGACGAAGGAGTTCTATTTTCATGTTGATTCTTCATCTATCACATTAGGGATAATCTTTGCTCAACCTGGGGATGAAGAAATCAATCACCTGATTGAATTTGAAAGTTGGAAGTTTTCTACAAAAGAAAGAGAAGGATTTGAAATGGTGTATGCATTACAAAAAATCCACCACTATTTATTAGGAGGACATTTCAAAATTCTTACCAATCACTCCACATTAAAGTACCTGGTCAACAAGCCTATGTTGTTGTGGGAGATATCTCGATGGTTTCTACTATTCCAAGATTTTGATTTTGAAATCACTTTGAAACAAGGGAGGCTAAATCCCTTGTTTCAAGGATAGATTTAGGAAAAGAACCAAGAAGTATTGAGGATGGATTTCTTGATGCGCAATTGTTTAGAGTCAAAATGGTGGATGACATTACCAACAAATACTTTAATTTCTGGTGATAGGAAAATCCCCATAAGAGTTCACCACGATTCAGAAGAAGCAATTGGTTTTTAGAGCCACTGAATTCCAACTAATTGCATGACATCTATACAATATCAAACCAGATGAAATTCTATGCCGATATGTTCTTCTGCAAGAGCATGAAATAATATTGGTTGAAGCACATGGCGAAATTGCATGAGGACATTATAGAGGTCGCACAATGGATAGGGATATACTCCGATAAGGATTATGGTGACCAAAAATGCATGATGATGTCATAGAATATGCTAAAAGCTACGATGTATGTCAAACAACGGGGAAACCACTGCAAAGAGATGAGATGTCGTTAGTACGTCAGATAATGATTCAACCATTTGATAAATGGGAAATGGACTTTGTAGGACCCATCAATCCTCCAGGGAAAAGGATGGGTGTGATATATATCATTACTATGACATAATACTTGATAAGATGGGATGCGGCAACACTAGTGAAGGATTGTGCAACTACGACAGTACACAGTTCCCATTCAACAACGTGGTTACTATATTTGGATGTCCCAAGATATTGATGAGAGATGAAGGGACTCACTTTTGCCAATCAAACAATAAGAGCGATGGCTCACAAATTTCATATTCAACAAAAGAGAATTACTCCATATCACCCATAAGTGAATGGAGTGGTCAAGGCGTTCAACAAGATGTTGGGAAACACGCTGACAAAGGTATGCAATGCAAGTCATGACAATTGGAATATGAAAATTCCTGCGATATTATGGTCCTACAGGACAACATGTAAAATATTGATCGGAAAAACACCATTCATGTTAGTTTATGGACAAGAAATGGTAATACCGATGGAATATATCATTCCTAGTCTACACATAGCGATAACAACCGACATGATGGATGAAGGAGTAATTGAAAAAATATTGACACAACTGTTAAAGTTCGAAGAGGATTAGTTCATCACAGGTTTTCACTAGCAAATAGAAAATAATTGACAGAAGGTATGGCATAATTACCATTTAAAAATGAAGCACTTCTAGCATGGATATATGGTTCTCCTATACGACAACAAGTTTGCAAAGCACCAGGTAATATGTAGATGCATTGGTTAGGTCTCTACATCATTGATTTCATTACCAATGTAGGTGTGGTACAATTGTAGCAGTTAGACAGAATATTGTTCCCAAAACTAGTGAATGACACTCGGCTGAAGCCCTATTGAGATAGCCAGGCACGACATCAATGCTAACAACAACAAATGGAAGAACAAGAGTAGAAATCATAGAAGAGTAGTTAGAGATTCAAACTGCATCAGTGAGACTAATCTGAAAGAAACTGAGTGCAAATCTCCCAATCACTCTAGAACGAAGGATGGGGACCACTTGGAGTTTGAATAGAGGAGGTATAGAAGAGGGAAAAAATGGGTCGTTGACTACGACGATGGGGAAAAAAACACTAAGGGGTAAAACACAAGGGCCTATGATAGATGATATCCCAGGGTATATACTTCCAAGGAAGTTAGGGGAGCCATCGGTATGGATGAATAAAAACCAAATGTATACTAATATTCCTCCAGCCCCTAAGGGAGTTTACATGATGACGAATAAAGTACCAAGGTTACGGAAACTACAATATAGAAACCATGCCATTTTTCGCATACTCAAAATGCATAGAGGGAACATATGATGAGAGAAAACATGGTGATAATGGGTCAGTCACCAGACTACCAATAGAATGGGCGTTGGGACTGTAGCGGTCTGGGTTGCTTTCAATTATCCAAATGTCTCACTTTTGGTGATCCCCATAGGTCAATGTGTGCATGAAGCAGTTTTTGGCATGATTCCCTAGAGGGTACTTGTGGTTGGACATAAATGTCCCAATTACGGCTGACTTAATATCTAAAATTACCATATTCCCCAAGGCAGGGGTCGATCTGTTTCAATATTTCAGAGGGAAGGACAATGAGAAGAAGTATGATGTGTTAAAATAAAAAAGGGCATATGTCATCAATACTATCAAAAAATAGGTAGCCAAAATTGGAGGATAGTTTCCAACAGTGAAGGTACTATGGAAGAACCGGTGAAACCAGTGTGCATTAAGAGTGATCACATCTGCGATGTAGTGTGCAGATGGCGTATAGATGAATTGGTCCCTATTTTTTTGAAATTAGCTAATGGAGGGCATCATATTGGAGAAATAGGTGGGAAATACATTCACTTAGTCTTGGTTTCTAATACTCATCGCATTGGTTGGTTGTATGTAACCAACACACTATCAGGGGTTGGAGGTTGGCACTGTCAATGTTTTTTGTTGAGCGTGGTATAAGAACCTATGGGTGATAAAAAACAAGGAACGACAAAATGACAACAATACTTAGTTTTATCTGTATTTGGATGCACTACATGATGCAGTAGTGAAGACACCACAAATAACAAACAAATCCATGATGAATTATAAGAAGATTGCATGCTTGGAAATGGGACCACATGCCATACACATTTAGGCACACCAAGATAGAGAGAAGCAATGGATTACAACACAATACAAGCTAACTGATGAGGATTTGGATGCAATTATAACAGAATGGACCACAAAGTGGAAAGTTCTGATGAGTGATGAAGACTTGTCGGACCCAGGAAATAGACTACTAGAGGATATCCCATAGACCCAAGAGGTACCTAAGGATTCATAAGAGGAAGAGGACTCACAAGAGGAGGCATCTTCTACAACTATGACATAATCAAAGTTAGAGAAACAACAGTAGCAAGTACGGACCAAGAATCGGTTCGAACAAGGGGAAGGGCACAACACCATAAGGCTCTCTAATGAACAAGTGAACAAAGCCTTGGCCACAATTACTAAGCCATCCGATGGTCTCTAAGAAAAGGTAACGCAACAAATTACGGGATACTTTCACCAAGTTAAAGGGTTTCTTCAAACCCCAACGAATGGAATACTAGAGACGAAGATACCCCAAAAGGTGTGTTGCAAAGAGTATCCAAGGTGGAAATTGGCAATAAACTGTGGTTGGTACAAATTGTATGACATACAATTACAAAAGGGAATGAGGATGCATACGCTACGTTAAAGGGGTTTGAATTTATTGGTATTGGCCTCTACAAACTCCCAATGCACATGATGACATGATTTTGGATCGTAGCAAGCGAAGTGATCAGAAATCGTGAGGAGACAATTCATGATGAATTGGTCTGGTTGTGGCAGCAGGTAGAAAGCACAAAAAAGGGACTGCAATTCCTCAAGGAGGAAAAGGACACAATAATCAAATAGAAAGAAAAAACTTTTGAGTAGATACAAGGGCTGGAGAGGGAAGTCTTGATGGACTATGAAGAGATTCTTGACATTAGTCCAGAAATGTTTGCGGAAGAAAAATTCTTGTGATTGGGAAGAATTGTCACCGATATAAGGAAAGAAAACGAGGACTTGTAGGCTCAAGAAGTACTAAGCACACCACCAGCGCAACTCGTATAATGATAAGGGGTGATTGAATATATCACAAAATAAACCATGGAGGGTGAAAAGGTAGTCCCGATAATTCTAGAATAGATCACTCAATTTTTGGGAAGTTTGGTGCAAGACGAGCAACTACACTAACTGGAGGCACAACTTGGTGAAGAAGAGGTAAAATTAACAACACTATGGGGATCCCTCAAAGCGATGCCCCCACTTGTGCAAGTTACCAAGGAAATGGATCTCAAATAATTGTAGTGGCACGTCAATAGGACATGTACAAGGCACCAATGGTGGTCAACATAGTTGGATGAAATACAGGGCACAATAGAGTAATTTGCGCTAAAATCCATGGAGGAAATCATGATGATCAAGGAATAACTGTTCATATTGAAATGAATTAATGAACACAACCCAATGGAGCAGGAAGTGGAACAGTGCACAAAAATCTGATCAAAGGTCAAAGAAGTCATCGAACAAGTCAAAATTGCATATGACGACTTCAAGAAAAAGCTAAAATCCCTAGTTGTTTCGAGCTGAGGTGGCTCGAGGATGAGCCAAAAAAATTTGTTGGGGGAATGTTTGAAAGGGATTAGAGTACACCTCCACCACTCATAAGAAGGAAATTGACAAAAATAATATTAAACCATGGCGAAGGAAGAAACCGACAAGTGCAGTCATTTTTGTTAATTTAGTTAGGGGATTGGTCAAGTGGACCATTTTGTAACATCTTAGTAAGCCTATAACTAGAGTTAGAATATGATATATATGAATTATTATGATCATCAAGAATCATAAAAATTTATTATGAGACAATGCATGTTTTTTTCTGGTCTAAGGCCAATCTACCAATGAATTTTCTGTCTTTTGTGGTGTATTTTTGGTATTAATGTGATGAAGGATCTGTTGGTAACACAATTCTGATTCTTGTTTGTTTTTCTATAAGATGCATTCCCCTTTGAAAATACTCTAATAATGAATCATGTGAAATCTATGATGATGCGATATATGTGCTTGATTAGTTAAATATGGATGATTCGAAGCCTAGAAGAGTGTGTTGGTTTATTGTATGTCGATGTCTTTAATGCGAACCTGAATCATAATGTTAAAAAGTATTTGTCGATCTAAATCGAAGTATTTATGAATTTAATGATCTTGCTAATGATAGGATTGAAAATCTAGATCTCTGGATGTTGTGGTAGAGTAACTGATTGTGTGAAAGTCCTCTTTCCTGTGCAGAAACTTGGTTTTTGCAACCCTCCCTAAGACATCTCAGGTGATACTACACCTTCTTTGTAGGTGTTACTAGATAGGGTAAAACCTATCTAGGCCGATGTTTAGGGAGTTTACGTCGATGGGCATTGATAGATCTGTGGAGTGAACTGCTATCAACGAGATAGTGTCAACATGGTATATTAAGAAATAAAATAAGTACCTTGCAAAATTTGCAATGGTAACCACCTCATGCACTTGTTCCCTGAACTTCCTATAGGTACGACAATTATGGACCAAATGATGGGAATATTATGTTTCTCACAAGAACATATATACTATTTTTTCAATCATTAATAACCGCACATAATACCCCTATGATTCTTCCATGGAGAAGAAGTATGAGCCTGAGTATTTGGTTATGCTTATAATGGCATATACTAGGAAGATCCTTTGTTAGTACCAAACCCATATTCTTATCTACATGGGAAAGAATACATTGGCCCTTCCATTGTATCTTCTACAATTTGGTATGTTTATTAATCCATTCAATCAATATCTCCAACAAATCACACTGCTGACAGGTTTGGAAACAATCTATGATCCACCTATGGAAACATGTTCATGCATATTGGTGAAGTCTTGATTATAATTTAGTGCACCTATCTTTCATTTTTCTTACGACATCCCTCTTTGAACTATCTATTGACATCAAGTGATCAAAATATGGACTAATATATTCCATATGGGAACACAATATATCTATTTTCTATACAATATAGCATTTTCTAAATTTAAATATGGTCATCTAGTTTTCAATGATAGATTATTTCTTAGTGAAAATATTTTGCAGTAACCATTTCTTTTTAATTGTATATTTCTTTGAATTTGCACATAATTCAATACCACAAGAAAATAAAGAGAAATCTACAAAGGTTTTAATTTAAGTTCATCTTTGCGTTTTGAATTCATTTACCATTATAGTTGTCTATGGGCAACTCATTTTCCTTATTTTCCAACCCAATGTTCAATATTTCTATAGGTAAATTAACAATATTAGAATACTTTACAAATCTCTCATAGCAAGCAACTCAATCCCCAATAACAATGTGATTGCAAGCAAAACTTCTGTCTATATTCTAGAGAGAATCATTTGTGTATTGCTACCTTTAAATACTCACATTTCAAATGTTTTAAGAGATCTTGTAAAATATGTTTGTCAACACTCTTTAGCATTCTTCTATTTAGTGACCTGGATCTGTAGTTATTTTCTGTAAAATGCTGGTTAATATTCACATGGTGATTAGCATTTTCCCTTTTGATTTAATTGATTTTAATAGTTATATTTTGTGGCTAATAGTTCATGATTGAAAGATATAGTAACATGCTAACACAATATTTGTATGTCAGGATTACAAAGAAAGCATGTTGAAAGCATTCAAGAAGACTATAAAAGAGGGGATTTTCACCTTTAAAATAGGTATGGATGTGTATACGGATTATCTTATCTATCCCCAAGGAAAAGTTCATGAAATAAGTGAGATGGATTGAAGTTTCAATTAGTAACATTTCATATTTTCTCTCGAAAATTGCTATATATTCCCATTGTTTTAGATATTTTGATATAGGATTAGTATTTTGAAGCCCTTGTTGTTACAACCCAATATCTATTTTAATCTAAATGCTAGTATTTGACCATCTGATTTCTTCCTACCTTATTGATTGATTCCGTTTCTTTATATCCTCTCAACTTGAGATATATTCATTTTATTATTTTGTATCTTATTTCAAGTTTATGGTAAGGAATGGGAGAAGAGTTCTTATAAACCCTTGATTCGAAAATCTTTAAGAAATTCCTTTATGTGAAATGGAGTTGAAGGTAGATAGATAGATGTTTGAGTGTTCATCTTCTATGATGTTCACCTTACACCAAATTCTTGCTAATTTTATAGCCTGATATTAGTATTAATGTCAGAAGGATGCAGTCCCAACAAGCTACTTTTTTTCTCTAACCAAAGATGCAGTCCTGCTTAAAGTTTAGCCTTTTGTTGTTGGTATGTTTTCCTCATCTTAGTGGATGAAATCAATATGCATGTAGTTGAATTTACTTAGTTTTGGGAAGTTGTAGATTTATACCCTATTTTATATATATATATATTTATTACACTCATAAATAGTGTATATTTATTCATAAGGAATTTCTCTAACATGAGATTTACCCAAGAGTTTTAAAGTGATCTCCTTATAGAATCTTAAACACCTACAAATTTTTATTTATTATGTATGCTTGAATAGACATATTCAACATGTGTTATTTACTATGCTTGGATGTGGTTAGACAGTTTGAAATCTAGCACTAATGGTTTTTGTGCATCAACCATAATTAGATTACCTGAAATCCTTCCTAAAATTGGTATTCAAATTGAATATTGAATTAATACATCAACTACAACAACCATAACTTATATTTTGGTTCAAGCTTGATTATTTGTTGAAATTGCACTTTGTTTTTCATAGAAATATCCTTTTTCTATCATTTGTGTTCTTCCCTGTGATGTTTGGTAAGGTTTCCTAGTGGTTTTATCACTATGGAAAGGAATTTGGTTCAGCAGCGTCTAGAAGATGTGTTATAGAAAATGAATTGTGTTAGTTGGTTTGGTGTAAACTATTTATCATCTCATTTCATCAAAGTTATTTGGAGGAACTTCTAGGTGCCATATAGCTAGGATCTGTGCATCACACTCCTAAACAAGGCACTCATTTGTTGTGGTATTTGTTTCCATTTCCTTCTCTCATTTCCTACTCATAAACATTGCTCCCAATTTTGAAACTATAAAATATGTAACCCTCATTCACTCTATGAAATGTTGTATGTGTTGATGTTATAGAAATCCCCAGGGAATGGTCATGTGCACATTAAAATATTAGACCATGGTACCAAAAAACAATAATAGTCACGGGTGAATTAAAATATAAATAACTCGTTTGACATAATGTTGATCCTTCTCAAGATGAGGTCACTACCTCAAAACCCACTAACTAGCCATCATACCCAATTTAAACTCAAAATGACCCTCAATGAGGATCAGAGCCGTAGATTTGCACTCTGAGTCTGGATTATCGATCTAAATCATCCTATTTTTATTGCACATACCATTTTTGAGGACACCATTGCTTTGAAACTATTATGAATATAGTAATAGGGGCAAGAATAAAAGCAAATCCAAAACACTTACTTCGTGGAGCAACTTGTTTTTTCAGGACTTGTCCATGCCCTTGATGAAAAAATACTCAATTGTTTTCTTCTTACTCATTTGTAAACAGTTTGAAACAAATGACATTGTCGAAAATTAATACCCCAAAATACAGAGGTTATTTGTGAGATCCTAGAGAAATAAACTTGAAAAATATGAAAAAATTAAAAAGGAAATGGATGGAAATGGAATGAAATACATACCAAGTGCTTGTCCTGGCTGATGGCCTCAACCAGTAAAGTATAAATATCTGAGATGAAAAAGGGCATATGTCTGAGGAGCACATGCCTCCTTTTTATATAACTTGTAGGGAATTTATATTGGATTGATGGCCATATTCGCCTATTGTGTGCTTGAATTAAAAGCACTATCCACCTATCCATCAATAGGGAGAGGAACAAGATAGGAATGTGTTTCTAGAACCCTCATCACCTGGTTCTAGGATCCAACTAGATTACTGTCAGATCCATCGAATCCACTTCTGGTAGGAAAAAGAAATGAATCTTTTCTTGGGAACCAGATATGGTACTGACTCATATCAAATGTTTGGAATTTTCTTCACAATAAATTGTACAATACTACAAACTAATGGTAGCAATGAAGGAGATAAATATAAAGGTGAGATAAATGGTGAGGGTTTCTAGCATCCAAAGGAACCCACAATGTTCAAGGATTTTGAAAGATCAATGAATGCACACTACTATGGATTCCTTTAACTATGAACATTAGTAGGAGCAGGAGAATCAATACAAATACAAATCAAAAAATATATATATAGTATGCACCTTTTTCTTATTTCAAAATTTGTCATTTTTAATTTTTGACTTTAGACTTTAGAAGGAATAATAAGGACCAGCCTTTCATAGCTATCTCCCACCTATTTTTTAAGAGGATAATCACTAGAGTATTGTTAGGGGAGGACAATAGAAATCATCCAAGGTGAAATGAATGATATATATTTAGCTTGATTATTTTTTTGGAATATAATAATAATATCAAATATTGTATTATTGTTTAACATGTGTTTTAATGGTTAAGGCCATCTTAATAATTCAAGTTCAAATTTTATTGGACATGAATTCATGGATTATAAGTTCTTTGAGTTAACAAGTTTCAAATGAAGCATTAATTCAAAATAATAATAATTATAAGGTAGCATAATGTAAAAAATCCATTTTTCACAAATATATTATTGTTTAATATGTGTTCTAGTGGTGAAGACCATCACAATGACTTAAGTTCAAATTTTAATGGACATTGAACCATGGATTATTAATTCAATCAGTCAACAAGTTTCAAATGAAACATTAATTCAACAAAAAATAATTATAAGGTGGCATGGTCTAAAAAGATCCATTTCCCCTAAATATATTAGGTCTCAAGAAGAACCAAAAATAAATGGTGGCACAAATTTTTTAGAACTAATTAAAAACTAAGTTAAGATAGCTTTGTTCATTTATTTAATTATTATATATTATTTTTACTACTATGGTTTAGATTTTAGTTATGTTATATTAATGTTGTTGGCTTGTTATGTTCCATTTTATTACATTGTAAGTGTTTTTATTGTGTGAAGAATTGAGAAGATGATGCTCAAGTTCATCTTGGTCATCCATTTGCAAGATGATCTTAGCCATTAATTTGTTGAATTATAACTTTATTTTCATATTCTTCCCATTATGCATTGAACAACTATTGATGTGTTATAATACATGCAATAATTATCATGTATTATGATTAACATATAGTCATTGAATGCATCCATATTTGTCATTCTCTCTTTTCTTACCTCTATAAAAGAATTATTGTAGCAACCTTGGTCTAGAACTTTGATTTCATGGAATGTGGAGAGAATTATTTGAACCCAACCCACTCATCGTTGTGACAAATGAGAATCCATCTAATACCATCATTTTTCCCAAGGGATCTACTACAAGATTTATATTATAAACAACATCAATAATATCCACGGACCCAAATCCTCTTGCATCACATTCAAGGAAAATGATTGTCATTTCTTTGATTACATGGTATACAAGAAGAAATATACATAAAATTTACAATGCTTTATTTGTGAGTATTAAGGTATCCATCCCTTTATTATAAGGTTGAATATTTCAATACGTTGATATTTATTACAATATCTTTCATCTTTAGGACTAAATGTAGTTTGTTGGATGTGAACCTCGGTATTGATGATTTTTTATTGTTTGATTAATGGATATTTCTTGATTGCAATTTGTGATGGGAAAGTTACCAAGGATTGTCCTAACAAGAACATTAAGAATTTGTTGTGGTATTCAATACTATTTATTATCCATATAGACACTTGGAATCCAATATCATTCTCATTAAACACCTTATATTATCTAGATATACATTGCAAAAGTTTGGTTCCCTATATGATCATGTCACTTCCCACACCATTAATAACCAATGCATGGGACATGAATGAGTTATGGGGTTTAAAATTTCATGATCTACAGAAAAAGAAGTTAGAAATGGGAAAAAAGTGTTGCAAAAGTATTGTGGTCATTGCCATTATCATTGTAATTGGGGAAGACTGGTGTTTTTATGTTGATTTGTACTTCCCTATACCGAAGCATTGACTTGAAATCAATAAGAAGTGATAAGACCATCATGCTGATGGATGAGATTATTTTATGGCATGGTATAAAAATAAATAAATCACATTTTCTCGGTGGATTATCAAAATCGATTCAAGCATTTCTATACCTCGATCATTGTCCAAAGATGCATATGGAATAAATTGAGCTACAAGCCTCCCCCGATCTTCCCATCCTCTATTGAATTATTTCCAAAATTATACGAATGGAGAATCTTGGACATAATCTAAACTGTCATCTGTGCTAATATTTGGTAGAGAGTATGGTTAGATTGTTGGATGTGATATGCAAATGTCTCAAACCCCCACTTTATACACAAACATATCTATTACCAGATAAGGGGATTTGTCATATATATTACCTTCTCATTTAACTGCCATATTTAACTGCAATGGCATTATTGTCGCCTTTCACACAACTGGGTCATGTGGCAGAAATCTTCAAGCCACTCGGTGTGTCCTTGGGGGCAAGTCTCAAGTCAAGGCTGTTACCTTATTCTTGACTTCTCCATTTAGGCTCAACTCCTAACAAAGCCAGGGGGTAGACCCTATTAAGCTTCTAAGGCTAATTACTTAGGATGGTGATCTTAAACTGAATGAATTACTTAGCAGTTTGAAATTTAACCATAAACAACCATAGATGACAAGATACAAAATGAGCGCATGAAAGCACAATGATGAGACACACACACACACACACACACACACACACACACACACACACACACACACACACACACACACATATATATAGCAAGAAAATAACCAGTGCCTTAAAATG